>BDMV01000001.1:8839363-9202078 GCA_008326285.1 Oryza officinalis | reverse complement strand
CAAGAAGGCCCCCTCGCCAAGAAGGCTAGTTGTCGGTCAATGGTTTCTACACCCATTAGACCTTGTCGTAGCCAAACGGGGAAAGTATCGATGTGATGGCGTGTAATCCATGCATCAGACTTGCCGATGTTTTTCGACCGAACAATCGCCAGGTGCTCCTCAATGTAAGGAGCCACCAACGAAGATTGTTGCAAAACCGTGAAATATGCTTTACGGAATAAATCGTTGTCCACGGTCATTATTGCTTTTCTTCCAATAGTCCCCTTTCCCCGTAGTCTCCCCTCATGGCTTGATTCGGGTACCCCGATTGGACGAAGGTCTTCAATAAATTCTACGCAGAACTCAATGACCTCCTCTGTTCCATAACCCTTGACGATGCTTGCTTCTGGACGAGAACGGTTACGAACGTATTTCTTTAGAACGCCCATGTACCTCTCAAAAGGAAACATGTTGTGTAGGTACACAGGACCGAGAATACTGATCTCTTTCACAAGGTGACATAGAAGATGCGTCATTATATTGAAGAATGACGGTGGAAAGATCATCTCAAAGCCGACGAGACATTGGACCACGTCCTCTTGAAGGGTTGTTAAACTGTCTGGATCTATGATCTTTTGCGAAATTGCGTTCATGAAAGCACATAGCTTTGTTATTGTTCCCCGGACATTATCAGGAAGGATACCACGAATTATAACAGGAAGCAGTTGTGTCATCAACACGTGACAGTCATGAGACTTTAGGTTTGTGAATTTCTTTTCCTTCATGCTTATTATTCTCTTTATGTTCGAGGAGTATCCAGACGGTACCTTGATGCTCTCCAGGCATTCAAACATACTTTCCTTCTCTTCCTTGCTCAGGGTGTAGCTTGCAGGACTCAAGTAATGGCTTCCTTTATCCTTCGGTTCCGGGTGAAGGTCCTCGCGTTGTTGCATATGCTTGAGATCATTACGTGCTTCAAGTGTATCTTTCGACTTCCCATATACACCTAGGAAGCCTAACAGGTTGACGCAAAGGTTCTTAGTGAGGTGCATCACGTCGATCGCGTGCCGGACGTCTAAGACTTCCCAATAGGGTAACTCCCAAAAAATAGACTTCTTCTTCCACATCGCCGCGTGACCATCTTCGCTCTCTATAGGTTGGCTGCCAGGTCCCTTTCCAAATACTACTTTCAGATCTTTCACCATAGCAAACACGGTTTTTCCGTTGCGATGTTTAGGCTTAGTACGGTGGTCTGCCTTCTGTTCGAAATGCTTGCCTTTTTTCCGTACAGGATGGGTTGCAACAAGGAATCGACGATGGCCCATGTAAACAACCTTCCTGCAGTGTTTCAGATACGTACTTTCAGTTTCATCCATGCAATGGGTGCAAGCCTTGTACCCCTTGTTTGACTGTCCGGATAGGTTGCTAAGTGCAGGCCAATCGTTAATGGTCACGAACAACAACGCTCGCAGGTTAAATTGCTCCTGTTTGTCCTCGTCCCACACGGAGACACCTTCTTTGTTCCACAGCAGAAACAGATCCTCAACCAATGGTCTTAGGTACACATCAATGTCGTTACCAGGTTGCTTTGTGCCTTGAATGATAATTGGCATCATGATGTACTTTCGCTTCATGCATAGCCAAGGGGGAAGGTTGTAGATACATATGGTAACAGGTCAAGTGCGATGGCCGCTGCTCATCTCTCCAAATGGATTCATGCCATCTGTACTTAAACCGAACCTTACGTTTCGGGCATCCTCTCCAAAGTCTGGAAATGTTTTGTCGATGTTTCGCCACTGCGACCTATCGGCGGGGTGTCTCAGCATCCCGTCTTGTTGACGTTCTTCTGTGTGCCAGCGCATCATGCTAGCATGCTCTTTGTTCCTAAACAAACGCTTGAGCCGTGGTATTATAGGGAAGTACCACATCACCTTAGCAGGAACTCTCTTCTTCGAAGGCTGTCCGTCAACATCACCTGGATCATCTCGTCTAATCTTGTATCGTAGTGCTTTACAAACCAGGCATGCTTCTAGGTTCTCGTACTCCTCACCGCGAAAGAGGATACAATCGTTCGGACATGCGTGTATCTTATGTACTTCTAGTCCTAGAGGGCATACCACCTTCTTAGATTCGTACGTTGTTTCGGGCAACTCGTTTCCCTCAGGAAGAATGTTCTTGACGAGTTTCAATAACTCGCCAAATGCCTTGTCACTCACACCATTTTTTGCCTTTCATTGCAAGAATTCTAGCGTCGTACCCAATTTTTTGTGCCCCTGTTCGCAACCTGGGTACAACGAAGTTTTGTGGTCTGCTAACATACGGTCCTATTTTTGGACCTCTTTCTCACTTTCGCAGTCATCCTTTACGTCCTGCAACATTTGACCAAGATCATCTATAGCGTCGTTATCTTGAACAGCTCCGTTCGCCTCGCCTTCTGGATTTTCTTCAAATCCACCGTATTGATGAGCCCAGTCCAGAATATTCTCGTCTTCTACTTCATCTTCTTCCATTGTAACCCCTAGCTCTCCGTGCGACGTCCAACAATTATATCCAGGCATGAATCCAGACTCAAACAAGTGCGCATGAATAGTTCTTAATGATGAATACTCCTTTCGGTTACTGTACTTTTTGCATGGACAACACATTAAACCCTTGTAGTTGTTAGCATTGGCCACCAAGAAATAATGCACGCCTTCAATAAACTCTTTCGACCGTCGGTCCGCGGTGTACATCCATTGTCGATTCATCTAGACATCAAATAGTCCAATGTTACTAATGAAATTGTTGATGCAAAAAACACACACTGGCCTGGGAGATCTGCTTAGCTCCAATGCAGGTCCAAAGACTTCTTTCGGGTTCTAGGCGTGCCAATTGGTTTGATCCTGCAACCAATAAGAAACACAAAGTGCAATTAAATCCACCAATGATAGCCGATCGGCTGGTTTACCGATGACATATCATTGAGCATTGAGCCGATGCAAGATGCATTAAATCGGCTATAACAGATAAAGCAAGATAAAGCTAAATCTACTCAATCGGCTGTAGATATCAACAAAATATAATCTAAGTCTCAAAACATATTTAAACTAAGTGATTGGGATAGATCGGACAGGGCGCCGAGACAGTATAAATCACTTATGCCTAAATATATTATGAAGCATAGATTACACAAGCTCATAGCATAGCCGATTAAGCAAATCTAACATGTATCGGCTAGTACTCCGATACCACTTTATACAGAGATATTACCATGAACAAAATATATTAAACAAACTGTCAAACTAGTGTTAAGATGACCCTAACCAGATTTGACAACAAGCTCAATATATTTTACTAAGTTAATATCTCGATATAAAGGGCAGATTTAATATATCAAGATAACAAGACAATTAAACCAGGTAAGGTCGGCTGAAACCCCGACGCTATCTCTATTAGTAATCATAGACAGGCTAGGGATTATGGTTCTGAACATGATTTAGTAGGTCAAACCTAACTGATGCAGCACCAAATATGTAAAGAAACACAATGCCTAGATGATCAAGTCGATGAAAACCTTTTCGAGATGGTAGATATATTGTGTAATCTAAACCAGCATCAATATATAACTCTATCGGCTAGTTTTCTGTAGAACAGTTATTAACCAATCTGAGTTATATGCTGATATCAATCTAGATTATACAATATATATGATAACTCGACGATTTACGCAAACAAGATTAGAGTGTCATGAAGATGGAAGCACTAATCCCGAGAGCGCAAGCCGCCATAACAAGTTTTACCTCTTGCTGGAGATCGAAACCGATGCAGCCCAACTCGAAAGCAAGAACTCGTCGGAAAAACGATGAAAGAGTAAAGGTGGCGATGCGCCGAAGTTGTTGTATTGATCTGTTGTTTTTCTTTACACGAACCTGGGCTTAATTTATACCCAGAACTCCACAATAAGTCCTTATCGGACACGACCCCTATCTCTATTACAACTCACATTAAAGACAGTTTCCTAATACAGACTCTAACCGACAGTATCTACTAGGAAACTAACATTATATCCTAAGCAATAGATACAATTCCCTTCTTCGGACCCAATCCGTATATGGGAATCCTCATGAAGCTCACCAACCGACCCCGACAAAGACTCTGTTATCCTTTCGTCGGAATCGGCTACATCGGCTATCCTTGTCCGACTCTGTCTCAGCCGATGGTCACAATAGCCGATTCGGTCACCAGTCGATAGACACCGTAGCCGATTCGGTCACCAACCGATTCTTGCTCTGTTTTGGTAACCGCCAGCTTCCTCCAAATCCGCTTTGATTCTATCTTCAGATCTAATATTTGATTTACCAAATTTGGTCGTTAACACATGCCCCCCAAGTCCGCGATATTTGGAATGTTGCGGATTTGCTTGAATCCTCTCCGAATCGATCTAGGGTTCCGCTTCTATTTCAACCGTTATCACACACCCTCTTTAAATAGCCACCACCACTTGAAGTTCTTCACGCCGTTACCCCCGTCTTCACCGCTTCAGCCATAATCGCCTCAATTCTCGCAATAGCCTCATTAGATTCTCCGGCGACCAAACAAGCGATTCCCCGGTCAGCAACAACTCCATCTCCGACAATGTCGTCTTCCGCCGCTCCTTCAAGTGCTCCGGTCATCGAGTTTCCTGAGGTAACCCTATCTGCCAAATTCCATCCTTTGTCATAGATTAGTTTTCCTTTGCGATTCATTTCTTCTCCCCTTTCTTTTCTGTAGCACCTCTCGCATCAAGTTGCAATCCCAAGTCTAATTCATCCCAATCGGTACTTCTTGGGCCCAATCGGCAACAAAGACCCTGTAGAAATCATCAATGCCGAGACAAACAGGATCCCTTTTAGGTTAACCAACCCTAATTTGAACCACTGGAACAACACTTTTAAATCCTGGCCATCGGCTGTCAAGACTTGGTCTGATTGGTACAAAAGGATATCAGCTAGCAAACAAACTCATTGGGAAGAAATCGGTATTGCTCAGTGCTTAGCCCTAACCATAGCCGATTTAGCCAAAGATGAACCCATGCTATCGGCTGCCAGCTATTTTTGGTCCAACACCTTGAATGCTTTCCTCTTCAACCAAGGACCAATGACCCCAACTCTTCTGGACATCACCATGATAACTGGGCTGGATGTCACCTCATCGGCTAACCCCATCAGCTTGAACAGCAAAAACCAATTTTCTTTCAAAACCAGAAGCATTGGAGGTTGGAGCGGATTCATCTCTCTGAACATGGGATCTGGCCCTGTCACTCCTAAGGAACACGCAGCCTTCCTCTTGATGTGGTTGGAAAAGTTTCTGTTTTGTGGTTCAAGCTGCGGTCCCACCACCAATTGGCAACATATAGCCGAAGCTCTAGTTAACAAAAAGCAATTCCCACTAGGCAAATACCTCCTGGGTTATTTATATCAAACATTAAGCAATGCATCGGCTAAGCTTGCTACCAACTCAATAATCGGCACAGGTGGACCTTGGTGGCTATTACAGTTATGGCTCAATCTGCATACCGTCAAAGTTGCCAAGAGATCAGCACTGCCTGAAGCCGATTTCCCTCTGGTTGTGCCAACCACAGATGATGAAGGAGATGAAGTCACAACCAGAAGATGTATGTCCTTTGGAGAGGCAGCATCCACATATCCTGGATCAGAACTTTCGGCTGAACCCTTTGTTGACTGGTTTGGCAACTTTTATGATGGATTTCCAAAAGATTCTAGAAATTGGTTTGCATATGAATTCTTTGTAGATTTTGAATTGCTAGCCGATTTCAGATTTGATGAAATAAACTCTGAAAAATTTGAGAAATCCAGAGAAGTTTTCACAACATCTATCACCCCGTGCATTCTCCCTGTTGGCATCCATCAAGGCAGGAACATCCAGATCTCCTATGAATTCTATCACCCTATAAGTGCTGCCAGACAACTGGGAATGGGGCAAATGCCAATCGGCTTGTTCTTCTCAGAAAAAATCCAAGCCAGAGGAGAAATTTCATCAGCTCTGATGATGGATAGGCTATTGAGCATAGAAGGACCTCCCCTTGGAAGTTTGGAAGACATTGAGTTGGCTATGCTAAGGAGCTCCTCTTTTGATCAATGGTGGATTGAATTGAAAAAGCATCTTTTTCACCAATCGGCTTCCATGTACCTGACTGACATCATTCCAGACATGGTTCCACAGGTAAACATACCTTTCTTTTCAATATCCTTACCGATAGCCGATTGTCTTTAGAAAATAACTTAACTCATTTTCTTCTCTTGTTTGCAGACCACAGAGTCTTCTCCTCCTCATGTCGGCAACAATGGAGCCAGTATCAATTATGCTGCCGGTATTCTCCCCAATGGTGGTGGATTAGCCCCTTCACTCATTGGCTACAATGCTCCCAAAACATCTTCCCTACTCCAAGGGCAAACACGTGAGCCGATTCCCTCTGATGCTGGCAAGAGGAAAAGAACCAGGTCATCGGCTATTGCTCCACCGGTTGCAAAGAAAAAAGCCACCAAAAAGCAGAAGAACATAACAGCCAATGATCCAGATGAAGAAGACATAGAAAAAGCCATCGATGAAGCAGCTGCCGAGCTGAGTGAAACGGTAGAAGAAACTCCATCAACGAATATCCCTAGTCCTCAGCCAGCTTCATCACCGCCGATTCACAAGACATATCAACCTCGGGTATGTACTTTGTACTCTTCAATTTTTCCTTTCATAACTTTCTTTACCGATCTCAGTCTTAACTCTTCCTTGCTAGAAAAAGAAATCGGCTGCCAAGAAGAAACCTGCACCACCTCCATCGGTAACTCTTCTGTATAAACTTTATTCAAATCCTCATTCTACCATGTACTAACTCATCTTATATTACAGCCGATTCGCTCCCCAACTCCTATCCACCATGAATCAAGTGAACATACTATATCGGCTAGAGACAGTCACCATATTGAAGACCAGCCGATTCCTGCTATTCCTGTGAGCATGTGTTTAAAATATAAATCGGCCATTCTAACCGTTTCATTGACTAATAGCCTTTTCCCTTTCAGGTCTTAGCCGATATGTTCTCCTTTGACATCAAGCAATTCATGGATGAAGAAGAGGAAATATCCAGCAAAGCTATTGCCCCCCTGGCCGATGATGTGAAAGTTGTCCTCAGAGACATTGCTCATCGGCTTGAAGGTTCCCTGGACGCTTTGGTTGTTGACTGTGGATCAGTCAGAACAAGATTTGAAGATATCCAAGATCAAATTCCAGATGATGCAGCCGAAGCCATCTCTCCAGCAGTCTTTCTTGAACAATTCCGACACAAACTGGAAAGATCAAGGCAAAGGATAGCCGATAGACGAGAGCGGAAAAACCTTGAAGCAACCATCCAAGCTAATCGGCAATCCATTAATGAAGAGAAATCCAAACTTGATCAGATGGTCTCTGGGCCAAGCTCTATTCAAAGCAATATAGATCGGCTAAAGAATAAGAAGATTGAACTACTGGCTGAATTAGAAGCCTGCAATGCCAAATTATCACTGGAAGAACAGAAGCTTGTCGATCTGCCAAGAGCCATTGAAGAGCAAAAATCCAAGCTGAAGTCTTCGATCAAACATTTAGCCGATCTGAACAAATCCATAAAAGTCATCCCAGGAAGTGATGCAGCCGATGCCCAAGCCATAGAAGAAATAGAACAAATTAGGCAAAGGGCCATACCGGCTATCCAAAAACTTGTAACATGAATCCGCCATTGGTAATATAAACTCCATACTTGTGTTTTTGCTTTGAAATTGCGCTGCTTGAAATTGAAACTTTGCTGTGAAACTCCAATATTAAATTTTGCTGTCCAATATTAAATTGAAATTTTGCTGTGAAACTCCAACATTTTTCCAATATCTTACTGTGTATATGTATGCCCCCTAATTTTGTTATGGAGATCGAAACATCACAAAATTACAATCGGCTAAGAAAAAATATCATGAAACAACCGATTAGACGAAGGAAATCATACTAAGGGCGATATAACTTATATCGGCCATCTAAAGGCGATGTCAACACATCGGCTATCATGTATCGGCATGTCACAACCGAATCATGAATTAATCCAAACACTCGGGTAATATTTTTTCAAATATTTTCCATTAAGAGCTCTTCCAAATATCTCTTCATCAAGCCCTTGTAGCATGTAAGCTCCCTTAGACACAGATTTGTAAATCCGAAAAGGTCCTTCCCAATTTGGTGACCACTTGCCGAACTTATTATCACGAGTTCCAATCGGCAGAATCAATTTCCAAACCAATTCTCCCTCCTCAAAAGATTTCGGTACCACCTTTTTATTATAATGTCGCGCAACACGCTCCTTATCTTTTGTTATCTTTTGTAAAGCAGACATTCTAGACTGAACCAAGTCCTCTGACTCATCGACCATAAGATTATAATAGTCATCGGCTGTCAATTCATCTTGTAAATCAATCCTCCTTGAGCCGATGACATGCTCCCATGGCAAAACTGCTTCATGCCCATAGACTAACTTATATGGAGGAACTTGAATTGATCCATGACAAGCCATCCGATAAGACCATAACGCCTCAGCCAATCGGTTATGCCACTGCTTTGGAAAATCGGCAATCTTTCTCTTAATCAACTTAATCAAGCTTTTGTTAGATGCTTCTGCCTGTCCATTAGCTTGCGCATAATATGGTGAAGAATTCAACAATCTGATTCCCATGCTCTCCATAGATTGAACAAACTCATCTGACACAAAAATAGATCCTTGATCAGTCGTAATTGTTTGTGGAAGACCAAATCGGTATATAATATGCTCTTTAACGAACTGAATTGCATCCCCAGAATCAACTTTCTTCAATGGAACTGCTTCCACCCACTTTGTAAAATAATCGGTTGCTACCAATATATACTTATGTCCTTTACTCGACGGTGGATTGATCTGGCCGATCATATCAATTCCCCAGCCTCTGAACGGCCACGGCTTGATTATTGGATTCATAGCCGATGCTGGTGCTCTCTGAATGGATCCAAATTGCTGACAATCTCGACATCCCTTGTAATATCTGAAGCAATCCTCCAACATTGTCGGCCAAAAATACCCAACTCTCCGAAGTAACCACTTCATTTTATGAGCCGATTGATGAGTACCACAAATACCTTCATGTACTTCTCCCATCACAACCTTGGCTTGATCAGCACTTAGACATTTCAGCAACACCCCATCAATCGTCCGATAATACAGTTCATCATCTAACAAGACATATCTCAAAGCCTTATACCTCAATTTCCTTGAAACCGATTGAGAAGGATTCTTCAAGTAATGAAACACATCATACCTCCAATCATCGGCTGCAATTGTAACAATCCCCATCTCAACATCTGTCATCATCGGCTTGTATCCCGATGCCCCCTGAGCCAAAGCATTAGCCTCTAAATTCTGCTCCCGAGGAACATATCTCAACGTCACTAGCCGAAACTCATCTATTAACGCCCGACACTTTTCATAATAAGCCATCAATACATCGTTCTTGCATTCATATTCTCCGGCCAGTTGACTAATTATCAGCAATGAATCACCCATGACTTCAATAGCATCGGCTTCAAACTCCTTCAAAAGTTGCAAACCTTTGAGAACTGCCTCATACTCAGCTTGATTATTTGTAGCATATGGCTTGATGGTAAAAGCAAATTCAAAACTTGCCCCTCTTGGTGATATAATAACCAAACCGATGCCGCAACCATGAGTACAAACCGATCCATCAAAAAATAACGTCCAAGGCGCAATATCCACCGAGCCGATCGAATCATCATGATGTTCCACAACAAAATCGGCTATAGCTTGCCCCTTAATAGCTTTAGGTGACTCATACTTGAGATCAAATTCTGTTAAGGCATAAATCCACTTTCCAACCCTTCCTTTCAATACTGGAGCCGATAGCATATATTTAACCACATCGGCCTTACAAACGATAGTACATTCATTGGATAACAAATAATGCCTCAACTTCGTACATGAAAAATACAAGCATAAGCACAACTTCTCCACCGAAGAATACCTGGTCTCTGCATCCAAAAGTCTTCTGCTCAAATAAAAATTACCCTCTCTTTTCCTTCGAACTCCTGGATTAGGATCGAGCCGATTGACCTCTCATCGGCTGACAAGTATAATTTGAAAGGCACCCCTTTCTGTGGAGAAACCAAAACTGGAGGAGAACTCAAATATTTCTTAATATTATCCAAAGCCCTCTGTTGCTCTGCCCCCCATGTAAACTCCTGATCGGCTTTAAGTCTGAGTAAAGGTGTGAAAGGCTCTAATCTCCCAGACAAATTAGAAATAAATCTTCTGATAAAATTTATCTTGCCGATCAAAGATTGCAACTGTTTCTTATCTTCTGGAGGCTGGATTTTCTGTATCGCGCTAATACTCCTTTGCGGTATCTCAATACCCCTCTCATGCACAAGAAAACCTAAAAACTGCCCAGCCGATACACCAAAAGCACACTTAGTGGGATTCATTTTTAAGCCATATTTCCTTGTTCTCTCAAATACTTTCCTTAGATCGGCTATATGATCAACAACCTCTTTAGATTTCACCACTACATCATCAATATAGATTTCAACCAATAAACCGATCAGATCATGAAAGATATAATTCATGGCTCTTTGATATGTAGCTCCAGCACTTTTCAACCCAAAAGTCATGACAACCCACTCATACAAACCGATTGCACCAGGACACCTAAAAGCAGTCTTGTGAATGTCTTCCTCCGCCATCAAAATCTGATTATATCCAGCATTGCCATCCATAAAACTTATAATCTTATGTCCCGAAGCAGCATCTACCAATTGATCGGCAATCGGCATTGGGTATTCATCCTTAGGAGTAGCCTTGTTTAAATCCCTGAAGTCGATGCAAACCCTAAGCTTGCCATTTTTCTTAATTACCGGAACTATATTAGAAACCCACTCAGCATATCGGCATGGACGAATAAAACCAGCATCATATAAACGAGTAATTTCAGCTTTAATCGCATCATACATATCAGCTTTACATCGTCTAGGTGGCTGTTTATATGGCCGATATCCCGGCTTGATAGGAAGCCGATGTTCAACAATCGATCGGCTGAGTCCTGGCATCTCAGAATACTCCCAAGCAAAACAATCGCTATATTCTTTTAAAAGCTCTATTAACTTAATCTTGAAGTCAGATAATAAATTTTTACTGATGAATGTCGGCCTAGACCTATCTCCTGACCCAATATCAACTTCTTCTAACTCGTCAGCCGACATAAAACCCTGACCTAACTTGCCATCGAGATCATCTACAGCATCTTCAGTATAAAAATTGGGACCCTCCACAGCACCCTCAAAGCAACAATTGGGGTTCTCCATCTCCGATCGGCTGTATATCACAATCAGACACTTTTAGATAATCCCCTTGCCAGATTTTTCCTGATAAACAATCAACTCCATCCATCTCCCAAACAGATAAATCGGCATTAGCAACGTGTACTGACCTGTCGGCTGGAACAACCTCTATCTTGTCACCTTGCCATTGGATTAAGCTTTGATGCATGGTTGAAGGAATACAACAATTAGCATGAATCCAATCCCTTCCAAGCAGTAAGCTATATGAACCTTTCCCATCAATGACAAAGAATGTAGTAGGAACCGTCTTGCTGCCGATTGTCAATTCTACATTAAGAACTCCCTTGGCCTCTGAAGGATTGCCACCAAAATCTTTAAGAACCATATTAGTCTTGATGAGGTCCTCTGAATTCCTTCCCAATTTCTTAAATGTCGCATATGGCATTAGATTCACTGCAGCCCCACCATCAACTAACATTTTGGATATCGGCTTGCCATTAACAAATCCTTTGACATACAATGGCTTAAGGTGCCGATTCTCTGTTCCCTCGGGTTTCTCAAAAACAGCCTGTTCTGGTGACAATATCAATCTGGCACAAGATTCTTCCATGATATCCGCATTGTCTTGATTAGCCCCAAATTCTGCGGGTAGCACAAATACCATGTTGACCGATGAAGAAGCAATGGCTTTTCCTTTAACTACCCTTCTCGCTTCATCGGTTTCACTCTCATCGGCTGGTATTATTTTACCCTTAACACGCCATTCCTGTTTTGTTTTTGTTCTCTTCAGCCGATGATCGATTTCTTGTTCAACTTCATGAAATTGTTCCCTGCTCCTCATCCTCTGAACCCTTCTCTTCTGACTTTTAGAAAAAATCCCAGAAGGACACCATTGAGCTCTTGAAGTATCTTCAGCATCCTCCTCCTGGAAATAGTCTTGATGAATTGGGCCCAACCTCTGATGAAAGGCAACTTCCTTTGCATCAGCCGATCTTCTTTAAGACGAAATCGGCTAAAATTCTCATTATAATTTGTATCGGCATTAGAACAACCTGGGCAATCTTCTATCGATGGTAACCTCATGCCTTTGTTCCAACAAAATATGAAAAATTCGCAGTTCCAATGTGAATCAAAGCCATCATCATCCTCATAATATTGGCTCTCTTGCCGATCATATCTCATTTGATATTTATTGATCATGCTTGTAGAATCAAACTTATTGAACCGATTATCCCTCCTATCGGCTGTCCTACCACTTGCATGAACCATATTGATAGGAAAAGGATTACCATCAATCTTCATCGGCTTCTTGGAGTCATCAAATTTTATCCTGCCTTGTTCAATGGCTACCTGGATCTGTTGCCGAAAAACTTTGCATTCATTAGTACTATGAGACCCTGTGTTGTGCCACTTGCAGTATTTCCTCCTCCCTAATTCCTCAGCCGATGGAATCACATGACCAGCAGGCAGCTGAATTTGTTTCTCCCGAAGCAAAAGATCAAAAATTTTATCAGCCTTATTGACATCAAAATCATATTTCTCCTCTTTCCCAGAGCTCTTGACCCATTGGCATGGAATCACCTTCTTGTTTCTTGCCCATTCGACTGCTGCTACTTCGGGAACCTCCTCTTCCTCAGAATCGGAAACATAAGAATTAATGAAGTTCACCTTCTTGACTGCTCTATTGGCCTCTTGAAATCTTTGCTCGTGTGCTGTTATCTTTTGGGCCAAATGAGCCAAACTATCAAAGTCTTGAGCCGAAAACCTCTCTTTGATTGGGGTTAACAAACCTTGGAAGGCTAAATCGGCTAATTGAGAATCTGTCAATGTCAGGCTGTAACATCTGTTTCTGACTTCCCTGAATCTCTGGATATAATCTTGGACAGACTCTTCTCGTTTCTGCCTAATGCTTGTCAAATCAGACAATTTCATCTCATGCACCCCACTGTAGAAATATTTGTGAAATTGTTTTTCCAGATCGGCCCAACTGTGAATAGAATTGTAAGGTAAAGATGAAAACCACGTGAAAGCCGATCCAGACAGAGATAAAGGAAACAGCCTGACTCTTAACGCGTCCGTAGCCGATGCTTCACCACACTGAGCTAAAAATCGGCTAACATGCTCATAAGTTGATACATTATCTTGTCCTGAGAACTTTGAAAAATCTGGAACCTTGTATCGGCTTGGTAACGGCACCCTCTCAAAATACTCTGGATATGGATGCCGATACAGGTTGTCACCATCCCTTGGCTTTAATCCGAACTGTTCTCTCATTACATCAGCTATCATATCGGCCCAAGGTTTCTGCCGAGTCCCATCTTGATGCTGTGGCTGTATCGGCTCATCTTGATAATACTGCGGTTGATGATATGGCTGAGGAGACGTTCTCTGCCGATACTGCACCTGTGGTGAATGAGGTTGAAATTGATAATTAAGATTACCACTTGTGTGGGACTGAGGAATTCGCGGAGCACTAAAATCTTGTTGATTAGGAACATATTGAGTGCTGGCAGCCTGTTGCTGGAAGGTTGGCACTTGCTGTCTTGCCGGTGTATGCATGATCGGCTGAGCAACTGGCTGATTGGTATTGAACATAGATGCAACTTGCTCAGCTGATATCTGTGGTATGTTATGCCCTACATGCTGAGGTTGTTGTCGGACCAGTACATGAGGATTGAACTCTACGTGCTTCTGTACCGATGCTGATATTTCCTGTTGACCTGTAGCCGATGTTGACGCCATCGGCTGTCCTGGGGCTATATTGGCAGGCTTTGGCTGGCTGGTCATAAGCGGCCTGTATTGCGGGAAGACCCCATCTGGTAAGAATATTGGTCCTTTGGCTTGATGTTCAGCGATAGTACCGTCAACCACAGACTTGACAATATTTGTTAAAGTGTTGACCAGCACTCCTGACTGGTTGATCAAAGCATGATGCACAGCATAGTCGATCCGATCTTGCAAATTCCTGGGCTCTTCAGGAGATTCCTCTTGCTTGACCCCTTTTTCCTTCCCAGAACTTGACTCTGGCTCTTCATTGTTGGGCAAAGTCACTTTGTATCTCTGAACCACCGTTCCTGCTCTAGTCTGGACAAAGGAATGCAAGTACTGGTTTTGAAGCTTGTTCATTATATCCTCCAGCTCTGCCTTTTGCTCCGACGTCAACTTGTCCACTGTCATTGGAATAATATTTTCTGGGTCAACGTCAGTTTTCTTGGAGTCTACCATGATGAAAATTCTTCGTGTCCCACTGGGCGTGCCAAAAGCGTGTTGATGCAAAAAACACACACTGGCCTGGGAGATCTGCTTAGCTCCAGTGCAGGTCCAAAGACTTCTTTCGGGTTCTAGGCGTGCCAATTGGTTTGATCCTGCAACCAATAAGAAACAAAGAAAGTGCAATTAAATCCACCAATGATAGCCGATCGGCTGGTTTACCGATGACATATCATTGAGCATTGAGCCGATGCAAGATGCATTAAATCGGCTATAACAGATAAAGCAAGATAAAGCTAAATCTACTCAATCGGCTGTAGATATCAACAAAATATAATCTAAGTCTCAAAACATATTTAAACTAAGTGATTGGGATAGATCGGACAGGGCGCCGAGACAGTATAAATCACTTATGCCTAAATATATTATGAAGCATAGATTACACAAGCTCATAGCATAGCCGATTAAGCAAATCTAACATGTATCGGCTAGTACTCCGATACCACTTTATACAGAGATATTACCATGAACAAAATATATTAAACAAACTGTCAAACTAGTGTTAAGATGACCCTAACCAGATTTGACAACAAGCTCAATATATTTTACTAAGTTAATATCTCGATATAAAGGGCAGATTTAATATATCAAGATAACAAGACAATTAAACCAGGTAAGGTCGGCTGAAACCCCGACGCTATCTCTATTAGTAATCATAGACAGGCTAGGGATTATGGTTCTGAACATGATTTAGTAGGTCAAACCTAACTGATGCAGCACCAAATATGTAAAGAAACACAATGCCTAGATGATCAAGTCGATGAAAACCTTTTCGAGATGGTAGATATATTGTGTAATCTAAACCAGCATCAATATATAACTCTATCGGCTAGTTTTCTGTAGAACAGTTATTAACCAATCTGAGTTATATGCTGATATCAATCTAGATTATACAATATATATGATAACTCGACGATTTACACAAACAAGATTAGAGTGTCATGAAGATGGAAGCACTAATCCCGAGAGCGCAAGCCGCCATAACAAGTTTTACCTCTTGCTGGAGATCGAAACCGATGCAGCCCAACTCGAAAGCAAGAACTCGTCGAAAAAACGATGAAAGAGTAAAGGTGGCGATGCGCCGAAGTTGTTGTATTGATCTGTTTTTTTTCTTTACACGAACCTGGGCTTAATTTATACCCAGAACTTCACAATAAGTCCTTATCGGACACGACCCCTATCTCTATTACAACTCATATTAAAGACAGTTTCCTAATACAGACTCTAACCGACAGTATCTACTAGGAAACTAACATTATATCCTAAGCAATAGATACAATTCCCTTCTTCGGACCCAATCCGTATATGGGAATCCTCATGAAGCTCACCAACCAACCCCGACACAGACTCTGTTATCCTTTCGTCGGAATCGGCTACATCGGCTATCCTTGTCCGACTCTGTCTCAGCCGATGGTCACAATAGCCGATTCGGTCACCAGTCGATAGACACCGTAGCCGATTCGGTCACCAACCGATTCTTGCTCTGTTTTGGTAACCGCCAGCTTCCTCCAAACCCGCTTTGATTCTATCTTCAGATCCAATATTTGATTTACCAAATTTGGTCATTAACAAAACTGCAACGGAGGAAGGCCTTCTAAGCAAACTGGATGACAGATCAGCAAGACTCAGATGTTCGTTGTATGCGGACAACGCAACAATCTTCATCAAACCAACAAGACCAGACGTGGACAACCTGATCATGATCCTACATCACTTCAGAGGTGCCTCGGGCCTACAAGTAAACTTAGGCAAAAGCTCAGTGGTACCAATAAGCTGCAACACGATCGACCTGGACGAGGTACTACACAGCTTCACCAGGCCAAGAGCAAACTTCCCCATGAATTACCTAGGAATGCCTTTCACGGTCCACAGACTCAGAAAGGTCCACCTGCAGTACCTTCTAGATAGGATTAAGGCAAGGCTTACTGGTTGGAAGAAGAAATTGTTGTCAGCGGGGGGAAGGAGATAACTAATCATAGCAGTTCTCAGCTCAATGTCGTTGCACATCATGACATCGCTCAAGATCCCCAAGCAACTCATCCAGGAAATTGACAAAGTCAGGAGACAATTTCTTTGGGATGGAGACAACGAAATCCATGGAGGAAAATGCAAAGTTAATTGGAAGAGGGTCTGTAGACCACTCAAACTCGGTGGACTTGGAGTCCCTGACCTGCAAAAAACAGGACGAGCACTCCGCTTACGCTGACTATGGTATGAGTGGGCCAGCCCAAACAAACCATGGATAGGCACGCCCACTCCCTGTAGGACAAGGATATTTTTGCCACCTCTACAAAGGTCCTAGTAGGGGATGGTAGAAATGCACTCTCCTAGGAATCAACCTGGACATCTAGCATCCCCCTCAGAACAATCGCCCCAAATCTTTACAAGCACTCAAGAAGGAAGAAACGGATAGTCGCAAAGGCCCTAGAAGACGATAAATGGATAGAAGACATTAGACATGACCTGTCCACAACACTTGTCGCTGAATTCTTCCAAGTGTTTGAATGCCTGTGGACCACAAACATCACGCTAACGCAAGGGACCACGGATAGCATACGCTGGAAATGGACAAAGTCAGGGGAATACACCACCAAATCGGCATACCAGATGCAATTCCTTAGCGGGGTCCCTTCGGCCACGACAAGTATGGTGTGGAAGTGCTGGGCGCCGGCAAAATGCAAATTCTTCGCAGGTTACTACTCCAAAACAGGATCTGAACAGCAGATAGGCTCCAACAAAGAGAATGGCCCAACAATTACTTTTGCCAGTTTTGTTGGAGGAACCTCGAAACGGCACACCACCTCTTCAATGAATGCCCGAGAACCAGAAAAGTCTGGGACGTGGTGGCAGCACGAACCCATCTCCCACATCTAAAGCCGCAGAATTGGTTTGATATGCCATTCCTTGAGGATTGGTGGAGCCAAAGCGTCAAAGCTACAACAAAGGAAAAAAGAGCGAGTGCCAAGTCAATTCTCATCCTAGTGTCCTGGGAAATATGGAGGGAGAGGAACAATCGAGTTTTCAGGAACGAAGAGCTGCTGCTAGAACGGATAATAGACCGAGTGACAGACAAGATCTGGTTCTGGCATGCGAGTGAAGCAAAGGGCATCAAGTCCCTGATGCCAAACGAACAAGGAGGCACCACCATTATTATGTAACAAAGCAACTGTAAACTCGGGCATGCTGGACATCCCGAAGTCACTTCCCCCCCCCCCCCTCTCTCTTTTTTCCCTTTATTCCTGCTTTCTCCCATGTAACTCCTAGCCCCTAAGGCTATTGTACACTGTTTCCCTCTATCTCAATACAAGTACACCCTGTCGGGGTTTCAAAAAAAAAGAAGAGTACCTAGATATCCTATCCACTCTTTGATTTTTATATTTCGAGATG
This sequence comes from Oryza officinalis, assembly GCA_008326285.1. NCBI lineage: Eukaryota > Viridiplantae > Streptophyta > Magnoliopsida > Poales > Poaceae > Oryza > Oryza officinalis. The sequence goes on along the minus strand of BDMV01000001.1, from coordinate 9,184,072 downwards.
GAAAAAATATGACATAAGGAAAAGTACTTTTGACCGATGGTATAGAGCGGATGGTTGCAAATCATAATATTATTTGTCAATTGTCGTCACTAGGTTGGCATGAGGGATGAGTGGATCTTTTTCATTCTTGGCCTCTCCCTCTCCAACTCTTATCCGTGAGTATGACCAGGAGACCATTGACAATCTTCTGTTTTGGAGCTGACGTTTGGCGGGATGTTTATGACCCCTCTAGACTAGCGGTGATCGGTCACGCTTAACGGCAGCTAGTTTGGTGTTAGTTCTTTTCTCCAGAGGTACGTTTGGAGCTGCTAGCATGTGGTGGTGGTGTGTTTTTGTTTATTTTCCCTGATTATAACCTCTCATGGTTATAACCTTATGTTTTTTCTTGCTGTATTTAATGAAATTGGCACAATCGTGTATTGGTTCATTAGAAATCATGACATTTTAATAGATAGTAAACCACTACACCCTCTGGTCACATAAAAATAAAAGGTGTGAATTCAACTCGGCCACAATCTATTGTTAAAGTTTTATTTTAGATCAATTTAAACCAATCGTCATTAATTTTGAATAAAATCATTCGAGGACACATTTCAAGGCAACTTGAGGTGTTTGAATTTCACAAAATTCATTCAAAATTTGTAATGATTGTGGCCCTGGAGCATGGTTGAGCATATTTTGAAGAAAAGTAGTGGCTGGCCCCTGTTTCTATTGCCAGAAGTAGACAAATTATCCCAAACGCAGATTACATAACAAAGATAACAAAACGCTTATGGCGAATTGAATAGTGTCATCCCACCATGACCATCTAGGCCAAAGAAACTGGTTTGGTTGTTCTGAATAAATGAATCGATTATCTGATTTTGTATGACATTCAATGTTACAAACCAAAAAGTTAACTACTTAAAAAAACTATTTAAAGAGGTATTCTAAGCATTATATATTTATATATATATATGAACAAAAATTAAAACCGAACCATTTATAATTAGGAAGCATGTCCATAATAATCTATTGATTTGAAGAAAAAAATGGATCTTTAAGACTCCTTTTGAAATAGCCGAAATTGATGCATAATATTTTTGTGATAGTCATTTGAAAGTATAAATGAATGAGTCACCTAAAAGTTTAAAAGTTACTTGAGAAAAGTATTCTACAAAAACTTTACATAGAATTTTGTTCGCAAAACACACCACGAAAATCCAAAATCCATGATCCAATAAAAAAAAACCCAGGGCCTTACCTTGAGCATACTTCCTCCGGTTCCATAATTCTAGATGTTTTAGACTGTTTCAAGTTTAACCAAATTTGTAGAAAAATAGTAACATATTCAACACAAAACAAATATACTACAAAAATATATTTAATTATAGATTCAATGAAACTAGTTTGATGTTGTAGATGTTAGTACAACTATCTACACACTTGATCAAACTTAGAATAGTTTGACTTTGACCAAAGTCAAACGAGTTGTAATCTGAAACAAGTAATATTTGACTATGTTTTCTATTATAATATATATAATAAATAAATATATTTTATTTTTATTATAGTATTTTGTAAAATAAATCTATATATGTTGGTTTGGTGCCGTTAAACTAAATATTTGTAGTTATTGATGGTCAAAATTATAAAAGTTTGATCTTAACATAAAACACCAAATAATTATAGAACGGACGGAGTATATAGTCAAAGAATCACTGTCCACGGCAATGACTTAGCCAGGGGTAGTCCGAGACTACCCCTGAATTTGGCCAGGAACCCCACCCTCCCTCCAAAAAAAAAAATTAGCCCAAACTCAGCCCAAGAAGCCAGCCCAATAAGAAACGAGAAAGTACGTAGGAGCCGTTAGATAGCTACTCTCTCCATTTCAGATTATAAATCATTTTGACTTTCGTCAAAGTCAAATTCCTTCAAGTTTGATCAAGTTTATAGAAAAAATTAGTAATGTTTTCAACCCAAGACAATTATATTATGAAAATATATTCAATTTTAGATTTATTGAAACTAATTTAAAGTTATAAATATTACTATATTTGTCTACAAACTTAATCAAACTTAAAGTAGTTTGACTTTGACTAAAGTCAAAACGACTAATAATCTGAAACGGAGGGAGTATCTAGCTAGATTAGCTAGTTACCTACTCCAATCGAATAAGTGATTTCTAAGCTACGTACACAAATGCACAATTGATCTTTGTATTTTATTGAGCCGTCTTCGATGATTATATATTTTTTAATTTATTATAAGACAATTTTCGTTAACGAGCTAACGAATCGAGCTAAAGAGGAGGGAGGGGAGGCTACGTTCTAGCTAGCCTTTGGCAGCACGCAAAACTAGATAGACCATTAGTACATGATTAATTGAGTACTACTTTTATTATAAACTTGAAAATTTGATTTATTTGATTTTATAAATAAACTTTTATAATGAAAATTTTATCTCAAAATATGTTGTCTTGCAGTTTAGTAAATGAGGAAGTTGTTATTTGGAGTTAATGAAAAGAACCCATCCTAGAAAAACCTGCACTCAAGATTTAAAAACTTCAATTTGAAAATAGAATATATATCAATTTCGAACAATCCATCCACCTAAGCGAGCTCTTTTTCCACCGCCAAATCTTAGGTGTTGTGCGTGCAAGTGTGCAATGTGCGCACACACGGCCAGCCCAGCGAAAGCACCAACGCAGAAATCGTTATCAAGAGTTTCTGAGCTATAGATACCTTCTCGCGAAGTCGTCCCTTCTTTGCATTGTTGCTATGCGAACTCGAGCCTCTCGAGCCTGCTGACAAATTTGCTATTTACCTGGACGATCTCGTGACGACGTTATGTACACATCACGAGGTCGCGCACTTACCGTACGAAGTTACGACAAGTTCGCATTCTTGCACAGCGACGATGGTATATTTATACAAACTTTTTCTTATAAAAACGATGAAAATAAAGTATATTTTTAATTTTTTTTTCCGACCAGAAGCTATACCTTCTCTTTCCATGGCCCATCTTATCAACTGGGCCGAATCCCGCACGTACGTTCCAGCCCAAAACCTTCCATCCGTTGATGGGCTCTCACGCCAAATACTTTGGCTGGGCCTCCCTCTCCTGTCGCTTCTTCCTCGCCACCTCCGCCACGTGGCGGATCATGTCCGTCATGTCGGCGTGCGACGTCCCGCCTTCCTCCACCGCCGCCCTCGCCTTCCCGGCGAGCTCCCTGGCGCGCGCCCTCCTCGCCGCACCGTCTGCGCCGCCGTCCATCAGCTCGGCCACCGCAGTCTCCACGCCGGCGCTGGCGATCTGCACGCCCTCGGCCTCGGTGGGGAGGTACGTGGGCGGCGCCGCGACGCCCGACCTGACGCCGACGCCGAGCACGTCGACGAGCAGCCGCTCGCTGCTGAACTGGTCGAGGATGGTCGGCCATGTCAGCGCCGGCACACCATGGGTGATGGCCTCCAGCGCCGCGTTCCACCCGCAGTGGGTCAGGAACCCGCCGGTGGCCGGGTGGGAGAGGATGCTCACCTGCGGCGCCCACCCGCGCACCAGGAGGCCCCTGTCCTTGACGCGTTCCTCGTATCCCTCGCCGTCGAGCCACTCCCTCACGGCGGCGGCGGCGGCGGCGGTTGCCTTGGCCTCCTTGATGGCCCAGACGAACGGCCGCCCGGACGCCTCGATGCCGCGGGCGAGCTCGATGACCTGCTTCGCGGCCAGGTGCGAGATGCTGCCGAAGCTGATGTACAGCACGGACGCCGGCGGCCGGGCGTCGAGCCAGGAGAGGATGCGGCCGGCGTCAACTTCGGCGCGGTTGCCGCGTCCGGCCCTCTCGTCGGCGTCTGTGCCAGCGACGGCGCACGTCGGCCCGATGGCCCACGCCCTCCGGCCGAGCGCCGCCGCGTAGCCGTCGACGAAGGCGCCCTCGATGTCGCGGAACGTGTTGATGATGAAGCCGTCGGCGGTGCGCTCGGCCTCGACCGCGTCGCGCTCCTCCTTCTCCAGGCCGGGCCACTGGAAGAAGCGCCGGAACGTGGCCGTGTCGACGACGGCGCGCACCGGGAAGTCCGGCACCTCGAACGGCTCCAGTTTGCCGGCGACGCCGTCGTCGCCGTACACCCCGTGCTTGCTGAGGTTATGCGTGGCGAGGAGGAAGTACGCCGACGGGCAGTGCATGACGACGCGTGCGATGCCGAGGCGGTCGCAGATGGGCGCCGTCCACGGGTTGCAGTAGTCGGCGACGAGGCAATCCGGGCGGCGAGGCAGCGCCCGGACGTACGCCTCGAGCGGCGCCGCCATGGCCCAGATGGCCCTCTGCAGGGACAGGTACATGTCGCGGTGCACGTCCACCAGCTGGTCCATGTTCTCCAGCCCTTCCGGCACGCCGAACTCCGGGCCGGGGAAGGCGACCTCGGCGAGCTCGACGGCGAGGCCTTCCCGCTGGGCGGCCTCCACGACGCCCCTGTTGCGCGCGGTGTTGACTGGCGTGGTGACGACGGTGGCGCGCGCGCCGCGGGCAGCGAGGAGGCGCGCCACCTCCACCATGGGGATGATGTGTCCCTGCGCTATCAGCGGCACCACCAAGAAGTGGAGCTCCGCCGCCGCCGCCATCGCGCCGCCTCTTGGCAAGTGGTCAGAGGCGATGAGAGTGTGTGAGGAAGCGTAGGCGATCTCTTGCAGTGTATGTATACAAGTCGACGCGACGACGACGCATGCGTTTTTCGATGCGCCGCGGCGGGGTGGCGGTGACGCAGAAGGCTCCTGGAAGGTGGGTGGGACTTGGGAGGGAGGGTGACGTATGCGCCTACCGAATCCTCGGCGTCTTCACAGCACATGGGCTCGTGGCTCCCATATCCCCCAACTCCGTGGAAAGATAGAGATATCCGCTTCATGAAAAACTAGATAGATATTCCGTGTCAACTAAATAGTTATAAAAAAAACTTTAAAAATTTGACAAGATAGATTAATGTATAATATATTATTTCACAAGCATAAAAGTCTAAATTCTACTTGTAATAAAAATAACAAATTTTGTTACAACTTGTAAAAGTCAAATTTAAATTTACATGTTTATAAAGTAATATATTACACATTAATCTATTTTTTAAATTTTTTTCATAACCATTAGGTTGACAAACAATAATCGATTGAATTCGAATGATTAGAATCCATCTCGCCAACTCCACCCAATCTTTACAAGCCATCGTACATTCATATGTGTGGGAGAAAGCGATTCTAAAATCTCTCTAGGAATGATGGATGAAGTGAAGTGAGGCAGACTCCACAAACCAAAGAGCCCCTAACTCTTGTTTATGAATTAAACAAATATTTTTTTTTGTTATTCTTCATTCCAGATTTCAGTTACTATCGTAGGGGAAGCACAGTTGGTGCGCCCAAGGCTAGGCATCCAAATTCCAACATTGAGTTTGAAAAGCAGCACTTGAAATCACTTCTTTTTGACTGGAACTTTTTCCAAAAGGAAAAACCGAGGTATCTTCAAGCTGTTCGTTGAGACTTGAGAGACTACAGTAGAGGAATATCGCATACCTCCTAATGGAAATTCATCTGCACTTTTCCGAATCGGCAGTCTCCGGAGCTCCTGTGGAACTTCCAATTCACGAGGCCACAAGTCCATGGGTGACGAGTGAACATGCGTCACTCCAAGTTGCCAAAGTTTATTTTACTATCCTCTTCTCGGGCGTGATCGTTCACATGTCACTCTCCTTGGTGATCTTAGCTCATCTACTCAAACGCCGTAAGACGACTTTGCCACATTCACTAGCAACATCCACAGCCATGGACGACGACACTGCCGGCCACGCCACCGGCGGCTACACGACGGTGGCGGCGGCGGCGCACTTCGTGCTGGTTCCGATGATGGCGCAGGGCCACGCCATCCCCATGACCGACATGGCGCGCCTGCTGGCCGAGCACGGCGCGCAGGTCAGCCTCGTCGTCACGCCGGTCAACGCCGCCAGGATGGCCGGGTTCGTCGCCGGCGTTGAGGAGGCCGGCCTGCCGGTGCAGCTGGTGGAGCTCCCCTTCCCGGCCGCCGAGTTCGGCCTGCCGGACGGGTGCGAGAACGTCGACTTGCTCCCGTCCATAGACCTCTTCAGTAACTTCCTCTTGGCCTGCGGCGCGCTCCGGGAGCCGCTCGCGGCGAGGCTCAGCCTCAGGCAGCGACGGACGCCTGTGAGTTGCATCATCGCCGACGTGATACACTGGTGGGCCGGTGACATCGCCGGGGAGCTCGGAGTCCCATGGCTCACGTTCAACGGCTCCTGCACCTTCGCCTCCTTTGCCAGGTAAAGATCATAGCATGTTTCTGTACATGAACAGCAAATACTTAGAACAGGGAGATACTTTTCAGGTAGAAATTGATTGGCCCCTCGTTTAGGAAAAAACAAAGAAGAGAATTCCAGAGTAGCTTAAGAACTGCAAGTTGGATGTGATTTGAGAACTTCGTCTGCCATCTCGCAGGCACATCATTTATCACAACAATCTATTGGAGAACCTCACCGATGATGAGATCGTCACGGTCTCAGGTTTCCCTACGCCGCTAGAGTTGCCAAAAGCTAGATGCCCTGGAACATTGTGTGTTCCAGGTCTGGAGCAAATCCGTGACAAGATCTACGAGGCAGAGACGCGATGCAATGGCATGATCATGAATAGCTTCCAGGAGATGGAATCTTTGTACATCGAGTCGTTTGAGCGAACCATAGGTAACAAGATCTGGACAATCGGCCCAATGTGCCTTTGTCACAGAGACAGCAACGCCATGGCTGCTAGAGGAAACAAGGCGTCAATGGATGATGCGAAATACTTGCAATGGCTTGATTCAAAGAAGCCTGGTTCGGTGATCTTTGTCAGCTTTGGCAGCCTCTCCAGCACCGAGCCTCAGCAGCTTGTTGAGCTGGGACTGGGGCTTGAAGCTTCCAAGAAGCCATTCATCTGGGTGATCAAAGCAGGAAAGAAGTTTCCAGAAGTCGAGGAATGGCTTGCAGATGGGTTCGAGGAGCGCGTCAAAGACAGGGGCATGATCATAAGAGGCTGGGCGTCACAGATGATGATCCTGTGGCACCAGGCCATTGGAGTGTTCATGACGCACTGTGGGTGGAACTCGACACTAGAGGGCATCTCCGCGGGTGTGCCGATGATCACATGGCCACACTTTGCAGAGCAGTTTGTGAACGAGAAATTGGTGGTGGATCATCTGAAAATTGGGGTGGAGGTTGGAGTGAAAGGAGTGACACAGTGGGGAAGGGAACAAAAAGAGATAAAGGTGACAAGGAATGATGTGGAGGCAGCAGTGTCCATGTTGATGGATGAAGGGGAAGTTGCACAGGAGATTAGGATGAGAGCAGAAGACTTTGGCATAAAGGCAAGAACGGCTTTGGAAGAGGGAGGTTCTTCCTATAACAATATAAAGCTACTGATTCAACAAATGGGAAGTAAGCAAAATGCATCTGTTTGATAAATATGGGAATAAGATTTCCTTTTCTGACTGTAAATCTGTAAGGATAAATTGGAGGATCCTATCATACTTGTATATTTGTAAGGATGGGAGAACAGGAATCCATATTTAGTCCTACAAATATGACCTTACCCTGATTTCATCCCTCAAACTATAAAGAATTATATTCTCCCTCTGATTCCAAATATAAGTCCTTTTATACTTGTGCAATGTGTAAAAGAATTGATAAAAACAACTCTAATGAATTTGTTGCCCTTCACCTACAGTATACTATATCAAGAAAGATGAATTGTTTAATTTCTTAAGAGGGATAGCATTTATTTAGCAAGCACAAACATGGAACAATAGTTTAAAAAGTGCTAAGAAGCTCCGAAATGACTTATATTTGGCAAAGAACTGAGAAGGCTCAGAATGACTTACATGTGGAGCCCAACAGTCCCACCAGCTTCTGCAGTGAAGGAGGTTCCCAGGACCCCTGTGGATGAGAAGAGTATTCTACAAATGATCAGTATACAGAGTGGATTAGACCTGGTCTTACATCACTTTCATAATTGCTTCTTCGATTTCTCTGAATATATGAATGTGGATTTGGTGGTCAAAGTCAGGCCTCTACTTTGAAAGATCACAAAACGAATTTTTCTTGTACCAGATAATGCAGAGGCCAGGGAGTATCTTTCGATTTTAAGTACGTATTGTATTGTTAGCACCTGTGGACTCTGTGATTGCACAAAGAATGGAAGAAGCTTCATGCACGAGGGATCCGACCACGAGTCCATGGCTTGCATGCGTCACTGAAACGGAAGTTGCCAAAGTTTAGCAATACTGTTGTCTTTTTCAGCATGAGCTCGAAACTGGCCGAGTTAGGAGTACAAGCTGGTGGCGCTGCAATACTTTCAACCCGTCACTTTCCTCTGATCCGAAGCGGCAGGCACCACATATGCACACCTCGGTTGCTGTCCAGCAGAAGCTCATCAACTAAAGCAGCACACGACTTCTCCTCGGTTAATGCATACCTCCAAGGCTCCAACTGTTCTTGTCACACTCTCGCTGTCCATGCTTGTCTTGGCTGCTTGACTAGATACAACCACACAGCCATGTCTTTTGCCAGCCACGCCGGCGCCGGCGCCGGCGACCAGCAGCACAGGTGCTGCTCCAGGACGGTGCACTTCTTGCTGGTTCCGACGATGGCGCAGGGACACACCATCCCCATGACCGACATGGCCCGCCTGCTGGCCGAACATGGCGCGCAGATCAGCCTCGTCACCACTCCGGTCAACGCCGCCAGGATGGCGGGGTTCGTCGCTGCCATGGGGGAGACTGGACTGCCGGTGCAACTGCTGGAGCTCCCCTTCCCGGCTGCTGAGTTCGGTCTGCCGGACGGGTGCGAGAACGTTGACATGCTCCAGTCCAAAGACGACATGAGGAAATTCCTTGAGGCCTGTGGCGCGCTCTGGGAGCCGCTCACGGCGACTCTCCGGCAGCACCAACTGCCGCCGAGCTGCATCATATCCGACATGATGCACTGGTGGACCAGTGACATCGCCAGGGAGCTCGGTATCCCCAGGCTTACCTTCAGTGGCTTTTGTACCTTTGCATCCCTCGCCAGGTAAAAATCACAGGCCACTGCCCACTGGCATATTTATCTCTACAAGAATAGCAAATAGTTAGAATTGATCAATAAACGAGGCAAGACACGAGAATGATATTGGTAAGGATTTTAATCAAAACCACACATAAAGCCTTTTATCTAAAAAAATAGTTATAACAGGAGAGAATTTTCAGGTCTGGTAGCAATTGGTTGGCAGCACTACTAACTCGTTTCAAAAAATAGAAAAACTTGTCAGGGTATCTTAAGAACTGCCAGTTGGATGTGATTTAACAGCTAAGACCGCTATCTTGAAGGGACATCGTTTACCATGACAATCTATTGTGGAACCTCACTGACGAGGAGGAGGTCATCAAGCTCTCAGGGTTCCCTACGCCGCTAGAGTTGCCAAAAGCTAGATTGCCTGGAAGCTTGTGCGTTCCAGGTCTGGAGGAAATCCGAGAGAAGATCTATAATGAGGAGATGCGAAGCGACGGCAAGGTCATGAACAGCTTCGACGAGCTGGAGACTTTGTACATCGAGTCCTATAAGCAGGCGGCAGGTAAGGTCTGGACGATCGGCCCAATGTGCCTGTGTCACAGAGACAGAAACACGATGGCTGCTAGAGCAGACAAGGCGTCATTGGATGAAGCAAAGTGTTTGCAATGGCTTGATTCAAAGAAGCCAGGTTCAGTGATCTTTGTCAGTTTTGGCGCCCTTGTCAGCACCGCGCCTCAGCAGCTTGTTGAGCTGGGACTGGGTCTTGAAGCTTCCAACAAACCGTTCATATGGGTGATCAAAGCAGGAAATAAGTTTCCAGAAGTTGAGGAATGGCTTGCAGATGGATTCGAGGAACGTGTCATAGACAGAGGGATGATCATAAGAGGCTGGGCACCACAGATGATGATCCTGTGGCACCAGGCCATTGGAGGGTTCATGACACACTGTGGGTGGAACTCTACAATAGAGGGCATCTGCGTGGGTGTGCCCATGATCACATGGCCACACTTTGCAGAGCAGTTCTTCAATGAAAAATTGGTGGTGGATCACCTGAAAATTGGGATGGAGGTTGGAGTGAAAGGAGTGACACAGTGGGCAAGTGAACAAAAAGAGGCTAAGGTGACAAAGAATGCTGTGGAGACAGCAGTGTCCACATTGATGAATGAGGGGGAAGCTGCACAGGAGATGAGAATGAGAGCAAAAGATTTTGGCATAAAGGCAAGGAGGGCTTTGGAAGAGGGAGGTTCTTCATATAGCAACATAAGGCTATTGATTCAAGAAATGGGAAACATGCAAAATGCATCTTGTTGATACATTTGGGAATAAGATTCTTTTTTTTCTGATTGTAAATTTGTAAGCATGAATTGGAGGATCTTACCATGCTTATATATTTGTAATGATGGGAGCCGTCCATATTTGTCATTTAACTATGGGCTTACCCTGATTTTCATCTCACAAAACTATACAGAATTGTACTCTCTTCAATCCCAAATATAACCTGTGTTAGACATGTGCATAAAGATGAAATATTTATTTTTGAGAGGGATAGCATTAATTTAGTATGGCAAACATGGAAGAATAGTAAAAATATCTAGGAGTTATAAAACGACTTACTGTTAATAATGAATCGTGAAGCACAAAATGACTTACATTTGCAGCCTGGAAGTCCCACGCTCCCACCAGGTCCTGTAGTGGAGGATGTTTCTGGGACACTGCAGATGCAAAGAGGAAGTATTTTACAAATGATCAGTAAACTGTATGAGGCTAATTTGTGGTATGAATATGATTGTTTACAGTTTGGATTAGACCTTGTCTAAATTATATCACTTTCTGTTTTTGACACTCTTGCCCAAGTTTAGGGTGAGTTCTTCACACTACTTTCCCAACTCACATCTCTCTTTTTTCGCGCGCACGCTTTTCAAACTGCTAAACGGTGTATTTTTTGCAAAAAAATTTTATATCAAAATTGCTTCAAAAAATCATATTAATTCATTTTTAAAAAAAATTAGTAAATACTTAATTAATCATGTGCCAATGAATCGCTCCGTTTTTCGTGCGGAGGGAATTTTTTCCCAACATCACCAAAAAAACACACCCTTAGTAGTTGTTTGACTTCTCTGAATATGTGAGGAAAAAGTTAGTGGTCAAGTTATATCATAGACTGATAGATTTTGAAAGATGAAAAAAAAATCATTTTCTTCTTTTACTGGATAGTGCAGACTGCAGAGGCCAGGGAGTATCTTACAATTTGAGTACGTATTATAGTAACTGTGGTTAATCTGACCAATTGCGTTGTCCGGACTGCTCAAACAATGGAACAATCTTACCTCCAGAACTGTACAAGAATTGGTAGATGCGATAATGGAGGAACTCTGGGCATGGCGAGCAGCAAAGCTGGTTGTGTTCCAATCACCCTGATGGAGTCATATAGCTCTTTGTGTTAATCTGTTGTCGCATGTACTGCTTTGCTGAGCTAGCTGTGTTTGCTTCCCCTAGGTGTTGGCTGCAAGTGCCTTAGGCACAACCCTCTTGTTGTTATGTAACCGATCTTTTCTTCCAATCTTAATAAACTCGGCCGGCGTCCTTCTGCCGGCCCGGCCAAAAAAAAAAGGAACAATCTTCCTGCACGAGGACTCTGGCCATGAGTCCCAGACTTCAACATGTGTCACCGAAGTTGCCAAAGTTTAGCAATACTCTGATCATTTTCGTCATGAGCTTGAGGCCGGCCATGCGATTATTTAAGCGTCATCACATCACTTTCCGCCGTGATCCGAAGTGCCAGGCAGTTCCTGAGCCAGTCACCACATATGCACCTCAGTTGCAGTCTTGCAGACGAAGTTCACCGACTACAGCTTCCTTCTCTTCAGTTAGCTAGTGCATACTTCCAACTGTTCTTGTCAGAGTCTCGCTGTTCTCGCTTGACTTGGCCACCTTGACTAGATAACAGTACCACGGCCATGTCCTTTGCCTGTCACGCCGCCAACAACCAGCAGCGCGGCTCCACAACGATGAAGGCGCACTTCGTGCTGGTCCTAATGATGGTGCAGGGACACACGATCCCCATGACCGACATGGATCACTCGCTGGCCGAGCACGGCGCGCAGGTCAGCCTTGTCACCACTCCGGTGAACGCCGCCAGGATGGCAGGGTTGGGTTTGTCGCCGCCGTGGAAGCAGACGTCCTGGCAGTGCAGCTGGTGACGCTTCCCTTCCCGGCCACCGAGTTTGGCCTGCCGGACGGGTGCGAGAACCTGGACATGCTCCAGTCCAAAGACCTCAGCCGCAACTTCATGGAGGCCTGCGCCGCGCTCGGTGAGCTGCTCAGGGTGATGCTTCGTCAGCAACGCCCGCCGCCGAGCTGCATCATGTCCGACATGGTGCAGTGGTGGGCCGGTGACATCGCAAGGGAGCTCTGTATCCCAAGGCTTTCATTTGATGGCTTCCTTACCTCCTCCTCCCTTGCCAGGTAAAAATCATAGAAAAAGTAGGGTTTGTGAGGCAACTAGTTTTGAGATGAGTTAATCTTTGCTCAGGAAATTATTATCCATAGGAAGGGCGTGCACTTAGAACAAGGAGGAAAAATTAAGGTACCAGTTAAACGTAATTTAACAACTACAAGTCTACAACCACTACCTTGCAGGTATATCATGTTCCACGACAAACTGTTGGAGAATGTTACAGATGAGATCGTCACATTCTCAGGCTTCCCTACGACGCTTGAGTTGCCAAAGGCTAGATGCCCTGGATTGTGTATTCCAGGTATGGGGCAAATCCGTGATAAGATGTACGAGGAGGAGCTGCGAAGCAACGGCAATGTCATGAACAGCTTCCAGGAGCTGGAGACTTTGTACATCGAGTCCTTTGAACGGAAAAAGGGTAAGAAAGTCTGGACAGTCGGCCCAATATGCCTTTGTCACAGAGATGGCAACGCCATGGCTGCTAGAGGAAACAGGGCATCAATGGATGAGGCGAAGTGCTTGCAATGGCTTGATTCAAAGAAGCCTGGTTCAGTGATCTTTGTCAGCTTTGGCAGCCTCACCAGCACCACACCTCAGCAGCTTGTTGAGCTGGGACTGGGGCTTGAAGCTTCCAAGAAGCCTTTCATTTGGGTGATCAAAGCAGGAAATAAGTTTCCAGAAGTTGAGGAATGACTTGCAGATGAGTTCAAGGAACGCATTAAAGACAGAGGCATGATAATAAGGGGTTGGTCACCACAGGTGATGATCCTATGGCACCAGGCCATTGGAGGGTTCATGACACACTGTGGGTGGAACTCAACAATAGAGGGCATTTGCGCAGGCGTCCCCATGATCACATGGCCACACTTCGCAGAACAGTTTTTGAATGAGAAATTTGTGGTGAATCTGCTGAAAATTGGTCTGGAGATTGGAGTGAAAGGAGTGGCACAGTGGGGAAGTGAACATAAAGAAGTTAGGGTGACAAGGAATGCTGTGGAGACAGCAGTGTCCACATTGATGAATGAAGGGGAAGCTGCAGAGGAGATGAGGATGAGAACAAAAGACTTTGCCGTGAAGGCAAGGAGCCGCTTTGGAAGAGGGAGGTTCTTCATATAACAACATAAAATTATTGATTAAAGAAATGGGAAACAAGCAAAATGCATCTGGTTGATACATATATATGGGAATAAGCTTTCTTTCTTTCATTTTTATTCTAGATCTGAAAGAATGAGTTGGAGGATCCTATCGTACCTATATATTTGTAAGGATGGGAGGAGTCCATATTTGGCCCTTTAACTATGGTCTTGCCCGGATTTTCATCCCTCAAGAATATAAAGAATTGTACTCCCTTGAATTCCAAATATAAGCCATGTAAAGATTTGTGCATAAAGATGATTTATTTATTTCTTAGAGGGATAACATTTATTTAGTATGGAAAATATGGAAGAATAGTGAAAACGTCTACGTTCTAAAATGACTTGATGTTGAGAAAGAATCGTGAAGCATAAAATGACTTACATTTGCAGCCTGGCAGTCCACCAGCTCCTGTAGTGGAGGAGGTTTGCAGGACCCCTGCAGATGCAAAGACGGAGTATTTTACAAATGATGAGTATTACTGTATGAGGCTCATTTGTGGCATGATTGTTTACAGTCTGGATTATTAAATTATATCACTTTCTGTCTCTGACACTCTTGCCCAAGTTTCCTAGTTACTTCTGAATATATGAAGGTAAAAATTAGTGGCCAAATTATGTCGTAGACTTTGAAAGAAAAAAAAATACTGAATAGTGAGACTGCAGAGGCCAGGGAGTAGGTACTATAGCAACCGTGGTTAACCTGACCAACGGCGTTGTCCGGACGGCTCAAAGAATGGAAGAAACTTCATGCACGAGGATTTTGGCCATGAGTCCATGACTATAACATGTGTCACCGAAGTTGCCAAAGTTCCGCGATGTTGTTATCCTTTTCAGCATGAGCTCAAACTGGCCGAGTTAATAGGAGGACAAGCCGCCCTGCAATTATTTGATAATCGGCAACACGTCACTTTCCTCCGTGATCCGAAGCGTCAGGCACCACGTAGCACCTCAGACTGCTTTCAGTCTTGCAGACCAAGTTCATCAACTCAAACAGCATACGACTTCTCCAGACTTATTGCATACTTACTTCCAACTGTTCTTATCACACTCACTGTCCTTGCTTGTCTTGGCCGCTTGACTAGATACAACCACAGCCATGTCCTTCGCCGGCCACGCCGTCGACCAACAGCGCAGCTCCACGACGATGAAGGCGCACTTCGTGCTGGTCCCGATGATGGCGCAGGGACACACGATCCCCATGACCGGCATGGCCCGCCTGCTGGCCGAGCACGGCGCGCAGCTCAGCCTTGTCACCACTCCGGTGAACGCCGCCAGGATGGCAGGGTTCATCACCGCTGTGGAGGCGGCTGGCCTGGCAGTGCAGCTGGTGAAGCTCCCCTTCCCGGCCACCGAGTTTGGCTTACCGGACGGGTGTGAGAACCTAGATATGATCCAGTCTAGAGATCTCAGCCGTAACTTCATGGAGGCCTGCAGCGCACTCCGGGAGCCGCTCACAGCGAGGCTTCGTCAGCAACGCCCACCTCCAAGCTGCATCATATCTGACATGGTGCAGTGGTGGACCGGTGACATCGCAAGGGAGCTCGGTATCCCAAGGCTTACATTTGATGGCTTCTGTACCTTCGCCTCCTTTGCCAGGTAAAAAAATCAAAGAAAAAGCAAGTTTTGAGAGGCAACTAACGTTCGAATGAGTTAATATTGTGTCAATAAAGTATTCTCAATACGAAGAGCACTTAGAACCGGAGAAAAATTTCAGGTAGCATAAGAAGTACCAGTTAGATGTCAACTGAAGTATGATACCATCTTGCAGGTATATCATTTTCCGCGACAAACTGTTGGATAATGTCGCAGATGAGGAGATCGTCACGTTCTCAGGGTTCCCTATGCCGCTTGAGTTGCCAAAGGCTAGATGCCCTGGAAGCTTGTGTGTTCCAGGTACGGAGCAAATTCGTGATAAGATGTATGACGAGGAGCTGCAAAGTGATGGCAATGTCATGAACAGCTTCCAGGAGCTGGAGACTCTGTACGTCGAGTCCTTTGAACGGACAACAAGTAAGAAGGTCTGGACAATCGGCCCAATGTGCCTCTGTGACAGAGACAGCAACACGATGGCTGCTAGAGGAAACAAGGCATCAATGGATGAGGCGAAGTGCTTGCAATGGCTTGATTCAAAGAAGCCTGGTTCAGTAATCTTTGTCAGCTTTGGCAGCCTCGCCAGCACCGCACCTCAGCAACTTGTTGAGCTGGGACTGGGGCTTGAAGCTTCCAAGAAGCCTTTCGTCTGGGTGATCAAAGCAGGAAATAAGTTTCCAGAAGTTGAGGAATGGCTTGCAGACGGGTTCGAGGAGCGCGTTAAAGACAGAGGCATGATAATAAGGGGCTGGGCACCACAGGTGATGATCCTATGGCACCAGGCCATTGGAGGATTCATGACACACTGTGGGTGGAACTCAACAATAGAGGGCATTTGTGCGGGCGTGCCCATGATCACATGGCCACACTTTGCAGAGCAGTTTTTGAATGAGAAATTTGTGGTGAATCTGCTGAAAATTGGGCTGGAGATTGGAGTGAAAGGAGTGGCACAGTGGGGAAGTGAACATAAAGAAGTTAGGGTGACAAGGAACACAGTGAAGAAAGTAGTGTCCTTGCTGATGAATGACGGGGAAGCTGCACAGGAGATGAGGATGAGAGCAAAAGACTTGGGCGTAAAGGCAAGGAGGGCTTTGGAAGAGGGAGGTTCTTCCTATGATAACATAAGACTATTGATTGAAGAAATGGGAAATAAGCAAAATGCATCTGGTTGATACAGATGGGAATAAGCATTTTGTATTATTAAAGCGTGAAATGGAGAACCCTATCATATTTATATATTCATAAAGGATGGAAGATGTCCACATTCGGTTATTCAGCTATGGATTTGGCCTGAATTTCATCCCTCAACTATAAAGGTTGTGTGTTACAAATGACCAGTATCCTGTGTGGTACAATTGTTTATGGATTAAAATAAACCTGGTCTAAATTACATCAGTTGCTCAGTTTCTCAGCATAGTTAATACATTTTAGAGGAGTAAAAAGTAAATAAAATAGCATATGCGTAACACCCTAGGCCAAAATTCTCTTGAAGTTCAATCTGTAAGTAATTTGCAAATTTGTACATCTTATGAGCGTACAGGACTGGTGCAAATTTGTGAAGACAATACTTTGACAATTATATACTTCTTTAACTTTTCTGAATATATCGTATATGAAGGTAAAATATAGTGGTCAAAGTTATCTTATTGACTTCGAAGGGTCAAAAATATTTTCTTCTTTTACTGGACAGTGCAGGGGCCATGGAGCTTCTTAGGATTTAAGTATGTATTTATCTAGCAACTGTGGGTGCTTCATAAGACCATGCATCCTTACAAACCTCCATTACGTTAAAGCAGATAAATAGAAATTGACTGTTTATAAGTTCTTTCTAGCTTTACCAAGCACGTCAAATGCATGTTTTGGGTCGTTACAATTTCAAATAGCAGCCTAGCAAATGGAATCAAACATATGAAAGCTGCAGACTGGAGAAAATAAAGCATACCTGGTTTCTCTAAGAATGAAACAGTAAGGCTCCAACAGACACCATCCTCTGCTTAATCAAGTATTCCATAGCACAATTGCACACCATAATAGCTCCAGACCAGAAGATAAAGTTAACTTTACTGCAAGAAATTCTTGCATGGAATCCCTGCAAAGCTGGAAAAGCTCCCAAGTGTAAGATATCTTGGCAAGTCACGTAGTGAATCATGTACAGCATGTTAGTAAAAGGATTTTTTTTAAAATCAAATAAATTCCCTACATATCATATTTCGATTTAGCTCATAAGAATCTGAATAAGAAAACCTCCTCAACAGAATAGTCTAAATAAGGAACAACTTATTGAGAAGATCAGGAAAAACCTAGTACTCTCTAACCAGAAAAAAGAAAACAGATTTCAAATTGGCATGAAACAGAACATGTAAGGTTACCTTCCTTTCAATAAGAACTTTGCCAGTACAACCATCAGTGACAGAGAGGTTTACACCAAGATATTATATTGCCTCAAGGAGAGCACAACTTGTATAGGCTAAGCTGGATTAAGAATATTGTCTCGTTATTAACTTCATTCCCTGGACTAAAAATTTGCCGTCATTGCCACATTTCAACCGAAATGCTTGTTGGTCATTTGGGTGATCACTTGCCTACAGATGTTCAGTTGTTCGTATGATTCATATATAATGTGTTGCCACTTACCAATAGTCTTTGCACGAACAGGATCCATGTATAAAATGATGGAAGCGTGTCCTATCCCTCACAGTGACCTCTCTTCCATACAATTTTGATATCAATTTTATTGCATTGTGGCAGTCCAAACACATCCTCAAGTTTTTCACAATTCTTATAGTAACATTAGATTCTGAAGTGAGTAAAGCAAAAGTGACTGCCAACTTCTCGCTGTGCCAGTAAAGAACCTTCTGCTTTTCCTCTTCCGTGACTTCAATAAGAACCTCAGTTACATCAGGCACATATCCAGCATTCCTCAAATCAGTTAGCACCTTTTCCAACTTTGAGTAGATTTCTTTACTCATAGGATGGGATCTATCAGCGGCTACAAATTCGTGAATTACGCCATTCATTTCAATCATACTGCAACCAGGTTCTTTCTTGATTCCTTTCTCCATTATTGTCTGCCTAATCTGTCGGACATCTTTCCACCTATTAGATTTTGCATACATATTTGACAACAAGATGTATGCTGTGCTGTTGTCTGGATCCAACTCAAGGAGACGCTCTGCTGCCAATTCACCTATTTCTGAATTACCATGAACTCTACAGGCGGCCAGCAGGGTTACCCAAATAGTGGAGTTGGGCTTCATGGGCATTTCGTCTATTGTATCCAATGCTTCCTTTAATTTCCCAGCTCGGCCTAAGACATCGATTAAGCATCCGTAATGCACCACTGTAGGAGAAATATTATATGCTTCAGTCATGCTAAGGAATAACTCTCGCCCTTTGTCAACCAAGCCAGCATGAGTGCAGGCAGTGAGAACACCAACGAAGGTCACCTCATCTGGAGCTTGTAAAGCCTTGATCATTCTATAGAACATGTCAATAGCCTCCTCTGCACGACCATTCACTGCGAGACCAAGTATAATGGCAGTCCAGGTAAACTTATCTCTGTTGTGCATATCTTTGAATACATCCAATGCGCGCTCAATGCTCCCACACTTTGAATACATGTCTATGAGTGCATTCCCGACAAAAACATCCATCTTGATCCCAAGCCTGCTCATGTAAATCCTTGCCCATTCCCCTGTCTCTAGAGCACCTAGCTGGGCACAGGCAGTGACCACACTGACCATGGTGAACTCATCTACCTGCACCTTGCAAAACTGCATGTAACGGAATGTCTCCAGTGCCTCCCTGAACCTGCCAACCTGTACATAGCCATTGATCATTGCGGTCCATGCGATGGTGTCTCTTTCAGGCATATGATCAAACAGGTCCCTGGCTCGATCAACCTGGCCTGACCTCACAAGCCCAGAAATTACCGACGTCCAGGACGCCATGCTCCTTACCTGCATTCCATCAAACAACACCCAGGCCGCGTCCTCATCGCCGCACTCGGCGTACATATCAACCAGCGCGTTCTCCACCCTCTGATCAGGCAACACCCCGCTCTCGAGGACGCGCTTGTGCACCTGCATCCCCAGCAGCAGGTCCTTCCCTTTCCCGCAAGCTGAGAGCACCGACACGTAGGTGACCGCGGTGGCCATGGCGCCGGCTCTGACCATGTCCACGAAGGAGCAGCAGGACAGCTCGAACCGCCCGCTCCTGTTATGACCGGATATGAGCGCGTTCCACATGACCGGCGCTCCTCCTCCCGAGACGGGGCACGCCGCCTCCAGCACCGCACGCGCCGCGGCGTCGTCGCCCCTGGCCGCGTACATGACGATCAGGGAGCTCGCTGCGTGAGCGTTCAACTCCATCCCGAACTTAACCACGTGCGCGTGGACGGCGCCGCCGATTGCCGCCGCGGCCGCTCCCCGCGCCGCCGCCACCGCCTTGAGCAAGGACGGGAACGTGTACGCGTCGGGCCTGACCCCGCCGGCCAACATGCGGACGTAGCCCGCAACAGCGTCCTCCGCGCCATGGCCGGAGACGGACGAACTCGCAGCGCGCCCCCGCCGGTGGGGAATTCCGTCGAGTAGGCTGCGAGCACGTGACAGGGCGCGGACCATCCGCCTCACCGACTCGCCTCAGGCCCCCCCCACGCGGTCCCCGCCATCCTATTGACGGAATAACCGCCTGTGGTTACCGCGCTGGCTTCCCCCAGACGGCCGGCGATCCCCGCGGAATCCCGGGGAAGACGAAATTTTACGCGGCGAGACGGCGGCGAGTGGTTCGCCTTCGCTTATTCGCTCGTGTTTTTCCCCTTTTTTTTCTTTTTTTTTTCTTTTTTGGTTTTGGAGAGGAATCGAGTCAAGGCGCGGCGGAGTCACGGTAAACCATCCGGTGAATTTATACGGCGATTGAAATTGAAGTATACGAAGGGGTATACGTACATGTACAGATGTACAGGTATAATGAAGGCTTCTTGGCGTATGTAGCAGCGTCGATGTCACCGTACATATGTACGCACATGTATTATTGTACGCATACGCACGAATAGGACCCGGAGGTGCAGAGAGAATTTTGTTTGTCACTTTTGCGCCATGTTTGTTTTCTTCGTTAATTGCTACCGAATGTAACAATAGATGGTACACGGATGTTAATTGCATTCTGTTTTGAGTTCTCATAAAAGAACAAAGGTCTTATGTTTTTTCTCTTAATCACTTTGCCGTTTTGCAGGCAAAGTTGGTTGTTTTCATCCCCTTTTCCATCTTCGGCTAATACAAGTAGAGCTCTTGTTTATTTTCTTACAAAACATGCTAATATGGTGCTTTGTTTGGTATCTTCACATCTTTAGAATAAAAGTCAGTGTTTGTTTCTTGGGCCAAAATGTTAGATGGCGGAATAGCGGAATGATTTTTTAATAAATATTTGAGGATACATATAAATGAATTAAATATAATAGTAAAGTTGAAAAATGAATTTTTTAAAAATGTATTGTTTAGGAGCTTGAAAAATGTGCATATTCATTCCATTCATCGAGATCAAGTGCAAAGGAAAAGGATATGATGATGTACTCCTATTTATGTCCATGAAAAATGATAAAAGTACTCAATTTAAGGAACAAATGTGCACTTGATTACTACATTACATTGGAGTTGAAAAGTGAAATAATGATCAAGCTAACTAGGACAAGTGGCGCCTTTGGGATTACTTTGGGTTCGTTGGGTACATGACATGACAACAATTTTTTAACCCCTTCACGTGAGCTATAAACTGAATTACAATGACTAGCCTAGGTAGTACTACCTCAACAAAAAGTAGCTAGAGAACATTTTAGTTCTTTTGTCACTCTTCCCAACTCATCTCCCTTATTTTTCGCACGCACGTTTTTCAAACTACTAAACGGTGTGTTTTTTGCAAAAAGTTTTTATACGGAAGTTGTTTTAAAAAATCATATTGATCTATTTTTGAAAAAAAATTTAGCAAATACTTAATTAATCATATGCTAATGAGTCGTTCTGTTTTGCGTGCTAGAAAGATTAACTCAAGAACGCTCGTGTTACATACGCAAGCTTAACTTGCGTTGCACGGATATATTGCACACACATGTATATAGGCAAGTGATGTAAAATTGGTATGCACTGTATATGGGCGACTACGCTCGTGGAGTCGTGGTCTATTCGACCATATGGGCTTTGGGCCCATAAAAACATATTTTTTGTGATTTGTTACAAGACCTGCAGTTACCTCCTCTGTACAATTTATTAAATTCATCATCAAATACATTTTGATAGTGTATTTGTTTAGTGTCAGACATTTTTCTGTAAATCTAATCATACTTAAAAAAGTTGACTTAGAAAAACTTAACAGAAATCTTATAGAAAAACTCAAAAGAAATATTATTATATGAAAGAGATCTATGTAGTAATGGTCAGAGTCACCTATTCTTAGTCGAAAGGTTACTTCCACTCACTTGGTTTTTTTAATTAAGCTTTTGCAAAGTCAAGCTGTCAAGGTAAATACACATACAACATATATGCATGACACCCTGTACGACCATATCGATGAATAGGAGTATACATACCTACGTTGCTTAGGTAGCACCTGGATTTAATTAAAGGCTAGCTTAGCTGATGCCAGGTGGCACACTGCCAACTGATTTATTTGGTAGTTTCCCTGCATGGCTACATTGTACAGGAGTGTAATACACATACAATGAACAGTAGTAGTAGCTACTAGCTACTAGCTAGTTGCCTAGTTGTACGCAGTATAATTAATTACAAATTTTTCATTTTTACCCAGCAAAAAATGAGTACTGAAACATGCAGCGCTGTACACGAGCTAGCATTTGTTCTTGTTTATCATTGCGTATTTGTACGCATACATGCACGTTTGCATCCACAAAAAATATAAATATACATAACAATTGTTATTTTTTTATTTTTTCACAACTATTTGTATCAAATTTTGGAGAAAAAAAAAGATATAAGAGAGGGGCATCTCCGCGCGAGAGATTAAAATCCACTCCCATTCCACGTCCATACGCGCGCTCACATATATGCAGCTCTCGTGTGCATAGCTCACCAGTGAAGAACGAATTGAACTCTCGTGCGCGGCGCGGCCATGAAGGCGTCGTCATCGCAGGGGCAGAGCCCGAGGACGCCGTCGCCGCGTGCCACCGCCGCCGCCGAGCACACGCGGTCCTCCTCGGAGCCGTGGCTCTTGGCGGCGGCGGTGGCGAGCACCTGCGACGACTCGTGCGTCAACGACGTCGAGAACTTCGCGCGCACCGTCGCCGCCGCCAAGTCTAAGCAGCTGGGCTCGTCGTCGTCGGCGTCGGCGGGGGCGGGGGCGGCGTCGCGCCCCGACATGCTCGCGTCCGTGCTGTCCCACTACGCGGCCAAGTGGCTCCCCGACGTGGCGTCGTCGTCGTCGTCCCCGGCGACGTCGGCGTCGGGGCGGTTCCTCCCCCCGGAGAGCCCCACCGCCACGTGGCTCAAGAAGCGGCTCCTCCTGGAGTCCCTCGTCGCCGCGCTCCCGCCTGACCCAGCTCCCGGCGTCGTCTGCGGCGGCGTGGCCGACGACGGCATCACGTGCGACTTCCTGCTCAAGCTGCTCCGCGCGGGGAGCATGGTGGGCGCCGACGCGGCGCTGCTGCAGGAGCTGGAGTCCAGGGCGGCGCGGCGGCTGGACCAGGCGACGCTGGGCGCCGTGATGATACCGGCGTTCGGGCACGAGTACGCGTGCGGGACGCTGCTCGACGTGCCGCTGGTTCTGCGCCTGGTGCGCGGCTTCCTCAAGGACGCCGGCGGCGGCGGCGGCCCCGCCGCCAAGGCAGGCGGCGGAGGCGCCGCCGCCGCCAGGGTGGCGAGGCTGGTCGATGCCTACCTCGCCGAGGCGGCGCTCGAGGCCGGGCTGCGGCCGGCCGAGTTCGAGGAGCTCGCCCGCGCCGTGCCCGCGCACGCCCGCCCCGCCGACGACGCGCTCTACCGCGCCGTCGACACCTACCTCAAGGTCACCACACTTACTCCCTTTCCGTTTCCATTTTACGTTTCCGTTTACTACTACCGTTTGTACCTTGCTCTGCAGCTGTCACGATATACCAATAAAGCCTTTTTTTTTTACACCTTATGGACGAATTTGATATTGTCATCTTCTACATATCACCAAAACAATCATGAATTATTTGGGACTAGCGCCAAAAAAAATGAACTTTTTTAATTTTTAATTTTAAAAATAAACTCTTTCAAAACTTATTTCTAAGATCTGAACCTTTTAGTCACGTCATCCGAATTGGCGTGACAAAATAACACTGTCACATCGGTCTAACTAGCGTGACAGCGTTATTTGGTCACATTGGTTTGACTGGCGTAACAATGTTATTTGACCGCGCTACCCTCGCTGGCGTGGCAGAACAAAACTATCACGCCCGTTATGTATGGCGTGTCAGTGTTGTTTTGCCACGTCAGTCTGGCGTGGCCAAAAGGTTCATATTCTAGAAATAATTTTTAAAGAGTTTATTTTTGAAATTAAAAAATAAAAAAGATTTGAGAACAGGCAAATTTTTGTTACACTATAAATTACATAAACTTATAAATTGTAATTATACTGTAAGTGCCAAAACCTACACTCAATGTGATTTTTTAGTACACATTATACAAGAGAATTAGGATACAAACAATTAATCACCTACTACTTACAAGAGGAGATAAGAGGAAGAAAGATACTAAGATATAAAAGTAGCCCTAAACAATGTGGCGCCATATTCTTAGTAAATACAAATTATTTTGTTCAGAACTTTTTGTATAACTCTGTAATTGATAAACGCAACATTCAGTAAAAATAAGGTATTGATTTTTTTTCTACTCACAAAAACACAATGTTTTGATTTCACTAGTATGGTGAAATACTAGTTTTTCACAAGAAATGAAATTCCAACTGATGTGGTAGCTAGTGGATGTGTTGGGTTGCACTAGATCTAGCACATACTACTAGCTAAAATATGCAACCCATGCAAATGTGTTGGCTGATGTGCCAACGTTGGATGCATGTTCAATATAAATGTACTGAACAAAATGGGGATTTTTGTTCTTTGGTCAATTGCCACGAGACAGCCTGAAAATTTGTGAGGCGTCTACTGCATCTGTTTTTGTGTTTGACCACTGAATTTTGCATCGGACAATGCACTAACAGCATAGCATATTCTACATACTCCGTTTGGTAGTACGGGTGCTCACTTTTATCTGTCAAAGAGAATCTTGTGTGTCATCTACTCACTAAACATCCATTTGGTTTTTTCCAAGTATAAAGTTTAGTGTAGGGTGCACAATCAAAATAAACCAATTAGATATAGGCTTGGAACTTTGGAACAAACAAAATTTGTGTAGTATTGTATATCAGCAAGAGGAGAATCAGGACAACTGATAAGACCTGTTATTTTCTCCCTTGGGTTTATTTTGTCTTGTTAGCTTGTGAACTGAATGATTGATCAGTTGTTGCTTCTCATACTTCACTAATATATAAAACTAAAATAGCTCATTAAGGCCATTAAGATCCTTCTTTGTGTTTGTTCTGTTGGTGTTTACTGTAGTGTCCAAACTCCAAAGTTACTAATTTCTGAAGATTGTTCATCCACTTCACTTGTAGTATTTTTTTTCTGAAAAAAATAAATCGTAACTTGGAGTACTTCTATGAAGTAGAGTAAGAACAAAGTGTAGGGAAGAGGTCACGTGAGCTCCAAACTGCTAAAGAACAAAGGTTTACCTGTATTTACACATGGGAATAGGTGCTTTGTGGATATCAAATCCTTCTTGTCCCTTAGCTTGCTGCCTGCTGTTGTCATCAACACTTGTGCTTTGTCCCGGTGTGAGTGACTAACTAGCAGTTTTACTGTAGCTGTGCAATTCAGCAAACAAAAAACCACATTTGTACTTAAAAAAATATTGCATTAAGATTCAAGGACATATAGTTTGGTTAGGTTATTGAGGAGAAAAATTAGAAAAACTTAATTTCAAAGTTGATTTTTAGTTTTTTTTCATCATAGTTCAGCATTGACTTTTAAATCATATAAGCCCCATTAGTTGCCCTAATAAACTAAAGCAAAAGCCAAAATTTAAATTTTTAAATTTAATTTTGAAGTTGATTTTAAGATATTGTTAATGTAGTTTTTTTTAGCATTGGTTTTTAAGTCGCTAGGAATACATATATAAAACTAGCATAATGACCCGCGTAGATTGCACAGCTAGCATCGTTATATTTTTTCTCACATAATAGTATAGATATTTTTATATTTTATTATTGAAATATATTAAAATGACAACATAATTTTAAATCGGTACTAACCTAACCAAACCTACCAATGTGTAATATTCAAATAGTACTATAAATACGTGATAGTTAGTAATTATTTTTTAATTTTAAATTTCAGTTATTTCTAAAATATTCCTATATAGACTCTAGACTACTCTTTCAATATTCCTTATTTTTTAACTCCATAATTCCATTATTTATAAATTGAATTTTTATATGGATTGTACACTCTTCTTTCAATATTTTTTAAATTTTGAATTTTAGTTATTTCTGAATTATATTCCTATATGGACTCTGCACTTTTTTTCTAATATTTCTTATTTTTAAATTTCGAATTTCAGCTATTTCTAAATTGTATTCCTATATGGACTAGACTCTTCTCCCAATCTTCCTTATTTTTTTAATTTTTAATTTTAGTTTTTTCAAAATTATATTTCTATATGAACTCTAAACTCTAATTTTAATTTTTTTTTAATTCTGACTTTTAATTAGTTTTAAATTCCTATATGGACTGTACTCTTCTTTCAATTTTTTTTATTTTTTAATTTTGAATTTTAGTTATTTTTAATTTGTATTCATATATGGACTCTAGACTCTTTTTCTAATATTTTTATTTTTTTTTCTAATTTTATTTATTTCTAAATTGTATTTTCATGTGGACTCTAACCTTTACATTTAGTATTCTTATTTTTTAATTTCAAATTTCAATTAGCTCTAAATTGTATACATGTATGGACTCTAGCCTCCTCTTTCAATATTCTTTTTTTTAATTTCGAATTTAAGCTATTTTTAAATTATATTTTTATATGGACTCTGTTTTTTATTTTTCTCCGATTTATATGAGAATTTTTAAACCGTGAGAGTGAACGTGGAAGCTCCATTTTCTATTACTTTAATAACTTAATAGATTTTTATCTATAAATTAATGTTTGTTCTCTAATAAGTTGTTTTGGCTTATTAGGGAATATAGGCAGATGACCATTTAGATATAGAAGTTTTACTGTAAATTATTTTTTGGTTGTTTTGTTCAATTTTATTAGCCGTGGAGCAAACGAGTGTTTAGAGTGTAAAGAGAGAAGAACATATTCAAAAAAAATGTGTGGATGATTGAAATTGCCAGACAAACTGTACTACCTGCAACTAATATCAGGGATCTTGCAGGCATGAACAGTCATGCAGATGGTACTTGTTACTACAGTCTTTAACAACCATAGTACCAGATTACTGTACAACAGAGCCAGGAGATTCATCTTTCAATTTCATGGCTCTGCATGTCAGAACTTAACAGTGCTGAGAGTTTCAGATCCAAATGCCACCAAACAAAAATCATGTGGAAATCTGTTTCTGCTGTTCTCTGCGTTTCTACAGATTCCCTGTTCATCAGAAATGCCAGCAATTCAGCATTGTTGCTGCTGTCTGCAAATGAAAGATTGTCAATGTCAAAACCAATCATATGCTAGGCAGTTAGGCCATGGAAGTTCATGTCGATGGCACTATGCCAAATATTAACTCTCGAGAGGACATCTCCTCATTGATTGCATGTCATTTAAATAATTATAAATTTTTTTTAAAAAGATTAATATACGATAACTCACTTCACAAATAAGTTGCAACAAAAAAAATAAATCAAACTATGTCTAGTTAACGTATATTTACAGTCAAATTTGTTTTTTCGTTATAACTTGTAAAAAGTTAAATTTGATCTTATATATTTGTGAGGGTGAATTATCATATGTTAATCTATCTTATTGCCATCTTTTGTTCTGTTATGTTATACCGTGTAGCCAATAAGTGGCAGAGCCAAAAAAAAAATAATTACAAGCCTAGGACTGAATTTGATGATTTTGGTTAGAAATTATATATTTTCAGAATTCCCATACAATGTCTAAAGGATTCAGATGTAGTATACCTTTTTGGACATGGAAAATTCAGAAACTATTTTTGTAGAATAAGATTATATTTCGTTAAGCAAAAAATGCTGCGAAAATTATGGGGAAAATGATTTTTCAAGTGTGTAAAATAATTTTAAAAAGAGCTATTTTTTTTGGCTGTTCATGGTGATCAGGCACACCCGAGCACGAGCAAGGAGGAGCGGAAGTCGCTGTGCCGGCTGATCGATGCGCGCAAGCTGACGGCGGAGGCGGCGGCGCACGCCGTCCAGAACGACCGCCTCCCCGTGCGCTCCGTGCTGCAGGTGCTCTTCTCCGAGCACGGCAAGCTCAACCGCCTAGCCGAACTCAGCGGCGGCGGCGGCGGCGTCTCCTTCGGCGCGCCCAGCCCGGCATTCGACCTCCCCGGTGCCCGTTGCCCCTCCAAGCGCGAGGTGCTCGCCCAGCACCACGAGCTCCGCCGCCTCCGCGAGGACTTCGCCCGCCTCCAGGTACGGTTCCACGGCCATCTCCGCCGCCGCTCGCCGCCGTTCATCAATTCAAAGCTTGAGGTGTTTCGTCGTCTTCGTTGAGATGTGCAGGTCCAGTGCAGCGCGCTGCAGGCTCAGGTGGACAGGCTGAGCACGGAGAGGAGGCGGCGCGGCGGCGGCGGCGGCGGGTTCTTCAAGTGGAGCACGTTCTGGTTCGGCGGCATGAACGCCGACGTCGCGAGGGTCGAGGACTCCGAGAGCGGCATGGAGCGGCGGACGCCGGCGAGCGGGAAGAAGGGCAGGGCCGGCGCCGGCGCCGCCACCGCGACGCCAACGCCGACGCCGAAATGGCGCAAGTCGATGTCATGAGAGAATCCGAAATTCTGAAGCCAAAGCTGATGGCTAAGTGGGTTGTTAATCTGTTTTACTTCCTTTAATTACAGTAACTTACCTTCTGTTTTCCAATTGTTGCTCGTGATGAAACCAGTCAGACAAATCTGCTCACTTGAGTGCATAAATAAATCTGTGATGTTCTAAAAAAGAGAAGCAGATAAAATTTCTGGTTTGGTCAAGGACAAAATGGACATAAGAATTTAGTTTCTCTTCATAAATAAATCAACAAATAGTTGTACACACACCAGTATGATCACATGATGGTGACCATGAACAGTAAATGTTTCACTAGTTGCAGAAAGAAGTCTGCAAAGCTATATATGACTCACTACTACTAACTTATTAAGCTCAGAAAACAATAGCAATTTGACACAAATTTAAACACACAGATTTGAAGAATAAACAGGCTAAAATGTGCTGAATTGACACAGAATTATTTGTTCACTGCTTTCTTGATGGCTTGCTTGCACCTGGTGAGAAATTTGCTGCTGCTTGTGGACACTGAATCTTCATAGCCGTATCTGCCATCGTCGTTGCCGGCCACCTTAGGCTTCCTGCTCATGCACTCCACACTTCTTCTCATCCCAAGGATCTTGGAAGGCGAGGAAGGCAGAGACCTGAAACCCCTGGAGCTGTCAGACCTGGGGAACCAGATCTTCTTCTCCTCTCCCCTCTCCTTGATCTCAAAGCTGTTCCTGCACCTTGCCTGCTCAGTGGTACTCTCACCACCGACCTCCACGATCTCATCACTGCATTCGGTGATCTCGTTCCTGCAGTTCTCGTCGTCGATTTGGCTTTGTTTTTGGTGCTCATCTGAAGCATTTTGATCAACGGTGTTGTGATCTTCTGATGAATGGTATGCTGCTGCTGCTGCAGGATCTTCTTGCTGCTCTTCCATGAGCATATGAAGCCACTTATCCACAGTTCCTTTGCCAACGTGATTCATGTTTGCATCGTCTTCGGATCGACCGACGCCTTGCCGATGAATCACATTATTCTTTTTCAATAGCACCGATTTCTCTGCAGGATATCTAGGTGTTCCATACATGCCAGTTACTCTGTAAGGAGGACTTGGAGGAACCGAGGACGTTCTCGGCACTGAAACTGTATGGGATCTTTCAGTTTCAGACTCACATTGCACCATGACTATTTTGCCCTTGCCATTGCCATCTACTGACCTCACAGGAGTGCTAGTTGCCCTTGATCCCCTTGATGCCATGGTCCTTTCTCTCCTCCTGCCACGCTGCCGTTCTTTGATCGCCAGATGCTCAAGCTTCTCCCTCACTGATGCTCTTCCTCTCTCTGTGTCAACTGTGTTGTCTTCCATGGACCTTCTTGGGAAGTTTATCACCTTGAAAGGTGAATTCCTGAAATTGCCCATTGTTGAAGTTCCATCTCTAATTTCCTCTTCTTCTAGGGAGATGTATGCATCTGAAGCCCTCTGGTCCTCCTCCAAGAAAACCCTCAGCTCCTGCTTGAGAGGGCTTCTGCTCCTCAGTCTTATTCCTGGAAAATACTTTACACTTTCATTGTGCCTTTCTTCTAAACTGTGCCTTTCCTCTAGCAATCCATCATCGTCAACCCGGTACCGCTTCCTTGCTTGATCGGTGAAAGGCTTGATCTGCTTCTCCAGTTCATCCTTCTGCTGGTACTTCCTTCGGAGCTCGGTTTCAGATGAGTCGCACATTGCTCTCTGGGCCTCAAGTCTCGCCATGAGAGTGCTCGTTGCAGCTTGGTTCAGTCTAAGCTGCTCCTTGTACACAACAGACCTGCACATTTGGCATCACGATTAACAATCAGAACTAATAAGATTGAAGCAAATTGTATGTTTTGTGTCTTGCTGAATAGACTTATCCTTACTGGTGCATGGCGTCTCTGATCATCTTCTCCAGCACAGCCTTGTAATTCGACTGAGCTTCCGCCAAGCGGCGGCACTTCTCAACACGCCGCCGCCTCTTGATGAGGAGGGCCTCCATGTCCTGGATGGCCACCCGCTCCTCTTCATTTTTCTGCTTCAGCTCATTGGCCTCATTCTCAAGCTCAGTGAGCTCAGCTTGCTTCTTCTTGGCCTCCTCTCTTTGCCTCAGCGAGTCCCTAGCCGTTGCAATGGACAGGTAAGGATTGCTAATGTAGCCATCAGCATCCGGATTATTGTTCTCCTTAGCCGAATTAGGTCCATGGTTTGACATTGGCAGGTTAAAATTCTCATCCTTTTCTCCCGTGAATTTCTTGGCAGCTAAAGAAACAGGTAGTGAACATTAATTTAGCACAAGTTCATGTACTGCAAATACTTCAAATTATTGAAAAAAAGTTTTTGAATTCATCAGACATTTCACATACCAATCAGAGGATAATTAGGCCTGAGCGGCCGGTTTGCATCAAGAGATTTGAGCACCGAGTTGTCGGATCCCCTGGAGGAAACAATGGCAGCAGGGGCAAGGCCAACTTTCTTCGTCAAATCGGAGAAATGGTGTGGGAACGCGTGCGCCTCCACGGCCTGCATCGAGGTGAGCTCCTCGCTGGCCCCGTCGACGAACAAGAACGCGAATGCTCTGTTCCTGCAAGTCTCAAAAGTATTCGATCCATGATGCTTGTGTAAAAAAAATGAAGAGAAATCTCTGGATACGAGAGGAAGAAATTGAACTTGTTCGACGCGGATGGGCGAACCTGAAATCGGCGTTCTTGGAGGCGAAGATGGAGAGGAACTGGTTGACGGAGATGCCGAGCTGCAGATCCCACCACGGGACGAGGAACTCCAGCTTGTTGTGCTTCTTCCTGCACACCTGCGCCTGCACGATCCTCAGGTTGCTCGGCACCGTCCTCCCTCCTCCTGCAAAATCCAGAAATTTTCCCGTCAGAGACCGAAGGATGTCGAAGCGGAACTTGGGATGAGTTCGTTCATCTATGTTTCTTACGGGCGCAGGGGAACCAGTGGTCGATGTCCCAGGAGAGAGGCGAGGCGGAGTCGGCGTGGAGGTAGAGCACGTTGCCGTAGGCGTCGACGCGGAACAGCGCCGGGTCGAACCCGGCGTTGCCGAGGTGGTCGAGCTGCTTCCACAGCAGGTTCGCGAACCCCCGCGGGTTCGCCGTCGCCTCCGCCTCCGCGTCGGCCACCGGGAACATCTCGTTCAGATCCTTCGCCCGCATCGCCTGCATCCACAACCACCCAATCAGTCACAACACCAGCAGCCACGCCGCCGCGAGCATCACCTCGATGAGCAGCAGCAAGGCGTGCGTACCTCGTGCGGGTGGAGGACGTAGGGGAGGAAGCCGTGGGGCGGGCCGTGACCGTAGGGGAGCCCGCCGCCGCCGCCGCGGCAGAGGCGCGCGTAGGCCTTGGGGTACCCGAGCGAATCATCCACCGCCTTCTCCTCCTCCGTGAACGCCGTCGCCGCCATCCTCTCGCCGCCGCCGCCTGTTTGTTTCGGGATCAGTGGCAAGTGAGAGAGATCAGAGATGGGAGAGAATAAAAACAACCGGATTTTTTTTTGGTTCTTTTCAGGAGCGTCGCCGCAACGGTCGAGAGAGCCGTTGGGGCATTCAAACGCGGCGCGTGAGGGGGCCACGTGGGTCGCGGGATGCCGTTGGATTCGGAGCGAGCGGCGAGCGATGAGCGGACGGTACGCTGGGAGGTGGTAGTACAGCTGTACAGGTGTGCAGGGGATTAATAAAGAGATCATTTAGTGATGAGGAGTTAATTAATTAGGAGTATTTGTCTGGTCGGTTTTGATTGGATTTGTGGATTTGTGGGGGTCCGGTGGCTAGGACGGCGGCCGAGGTAGATTTGAATACACTGCCGCGATCTAAATTAACGATTTACTCCAGTTCAAAAAAAAAATCAAAAAATATAACCCAAAATAACATTTCTTTTTAAAGTTGAATTATAGTGAAATTTAGTACTCTAAATTTCACTATAATTCAAACAGCAATATATCTGATTATGTGGTTGTTCATATTCGTCGTCTTATATTATATCAAATTCTCATCCAAATTATTTTTTTGAGATTAAGGGAGTAAGTGATGTGAAATCGTTGTGATCCATCCAACAGGGGCCGGAAACAAACACGGTTAAAGATTGTCCTCGTCGAAGGCATTCAATCCATTAGAAAATGCTTCCAAAGTTTGGATAAAAACTCAAGGCCATAAACGCGTTCGGATTGAAGGTGTGGTTGTACGGAGTACCAGATGAAAGCTGTCTCCAAATCAACAGGAGGCTCGCTGATCATAAGGTCAAGATACGAATTTGAACTCCAAATCAACAATACTACTAAACTTCAAAGTTAAATTATTGTTTTTTGTATTTGAGTTTTCAGCGGTTTAGTACATATGATATCGGTGCAGACAGACCAGTCCGAAGAAAAAATGAACCCAGTATGTACCTAAAGTTCACTCCGTTGCCAAAATAATTCTTACCATTTGTTGGTAAGGTCAAAGATTGGCAATGCTAAATTTTGGTAGGGTTAAAAATATGAAGGTGATATTTGGTTTGATGTCTTACTAAATTTTGGTGTGTTTTTATGAGTGGATGGTTCTAGAACCACCAAATTTTGGTAAGATTGCAACGATAAAATATTGTTACCTATCAACATTTGACAATGAAGTGAACAAGCCCAAGTGCCAGATTGGAGTCCATCTCGACAGGACTGCGAGGGAACACCGTGCATGCTGGGCCGCGCTCTGAGCCGTTGATGGGCCTAGCTGGAGCGGGCCGAAGCTGACTAGGTGGGCCGCGTGGCCCACTCTCCGAATTTCAGCCCTCTCCCTCACGGCCCATGTTCTCGCAATTACCCACAACTTCGCACTGTGGCCTCGTCCTGTAAATGCCAAAGGGATCAGATCAAGCAAGAATTATGAAAACCGGTTTTTAGTTTTTTTTATAAAAAGAACAGGTAGTATTTGAAATCTGGAATGCAAAAACAGAGTAGAAACCTCTTATGCTTTTTACTTGCAAGTGGGAAACTTTTTTTTTATAATGAAAGTGGTTTACATCTTTGGCTTCTGCCCTAAGACACATAATAAGTTTGTTCAATAGATAAAAAAGAGACTATAGGTGATAGAATAAACCCCCAAATGGTCAGTTTACTTGCAAGTGGGAATTGATCCAGAGATATCCATGTGAAGTGGCAACTCGTCAGTTTGTCAGAGATCGATGCCAATCAACAGCTACTAGCAGCCAGCAGCCACCATGCATACACATACGAGTACACTCTTGAGTACTACTACTACAAATGAGTAGCAGTCAGTAGGTACCAGCAGTTGCTGCTCCCAATGGCATCCATCCACTGCATGCATGCAGTTGCAGTATCCCTTTCCAAGATTTCGATCATCACCTAGAGCTTCTTCCTCCTCTTCCTATGCACTCCTCATGTTTCTACTAGCCCGAGAAAGGCCTTTTGCAAATGCAGCTAGAGTACTTTACTTGACTGCCTTAAAGCCCCTTTGAAAGCAGAGTCGTCTTCTTCTTCGTCATCTTCTTCAGTTCATCTTGTGTGGATGGATAGATGGATGGAATATGGATTCCCTTCCTTGCTCCAAGATGCTTCTTTTCCCAACTCTTTTCCATTGTCTTTGACATCTCCAAGCACCTTCCCCTAAAACCATTTATAAAGCTCACCACAGCAGCATAGATGGGGTAACCTTATCCCAATGCATGTGTTTTAATTATAGTACTTTCTCCGTTTCAAAATATAAGGATTTCTAGCATTTAAATTTTAGTACTCATATAACTCCCATCATTTCAATCATTTCAAAGCCAATCAAATGCTTTGGAAAGAGAATCTATGCAATTCAAAATTTAAAAATTGACAACTAAAATAACCAAAAAATATATTTTAACCTAGACTTAGTATTTGCTAAACAACCTAGAAATCCTTATACTCCATATTTTGGAACATAGGGAGTAGTACTTTGCATTTTTTTTGTTTGGCTATACCTCTTGTTTGCAGCGAGCCATGGCAGTATCTATCTCCAAATGATTGGCTTGGATTTATGAGCCCAAACTTCTGTCTCCTGCAGCCCATAGCTTCCAAGAGGCAATGCGACGAGTGATTGGTGGCATGAGGTAAAGAGAACAGCAGTAAGGATGGATGGATGGATGCAATGTGTGTTCAGAAATGACAGCAGTTGGACTCTGAATTTTCCTGCAAAGGTATCTAGTGGGGGATACTCCTATATAGTGGTCACAGAAAGATTTGTGCCATACTACTCCAGTCAATGCAGTGCACTCATCTTGTCGTGGAAGTTGGAACACTGCGCTGCAGCTGCAGGAGTGTTCAGGTAAAAAAGGATTTGAGTCAGAATTCAGGAATTGTTCTCCTGCTCGTAGTACAGAACTAGCAACCTTCCAGTGAAGCAGTAAGCCAAGAAAGATCTGCCAAGACACCACTGCTATATCATATTATTGAATTTTCGCAGAAAAGAATTGGAGATAGAAACGAGCTTGCATAACAGAAAAAATTCTTCAGTCTGAAATGACTCGATATTGTCACACACCTCGTCAGACTTTCTCTACTCCCAGTTCCATACTTCCATGCCGATCCTTTGGCCGATAGCCCGATATATCTTGTGTTGCACCGGGATGAACAATAAATTGGATGGATTGTTCATGGCTCCTTGTGGTACGGAAGAATCGATTCGTAAAGCCTATGCTCGACAAGGCTGATCTGCAGCTAGGCAAGCATCAAGCATTGTACAGTAGAAAACAAATGCAGAGAAACTTGAGAGCGAATGGCTTGGGTTCAGAGGCAGCCAAGCAAAAACACCTTGCAGAAGCAAGAGAGAATCATGCAGTGGCATTTCAGGTTTTGATTAACGTGGCTTAGCATCTTTGATGTCGGGGAAAGGACGGGAGCTAATCTAATCAATGGGATTAAAACGGTAAAGAGAGTGGTTGCCTGGTCAGGCAGGTTCTGATTTCTGAAACTTTAGTTTGACAACAGGTGGCCTACTTCTCGAAGATGACCATGGACCAGTGTTTTTACTGGGAGAAGAATACTACTTCCTCTGTTTTTTTGATTTTTTTATCAAAATTTTTTAGGTTTGATTAAATTTATAGAAAAAAATAGCAACATATACAACACCAAATTAGTTTCATTAAATTTAGCATTGAATATATTTGATATAAAGTTTGTTTTGTATTGAAAATGTTACTATATTTTGCTATAAACTTGATCAAATTTAAAGAAGTTTGACTTAAAAAAAGTTAAACGACTTATTAGGTACCCTCTGTTTCATATTTGAAGTCGTTTGACTTTTTTTAGTCAAATTTTTTTAAAGTTTGATTAAGTTTATGAAAAAAATAACATCATCTACGACATCAAATTAGTTTTGATTAAATTTAATATCGAATATATTTTGATACAATGTTTTTTTATTAAAAATATTATTATATTTTGCTACAAATTTGATCAAACTTAAAGAATATTAACTAAGAAAAAAATCAAACGACTTATAATATGAAACGGAGGGAGTAGGTAGGATTGAAGATTACACTAATGTGAGTGAGGATGAAAAGGGAAAGTTAATCTCGGACCATGTGAGGAATGTTTTACTGCTAATGCATCATTCGTTATCTTTCTGAAAAGGCAGACTCTGAAGAAACTTGGCCTGCCTCAAACCAAAGTTTCTCATTTGCAAGTAATATTCAGTGTTGCAAGTTGAATACACTAACACAGTAACAGATGCGGATAAATTATATAAAACCGCCAAAAAATTTTGAACCTATTAAAAGAGAAGACTTTTAGGCACGGACAAACAAGTCAGAAAAATGCAATGACAAGAAGACTAGAAACTGTTCAAAGTCTCTTCTGATGCAACTTATTCACATCGGTTTTTACAATGCATCTGTTTATGATGGTCAGCATCTAAAACCGTCGGAGCTCAATCGAATCTAGAGCTAAAATTTTAAGTCCGAGAGAGAGAGAGAGAGCTGGCAATCATCTCCTCTCTTTTCTTTAACCATCCATCCATTTGCAAAGCAAACAAAGCAAAGCAAAGGAATGTCAATCGATCGATCATAGCTAAGCTAGAGCTGGAGGATATGAGGAACATTCAGAACCCAAATCCGAATCGACCCAACAAGAGATATGATTTTTTTTCCTAAAGGAAATTCCCTCTCTTTTCGATCTTTCCACTTGCACATTTCAGCTAGCTTTGCTACTCAATCAGAGAAGAGAGAAACAAAGTTGGATGGTGCTTTACTCTAAGAACCTTAACCGGTGACAATTAGCATCCCGCTGGATTCCTAATGAGCACTGGCCGTTCCTTTTCTGCATCGCTGCCCACATTGTGTTATTCTCCTCCTCAGCCCCAAGCATATGCATGCGAAACCGCGGAATAACTAAGGGAGGGCCCACATGTCAGCGCTCTCCGATGCTATTTACATTAGATACTTACACACGCCTACTATAAAGACATGTCCTTGAGCACATTGTATTCTCAGCCGATAGTGAATACTACAGATTTTTTTTAAAATAATGGGTATTTTATCGAATGACAGAATTATGGGTTGTTTGGCTCAGGACCTTAGGGGCTGTTTGGATGAGCACCAAACTTTATCGTCCTTTAGCGCGCTTTGACAACTTAGGACTAGTTCGGTTATTAGGAGTCATTCATAGATGCTCAGAATCTCTGTCACCTTATGACAAAATTAAAAGAATCTTGTCGTACTTTTTTAAGTTATTGATGTTTGAGATCTAATTTGTTATAGAAAATTTTGTCGTAACTATGACCGTGACCAAACAAATATTTAAGTTGCTTGATTAACCTGAGACGTAGTAAACAAACCAAACCTTCCTATCTTTGGCCTTGTCTGTATGCCGGGACCCGGGATGCACATACCCATATTGCTAGAGGTTATAAATTTGGCCGCAAACCAAAGTACGTCTGTATGTAAATGTAAAAGTAGTGGAGTACATTGTAAATCCTGGTGCACATTCTTTCTTACTTCCATGTGATCTGGAACGATTTTCCAAGAGAACGGACAAAAACGCACAGCAAGTAGCAGTAGCACTGTCATGGATGGAACCGAGGCAAAATTCTGAAATCCGAATAGCGAACACAACCAAAAAGTACACTCAACACTGGAGAACAAAAAGGAAAACTTGGGGTAAACCTCGGTCGGTCGATCGATTGATCGATCAGATCACTCCATGAAATTTAGAGCGGGCAATGCATGTAAGTATGTACGAAGTAAATTAACCAATCAAGATCCATCCATGGTAGCCTAGCTAGCAATACTCACTGACCCACTGTTCATTAGCCCGGAGGCCGAAGAGAAAATGGGGGCAAAGCTGGATCATTTGGTGTGGAAAGGCGAGCGAAAAAATGGCAAAAGAAATGGCAGTAGTATCAGCAGGGACGTATGCATGGGGCGGAGAGAAATGAAAAGAAATGAGAGAGAGAGAAAGAGAGAGGAGGAAGACGAAGGAATATTCTTGGCGTCGGGCCAGACAAAAGGGATATTCTCAGAGGACGATTTGAGCAGGCCACCACGCGTGTCACGAGGACAAAGCCCACAACGGTCAGACCAGACCACTACTCTACTGGTTCTCTACACACACATCTTCTTTCTTCTTTCTTCTGGACTTGGAATAGACTAACGAGAAACTTTTCTAAACTTCGAAAAAAATATTTTCTCGTTATTTACATGTCATCAAAATATTTATAAAAAAATTAAAATAATTCAATAAGATAGATTTACTTGTGATAAATCATTCACAAACATACAATATCAAATTTAACTTCTATAAATTTAAAAAAACAAATTTAACTGTAAGTATATGTTAACTAGTCATAGGTTAATCTTTTTTTGTAATTTATAAAAGTTGAATTTAAACTTACATATTTGTGAAGTAAGCTATCACATATTAATTTATCTTGTTGATTTTTTTAAAAAAATTTTATAACCATTTGGATGATATACAAACAATAAAAGAATGTCTTCTTGAGAGTTTAGAATCCAGACTGACTCTATCGTAGTCCCTGGGTTCCAAATACTTCCGGTTTAATCGCTTGGCAACCAAAACTGAATTACCAACCAAGAGATAATTTACTCACAAAACTTTTATATGTGTGTGCTTAGCAATTTCAAAAATGTTGCTGGAAAATATAACTACGATAAAAGAAACTTCATAAACAACTCCAAACATTAAGTTATATAATTTAAATTTTGGTTGAGACTAATAAACCAAAAGGCAAATGACGGTATTGCTTCGTCATTACTGAGGGCGGTGATGGATAATGGATGAAAATTGAGCTTGCGAAAATGTTTTGAGGACATAGATGAATAAATTAAATATTGAAAGGTTGCTTTAAAAAGTTTTCAGAGAACTGCTGATGAAGAGAGTTTTTTTTGCAAAAACATGATGTTCAGGAGTTTAGGAAGTGTGCTCGTAATAATCCGTCATCGTTAGCTAGAGAGGATCGGAGTAGAGAGAAAACGCTGGAACCCTAGGTTGTTTGGTGTGCTATACAAGATATACTTGAATACTACACTTTGCATGGGTCATTCTGAATTTCTGATCAAATACAAGCCGTATATCCTTCTTGTCATCCTTCTTCTAGATAAGTTGGGTGCGTATAGCAGAGACTGTATAGTCAAGATCTACTGTCCGGGGCTAAGTACATACTTCTGCTATTATATCAAAACCGTTTTTCTAATACTATACAAAATTCCACTCAGGGACGGATCTAATATGGGTGCATCGAGGGAAGGGACAACTTGAGCCCCTCCGCTACCCATTGGATCCCCATAAATATAAGAAGGGGAGAAAGAAGAGAGTATATATAGACAGTGGTGGATCTGTGCATAAATTGTGGGGTCTACTGACCCATAACTTTTTGAAACATATTCCTATACACCTTGATTTTCATGTAAAAATTGAAAAAAAATTTTAAAAAAAGATCCTACTGAAATGCAAACCAGTAGTAATTGATCCCACGGGGTTAAATTTTTGGCTCCGTCACTGTATATAGATAATAAAATATGTAATACAAATAATATATATCGTGAAAACCTGAAAAGTATCGTCCGATCTAAAAATAGACGTATGAGATTTGTCCACATTATCAAGAGTAAAAAAAATTATTTCTAGTAAAACTTTTACTTTAATCTGGAAGTAAAATTTTTACTATTGATGACATGACAAATCTCATATGTTTATTTTTAGATTTAATGATATATAATTTTCATTACATATATGATTTGTACTACATATTTTTCATAGATAAAAGGGGGCAGTAGGAGAAAAAAAGAAGATAAGCCCTTTTCCAAATTTATTCTGGATCCCCGGTTGCTGCTAAACATGTATACATGTAGCCATGTAGGCGCTCAAGTTTGTCTACCTTGTGCGCGAATATTCTTCTCGACCATGCAATGCATGCATATATACTTGCAAACACGTACGTACGTACGTACGTAGAGGGTATACGTACATATACTAACATACGATGGGCTAGCTATACGTAGGATATGTAGCATGCAGTGGTACGACGACTGCGACCATGCTGTTCGTACAGAGAGAGAGAGAGAATCCAGGGAAAAGGTAGGGATTGGAGTCTTGTACCTCAAGATTGCCCCAAGAAAGCGACCAACCCTAATTATTGCACAGGGAATTCGATGCACTAAAACACACATACAACACCTTTCTCCCCTCCCTATTCTCTCTCCATCTCCTCTCCTTGTGTGTATGAACTAGAGAGAGAAATCAAGAGAGATCAAGAGAGAGAATCTTCTTAGCTTCCTCCCCACTTCCTAAAAAGCCAAGAGTAGTAGCAGCAGGGAGATTCTCACATTTTCCTTCCTTCACCCCCTTCTCTCTCTAAAGGACACCATGTCTTCCTTTGTGGTGTCCTTTTGTGTGTGTGTTTCATATCCCCCTCCAAAGCCTAAGATATTCCTTGCTTGAGCCATGCTGATATATTCCCTTGTGAATGCAAAGTGTGCCAGTCCTCCTACACCTAGCTATCTATCTACACACACTAGACTACCATATATGCTATAACAGTGCCACAACATGCATATATATGTACATAAACACATGCATGTGTGAAGAAGAAGAAGAAGAAGAGCACAGAGGAATTGGAGCTTGTGTGTGAAGGGATGCAGCCACCCCTTTTCAAAGCAAAGAGATAACCTAGGGCATGCAATCTTTTTCATATCTCGGGGAGAGAAGGGGGCTTGAATTATGTGTGGTATATGCATCCAGTCTAAACTCCAACAAGATTCAGATTTTTTTTCTCGGTTTTCGTTAACACGCTTTTCAAACTACTAAATTGTGTGTTTCATGCGAAAACTTTCTATATAGAAGTTGCTTTAAAATATTAAATATATCTATTTGTTAAGTTTATAATAATTAAAAATTAATTAATCATATGCTAATAGTTTTCTCGTTTTACGTGCGTTAACTTAATCTTTATCTTCATGAGTTTCAAACACCATCTAAGGTGGGTGTTTGATCCCTTCCTCCTTTGATTAATCATGCAGGAATCATCCATTAGAACCCTAGCTAGTAAAGAAGAAAAAGAAAAGAAAAGTTGATTAATTGGCCCTATTTGTTGGATGTGAGAATCTATGAATATCGGTATCGATAATTCCCAGTTGAAATTTAGGTACTAATATAGATTTCTTTTGATTTTTTGCAATGCAAGTTGTGGAGTTGAGAGAGGGTGGTGTGATTCCCACAGCTAGGTATATCTGGTGATTATCCCCATTGCATTGCTTTAAAACCAATATTAGGTAAAAGGTAAATATTCTCCAAGACACCTAGCCGGGTTCTCTCTTAGACTCTTGCAAGGTTCTCTTTGGACTACTTTGAGCTTTGAGCTCATCTTTAATTCGATCCCTTGAATCAGACGCACCCCGGCGCTAAGCTTTAGTTTTCCCCTTTTCCCCGCTGCATTTGCCCGGTAGATTCTTGGATTTGTTGTAAAGTTAAACTTACCACAGAAATGAGGCAGGCAGCATCTTGATCTGTAAAATAAGATTAATGGCCAAGAAAGATACATTCAGATAGCAGCTGAGCTAGCTAGCTAAACAGTATAATGAACAGGACAAGAAGACGTGGCTAACAAAAGGTTCAATTTTTCATGGATGGATCCATGCTGAAAAAAACTGCATGCAGTGTACAACACTGATCAGAGATATTCAGAAAGCAGGCAGTACATATTTGAATGGAGCAGAGAGAAATCTATATATAGAGAGAGAATGCAATGCATGGTGCAATGCAATATG
The DNA here is from genome assembly GCA_008326285.1 of Oryza officinalis. Taxonomy (NCBI): domain Eukaryota; kingdom Viridiplantae; phylum Streptophyta; class Magnoliopsida; order Poales; family Poaceae; genus Oryza; species Oryza officinalis. Next base: position 9,142,557 of record BDMV01000001.1, on the reverse strand, counting down.
GACCCATCTGGTCGTAATGTTGGGAGATATGTTGATTCCCTGTTGGTACGTAGTACATGAAACCTCCTGCATGCAGAGGAGCAGAATTAACCTTTTTCTTTTTGTTTTGTTTTTGTTGTTGCCTTTGATCTTTGCAAGAAGTTACCATGCCTTTGCTTTATCCCTCTCTCTCTGTCTGATCTCTCACTACTGTTGCTGCTGCTAGCTAGCTAGCTGTTTAGCTAAGTGTATATGTGCAAGATCATACAAAGCTAGCTTTTCCTTTTCCTCTAAATCCAACTTTATTCTCCTCTTCCCCCTCCCAAAACTCTCCCTTAAAAAGAAGCTGATTCCCCATCTGATCCCTCATCAAACCCCCCCCTCACATTCGATCTCACTCACACACACTTACACTTGCAGTCGCAGCAGCTACATCATCTCAAGTAATATACTAGCTAGCTAGATCGATCGGCTAGTTGCTGTAGCTAGTGTGAGCAGCTACAGCACAAGCAACAGACTAGCTTAGCTAGCTAGCCATGGCTTCTTCGTCTTCTGACCTAACCCTAGACGAGCACCGCCATCTGACGGCGGCGACGACGGGGCAGGCGACGCAGAAGCTGCAGGAGTTCTTGTCACGGCTCGAGGAGGAGCGGCTCAAGATCGACGCCTTCAAGCGCGAGCTCCCTCTCTGCATGCAGCTGCTCAACCATGGTGAGTGAGTGATTGATTAGTTAATATAACCTAAGCTAAGCAATCGCCATGGGTGATGGAGCTAACCCTAGCGAGGATGGGTGTGTGTGTGCAGCCATGGAGGCGTACAGGCAGCAGCTGGAGGCGTACCAGATGGGGAGCCAGCAGGGCGCCGCGGCGGCGGCGGCGAGGGCGCCGCTGGTGCTCGAGGAGTTCATACCGCTGAAGAACATCGGGATCGACGTCGTGGCAGCGGACAAGGTGGCGGCTGGGAGCAACAACATGTCGTCGGAGAAGGCGAGCTGGATGGTGTCGGCGCAGCTGTGGAACGCGCCGGCGTCGGCGGCGGTGGACACGGCGGCGAAGGGGCCCCAGACGCCCAAGGAGCACTCGGAGCACCACCCGCTCGACACGAGCCCCAAGCTGATCACCGCGCTCGACGGCGGCGGCGGCGGCGGCGTGTGCCAGCGCAACGGCGGCGCGTTCCTGCCCTTCTCCAAGGACAACGCCATGGCGGACGGCTCAGCCGCCGCAACCGCCGCGCTGCCGGAGCTCGCGCTCGCGCCCGCGGAGAAGGCGGACGCGATCACCATCGCCGCCGGCAAGGTTGACAAGAAGCCGTACGTCCACGACAACGGCGCCGTGGCGAGATCAAGAGAAGCCCAGAACGGCGGGAAGCCGCCGTCGACGCCNCGGGCGGTCCCGCCGCCGCCGCAGACCCACCGGAAGGCGCGCCGTTGCTGGTCGCCGGAGCTGCACCGCCGCTTCGTCAATGCCCTCCAGATCCTCGGCGGCGCCCAAGGTACACACACATGTAACACGATCAAGAACAACATGATTACATGCCGTACCAAAGATGAAAAGACAAACAAATTAATCTTGAGCTTGTTTGTTTTGTTCTTTGCAAATTAAAGTGGCGACCCCGAAGCAGATTCGCGAGCTAATGAAGGTTGATGGATTGACCAATGATGAGGTGAAAAGCCATCTCCAGGTAGGGTAATTATAATCTCATCATGCAATTCATCTCACGTACGCTCTCTCTACGCGGTACTAAGACTAATTAAATACTGTTTAAATTGATCATTAACTACCAGACAGTATGATTAACTGATTATTAGACACGAATTCAATAATGAGCATTTTGATCTGAATTGTTTAATTGCTTTTGTTGTGCAGAAGTACAGGTTGCACACAAGGCGACCGATGCCGTCGCCGGCGCCGCCGACGGCAGCGACGCCGCAGCTGGTGGTGCTGGGAGGCATCTGGGTACCGCCGGAGTACGCGACGCAGGCGGCGGGGCCGGCCATCTACGGCGCGCACCCGGCGACGCAGCCTCACTACACGGCGGCGGTGGCGGCGCAGGAGTACTACCACCACCACCACCACCAGTCCCCGGCGGCGGTGCACCACCTGCAGCATCACCCCGCCGCGGCCGCCCTGGTGCACCACCGCGCGGTAGCCCCGCCCCCGCCGCTGCCGCCTCAGCAGCTGGCTCCTCCGTACAGCACCAAGTCGTCGGCGTCGGCGAGGCTCGGCTCCCCGGACTCGGACGGCCGTGGCAGCGGCGGCGGCGTCGTCGGAGCCGGAAGGGACATGTCCGAGAGCATCGAGGAGGAAGGCGAGGGCGAGGAGCGAGACGACGACGAGGAGGAGGAGATGGCAACAGCGGCGGCAACCAACAACGCCAACGCCGTCGACGACGACGACGACGACGAGATCAACGCCACCACCAGCACCAGCGCGGGAGCGATTAACTACTAATCAACCAAATCACCACCCACATAATTAATTACTCATTAGCTAGTACCCTAATTAATCGCGCTAGGGCGGTGGTTAATCTGGGGATTAATTAGCGTCACCTGGAAAGGGAAAAGTGAATTTTTGTTGGCGCGCGCGCGGAGAACGGAAGCCGAGCCGACCAGAGATCGCTGAAGAGCTGTGAGTGGTGGTCGGAGAAGGAGCAGGAGCTTGAGCTTGTCTCACTCGTTGATGTGATACATGTATCGATGAATGGATGGATAATGTGAGGGCTTTTCTTTGCTTTTGCTTTGCTGGGTTTTTCTTTTCTTCTTTTTTTGGGACTCTCAGCTGGTCCTGATTTAATAATCCGGTGGTAGTAGTAGTAGTAGTAGTAGTAGTAGTAGTAAATATATGTGATGGTGGAGATTAGAATATGAGCTAGATGTAATTGCTTGGGAGATTGTGTTTGTTGTTGTTAAGTTGAGAATTGTGAAGAGACACCCATAATGCATGATGCAGCCTATGCAGGTTTGTTTTCTGCAATGTGATTATGTGAATGGTTTTAGATAGCTTGTCTCACTCGTTGATGTGATACATTTTCCAATGGCATAGTGATATGCTTGGTAGTATACTAGTACATTGTAGCTTTTACTGCCGTAGCAGCAATGTTGACACACAGCCGCATCGATTTTCAAGAATTTTGCCGATGGCAATTCAGAATTCTTGATGGATTTTTTTTCAAAGTCTACTGGTCAAAGTTAATTTAATTCTTCGCATAAACAACACCCTTTTCACCATATTTTGACTACAGGAGAATATTTTTGGAGACAAATATATCAACTCGGTTGACTACTTTTATTTGCAAGAACTTTGATTAGTACACTTTAAAAAATGAACTTTGATGATTACGTAGTATTACAGCGGTTTTACCTGCCAATCAACTTCAGGCCCCTCCATCCAGATACAGTAGACAGCTCTATCAGTGATGGACCATTATGGGCCAGGCCGTATATAACAGCCGTCTCAGAAAAATATGTAGGCCCATCTTTACCTACAAGATTCGTAGTGTTTTCCCCGTCCCACTTTTTTATATTGTATTATATACTATTATAAAAATCAAAAAAATCAAAATTGTTTTTGCCAAAATTTTTTGTACGTAGCTCCCCGAGTCCGAGTCTCGGTCGATTTCGTCCATCGCTATGAAGTGCTTTCGTCTTCTGTCATCTTCTCTGAATCCAACGCGCGAACTCCCGCAGTCCCGCCTCCCACGCTAGACGACGCGCAACAACCCTACCCGAGCACGCGTGAGTTGGTGATAATGATGCCGCTGACATGGCTTGCACATCCGTCATCCACGTCAGGGACTAATGTCAAAACAGATAGGCACGAGAAGAGATGGAGTTGCGCTGCTCCTCTTCTTCGTCGATGCCGTCTGCATCCATCCTCGTCACGGGTGTTAGGCTGTAACGCCCGTTTTGTCGCGGCGTTAGCGGGAAAACTAATCTGCTAAAAACCCTAATTGCGAAAATTTGCTCTTCGGTTGAGTCTTGTCGTGTGCCAAGATCTCGTGTCTCCCCTCTCGCTTCAATCCCGGAGAAAACCGCGAAATCGGAATTCGAATCCGAGCCCTAATCCTCCCAAAACCAAACCCTCAGAAAAAGTCTAAGTTACCTCCCTCTGCCCTCGGGCCGACTTTTCTCTCGGCCTAATCCCTCTCTTTTCCCCTCGGGCCGCCGCCGGCCCAGCCCCTCTCGGCCGCTCCCTCTCTCCCTTCTTCTCCTGGGCCGCCCCGGCCCAGCTCTCTTCCGCGCGCGCCTGCCCGGCCGCTTCCCTCCCGCTGGGCCGCGCCAGGCCGCTCGGCCCGCACGCGCCCGAGCCGGCCCACCGGCTCTCTCCCTCTCTTTTCTCTCTCCCTTCTCCCCCGTGGCCGCCGGCGCCGTTCCGTCCCGCCTCCGCCGCTGGCCCCCGCCTCTGCCCCGCCGCCTGCGCGCGTGCCGACAAGGCGCCGAGCCCGCGCGCACCCTCTCCCTCTCTCCCCGCGCGCGCCCTTGCCCGAATCGGCAAGGGGGCAAAGCCCCTTTCCTTTCCCCCCTTTTTTCCCTTTTTCCCCGGCGACCGACCGCCCGACCGCCGCCGACGTCACCGGCCGCTTGGCCGCTTGCGCGGTCCCCTCGCCGCGCTCCACCGCCTCTCGGCCGCACCGACTATCTCCCCCCCCGACCGAACCGACCTAATCCCCTCTACAAATTTCCCCCTCCCTCTCTCTCGCCCCCGGCCGCCATTGCCGCATCCCGAGCTCGCCCCCCCCCTTCCCGCTGCCGCCGCCGCGCTCGTCGCCGCCGCCGAGAGCTCCCGAAGGAGGTTCGGGCGCCGCCTCCGCCGCCCTCTTCCCCGGCTCGCGTCCGCGCCCCGCGCCCGCGCCGCACCCGTCGGCCTCCGGCTTGCCGCCCCGCCGCGGTAACCCCCCCTCTTCTCTCCCTCTCCTTTTTCTTTCCCCTCGCGTTCTAGGCTGCGAGTTAGGCCGTAGAGCCCCCTCCCGGGCGCCGCCGCCGCCCTCGCCCTCTCCTCCGCCCTCTCCCCGAGCCGCCGTGCCCGCCGTTGCCTCGCGCCGTCGCCAGCCGCCGTCGCTCCCCCGCGGCTCGAACCAAGCCGGCGGTTCGATCCCCCTTGCTCCCCTCTTGCTCTGGCGCCAATCCCCGTCGCCGCCGTCGCTCCGCACCGCCCGGAACGTCCCCTCCGCCGTCGCCGCCGTCGCCCGGCGCCCCCTTCCCCTTTTTGCTCGCCCGGCCGGCCTACGTGGCTGCCACGCAGGCGCCACGCAAGCGCCAGCCGGCGCGTCCCCCTTCCTTCCCGGCCGTGCACCCGGTCTGCGTAGACCGTGCCGCTGCCAGGCGGGCCCCGCCCTAGCACCCGCGTGGTGGTCTCGGTCCACCGGATCGGCCACCCGAGCAGGCCGCGGCCTGCACCGGCCCGCTCGGCCTCTTTCCCTTTTCAAGCCCAGTCGGCCCGTGCCCGCTCGCGCCGCTCGGCCTCGCTCCCGCATCGGCCTCCCGGCCTCACTCCCTCTTGGGCCATCGGCCCGAGTCCCTCGGTCCGGTCCGCCGGCCCCGTTGACCGGACCAGGCCGCGCGCCACACGGACCAGGCCGTGTCCCTCGGTTTGGGCCGCGCCCGAGAGCGCCGGTCCGCTCGGCCCGCTTGCGCCAACGGCCTGCCTCGGCCCATCGGCCTATTCTCTCCCGCGCCGATCGGCCGTAGGCCGATTTCCTTCGGGCCGCCGGCCCAATTGTTCGGCCGCGCCCGTTCTATTCCCTTGGGCTGCCCTTAGCCGCCCGAATTGAAGTCTAAATTCAGCCCCTCTTTCCTTTCTTTTTCCAGGGAATTATTAAGTAATTATTAATTCCTTTTCTTTATTCCAGAAAATCCTTTAATCTTCGGAAATTCATATCTTTTCACCCGTTCGTCCGATTGACTCCGTTCCACCTCCTGTAAATCCGTAAAATCGAGATCTACCTAATGGCACGCTTAGTGGTCTTTAATAGGGCTTCTTTTATCGTTTGTTGAGTCGTCTCGTTTCGCGTGTAGTCTCGGAGCCCGAAGACCCGCAGTGCGCGGATTTCGAGGAAGAAGCTCAAGATCTCGAGCAAGGCAAGTCACCTTTGATCAATTGAACCTATAATTTAAATTAAGTATTTTAATTTCGCAAACTATGCATCGATTAGGTTACACCTGATACTGGGCCTCGGTTTGCAATACGACCGACAGGCCCTACCCAATTGCTGCACTCCCCCTCCTTGATATTTGGATACCCTAACACCCTTGTCACCCCTCAGGTGATGCCTCGGTATCCGTACCTCGCGTACGAATATCGGGACTCCCCTCAAACTTTAAAATTGATCACATGGGTAAAACTTGAGCTTACAAAATGCTTGGAAAACCCGACACTTGGGTCGGTGTCTTGAAAATTAAAGTGAGTTTCTAAAACTCGCGGTGCGGGAGACGTACTGGAGGTACGGTCTGCCCGTTCTCGCTCTAAGGACCGATTCCTTGGGAATTACATCCAAGCATATGTCAAGTACGACCACATGGGTGATATGGGACGCCCCTGGCTGAGTAATTAGCTAGGCCAGGGAAATCTTGATGCCAAGGGACAAGTGGATTCGCCGGGGTGGTGTCGGGGAGGACCCCTGGGCTTCCTGGCACAGTATGGTCTGGGACCTAACCTGGTGTTGGTCCGTGGGACCCCTCCCGTTGGCATAAGATAACCCTGAGTCGGCTTTCGAAATGCCTTGTCGTGAAAGCCTTAAGGTCGCCAGACGTGACCGAGGGTCGCGGGCTGGGTGATTCAGGGTTAGTAACGTCGTGTGGGTAAAGTGTACCCCCTCTGCAGAGGTTAACAACTGTTCGAACAGCCGTGCCCACGGTCATGGGCGGATGTGAGGTGATTCCTTAGCGTAGTTTTCATTGAACACCTGTGAACTGCTGTTGGTGTGAGGATTTCCCTTGGTGCTTGGTTTAAGGCTGTTGAAGCAGCCGGAGTCGGTGACGATTGGCAGGGAGCCTCTCGTACCGATGTGTTTGACTTGTGGCTGTTGGAGCAGCCCGGGTCGGTAAACGATTGGCAGGGAGCCTCTCGTGCCGACAAGAATCAATGATACAATTTCACTGCTCCGGCCGGATGAGACGCACTTTCTCGTCCGTGCCGTCGAGAAGCACTCACTTAGATGTTTCTGAAAGTCTTGAAACTAAAATCAATTGTGAAAACAAACTGGCTTTCCCCTTGAAGCTTGCATTAAACACTTAATTTCCCCTGACTTGCTGAGTACTCCCGTACTCACCCTTGCTCTATATAATTAAACCCCCCCCCAGTTCTCGAAGATGAAGATGGTGGACCCTGCTGATGAAGAGTTCTTCCAGGAGCAAGCAGACTTCGAGCAGTAGAAGGGTTTCGGCCTTTCCCCAAGGCTTTGCTTGTGGCTTAGGGCTAGTCTCCGCTTTCCGCTTCCGCCTTTTTGTAATGCTGTTGCGAACTCGGGTTCTGTCCGCAGTTCCAACCTTGGTTGTAATCCTACTCTTAAATAAAGAGGACCGCTGCTGTTGTGGTATTCTGTCTTCCTGTTGTACCAGCGCTATTTCCTGGGACTGGTACAGGCATACAGGTCAATCTGGACCGCCTTATCCTGGCCTCCGCTCGGGGCTAGTTTGGGGCGTGACAGGCTCTGCAGCCGATTCTCCTAGGAGCTGGTCGGCGGGAGTTGGCAGGGTGTCACAACCCCGAAGTTTGCTTTTCAGGTTAAAATTCGTGAAATAAATCACTTAAAATAAAATTTTCTTTTAACCTAGAGCAAAATTTCTAATTTTAATTTTAGGCGGAATTCTTTTTTCTTTTTCTTTTTTCACTTAAAGTAAATAATTCACAAAATTCGGTTGCGAATCTCGGCCTCTAAGACACGGGAGAGAGAGAGCGGCGGAGTGGGGGGAAAGGGTGCGGGCGCGCTGGCCATCTCGGGGAGGTGGGTGGCGGCGGTTGGGGAGGCGCGTGCGGCGCGGAGATGCGGGCGGCGTGGCGCGGCGGCGGCGGCCGGCTGGGAGGAGACGCCCCGGGCGGCGGCCCCACCTGTCGGCGGCCCAAGAGGGAGAGGGAGGAGGGGGGTGGTGTTGATGCAAAAAAACACACACTGGCCTGGGAGATCTGCTTAGCTCCAGTGCAGGTCCAAATCTTGGTGAGATGCGGGCGTGCCAGTCAGTTTGATCCTGCAACTGACAAGATATACAAACGACAGATCAAAGAACCGATCGGCCAACATAGCCGATGTAGTAATTCCAGCCGATCCTGATAACAGCCGATAGCGATAGGGTTTTGAGCTATCGGCTATGTGTTCAATGTAGATTCTGACACTTGACAAAGAGACAATCGGCTGATGATAATATGCATTAGATCGGCAATGACTTGATAAAGTGAAACGAAAGTTAGACATACTCGATCGGCTGTAGATATCAATGATACATAATCTAAATCTCAAAATATATTTAAACCAAGTGATTGGGATAGATCGGACAGGGCGCCGAGACAGTATAAATCACTTATGTCTAAAAACACCTCAAGAGAGAGATTATATATATTCATAGCATAGCCGATGAAGTGAATCTAACATAGATCCAATGCCATAAAATCCACAAGATTAGATTAAACAGTGAAACCTTTGTTGTCATCGGCTAAATTCAACTTATATGCAATCCTTATAAGCCGATGCAACGTCCAGATAACTCATCGGCTGAAACCCCGATGAAACCCTTATCGGCAATCAAAAAGCAGGCTAGAGATTCATGGTTCTAAGCACGACTTAGTAGGTCAAACTCAACTGATGCAGCACTAAGTATGTAAAGAAACACGGTATCTAGATGATCAAGCCCTTGACTGATTTTCAGGGTGGTAGATGCCTAAGCTAATCTAATCTAGCAAGACGATTTAGCCGATACCGGCAGAAACCCTAAAACGAGAAGCAGCCGATAAACTAAATCGAGATGCTAATACTAGATTAACAGAAGACATATGATAAATAGCCAGGCAAATATATTATCCAAACCAGAGCAATCCAAGAGGTCGAATGTACTGATGCAGCCTTGAACGACGCCGACGTAGATGATACAATTGCCTGAACCGACGGAACATTGGACTTACCCCTTCGCCGGAGATCGACAGCCGATGCAGCCCCGCGTCAGGTGCCAAATTCCGCCGGTTGATAAATAAACCGTAACAGAGTAAAAGGTGGCGATGCGCCGAATTGTATTGATCGAGAGTTGATAGATTACAATAACCCCGGGTGTACATATTTATACCCATGGGGAGATACTAGTCCTTGTAGGACAAGAAAGAAACTTTCCTAAAGATAAAAGAAAAACATAAAGTCCTTAAGGGACACTAAACACACTTTCCTAAAGATAAAAGGAAACTAACAAATATCCTAATTAATAGATACAATTGCCTTCTTCGGACTCAATCCGACGTGGCAATCCTCATGAAGCACACCAACCGAACCCGACAATGATCCTGCCATCTCCTCATCGGAATCGGCTACATCGGCTATCCTTGTCCGATTCTGTTTCAGCCGATGCACACCGTAGCCGATTTGGCTTGCAGCCGATTCATACTCTGTTTCTGTAATCGCTTATCTCCTCCAATCGGCTTCGGCTTTAACTCTGAATCCAATGCATGATTTACCAAATTTCGTCGTTAACAGGTGGGCTCCGCGGTGGCTTGGGCCGCGGCCTTGGGCCGGCCCGAGAGAGAGGAGGGGGCGGCGGGGCGGTGCGGGCGGCCTTGGTCTGGCCCGGGAGGGGGAGGAAGATGGGCCGACGGTCCGAAAAAGGAAAAAAAAGAAAAAGAAAAAAGAATTCCCCTAAAACCATAACGAGACTTACCCCTCGTAGGAAGGGCATGAACTCGCCGAAGAAGACAAATGTAAAAAAGTGGCGATGCGCCGAAGTTGTATTGATCATGTGATAAAAATTACATGAACCTCGGGCTTACATATTTATACCCATAGGCTAACAAAGATCCTAACAGAATACGACTCAAACTTTCCTAAAGATAAAAGAAAACAGATAAAGTCCTTATTGGACACTAAACACACTTTTCTAAAGATAAAAAGGAAACTAACAAATTCTTCCTAATTAATAGATACAAGCCGCATTCTCCTCAAACTCGGTCTTCTCTGGATAAGATCTTTCCGAATCTAACAAGAATCCGACTGCTGTTAGTGATTGGTTTAAGAAAACCCCCATCGGCCGATGTAGAATTTTAGGCCGATACTAGTTTCAAGCCGATATGAACCTTGGGCCGATAGGGACTTCGGGGCTTACCAAATTCTGGTGTTAACACTATTACTTGGTGATGGTTATTTAATGTTAGCTCACGATGGTTAATCGTGAATGGTTAAATAATTGGTCCAACTAAAACCTGAATAATGGTGGGTTGTGAGCACATGGTTTTGATGGTTGTGCTCATGACATTTAAGGACCAGTTCGCGGGAAACCCTAAAAGAATTATCGTACTTTCCACAAGCCAGCATGGGTAATGGCTAGGCTTGTAGTATGGCTTTTCCTAGCCGACGCATCCAGGAAAGGGTGGGCGTGATGGAGTTGGGTCGACGGGGTTTTACTCGTTGATCAGCTGCCGAATTCACCTAAGCACGAGAGGGGGCTGCCTGCTTTGGTTTAAAGGTGGCGGCGAAACCTGTGGCGTGGTACGCTTGGTTAGGGAGGGTTGTGCGAAGGGTCCTGTCGCAGTTCCTTTCCAGTGTACCGTGGTGGTTTGCTGGCGCACAGTAACGTGTCGTGGGGCTGTGTCTTGTGGGTACAGTTGTACACCTCTGATCAACGTAGAACTATTCGAATAGTCGTGCTCGCGGTTATGGGCGATCAACCAGATTCACCGTGATTAGTTATACTTTTAATAACCTGACTTAATGGAACTGGTGTAGTTCAAGTGGTGGTTTGGGCCTGTCGCAACGTGGTGTAGCGTTGGGCAGTGATGGTTCAATTTTGATTAATTAACTCAACTGTTTTACCGCATTCAACTATTATCTTTAAATGCGTATTCATGCAAATAAACTCCTTCAGCCTCCTTTGCTATTACCTGCATCATTACTCCCTTTCCGGTATGACTTGTTGAGTACAGTGGGTAGTACTCAGTCTTGCTTCATTTTTCCCCCCACATTAGAGTTGGAGTACGTGTCAGATGGAGGCTACTCAGAGGAGTAGGTTTGTGGTTGCTGTCAAGGATGCCCGTGGAATGGAGTTGCCACGCTGCGAGCGTCTAGTTAACTAGAATAACTTATTTTTCTCTTTACGCTGCATTTATGTAAGATGTTTCTATGGTGTTTATAAGATATGGATCTGTATGTCAACTTTGTCGTTTGTGTACCCTGGCCGGTCCTGGACAGGGATTTAATACACATCCTGCTCGAAATTCGGGTTAGCGAATTTCTGGGCGTGACACAGGGCGTCTGAGGCAGCACGACCAATCTGCGGGTTCGTGCTGCTCTGTTTGCCGCGCCGTGGAGGGAATAGCAACAACACGTGGCCTATTCGAGCGTTTTGACGAAGCGGGCAGTAAAGACAGTGGTGTTCTGGTTCTGGCAATGGGAGAGGCACCACACCACCTACTGCTGGGCCTCATCGCCCAAGACAGTGAGGGGTTCCTCGTCTCCGGTGTCCATATCCAGCGAGACCGTGCAGACTGCAGTGAGGCATGTCGTGCCCGCGCGGCTGTGGGCAATGAGAGCCTCGCGCAGGCACATGCATCAGTTGTAATTAATTGATCTAGCTTGTTATTGATCACAAGGATGAGATTTAAAGAATATACTATCAGATTATATGTCGCTGCACGAAGAACAATCCAATTTCTGAGGGTTGATTTGTCCCTCAAAATCTCCAATGGAGATATTCCAAAATTTCCTTATGGCATGTCTTAGTTATCAGTGATGGTACAATCATGTTGGTTACAAAATTTTGCTTTGCTCGATATTAGTTAATACCTAATAATAGCCGCTGGTTACATAGGAAAAGCTTATATTTTCATCGGACATTGCTTTATTTATATATATAGCTAGAGGTAAAGAGAAGGGTGAATTGAAAGCGAAAGTGGACCCTAATAGTATTATATGACTAAGATAAATAAACTTGTTATGGTTATAAACCTGTTATGGTTATGACCTATAAAAAAGTCTGTTGCAACACAAACATTAAATAAACCATATCTGTGTGTCCGTCTTACATAGCAATAGAAGCTTTAATCTTGTGATACTCATAATTTCTCCTTTTGGCTCCCTTCATTGCCATGGTTGAGAAATTGTTGAGTTTGACTATTTATTCGTTGGGGCATATGCATAATTAAAATTATTTCAACCCGTTGCAACGCACGGACAAATTTGCTAGTACATACATATACTTGCTACTACTTCCATCCCAAAATAAGTATGTGCATTTTGGGACGAAGGTAGTAGTAGGAAAAAGTATATACATTTTTATAAACAACGTCAGTAAATGTTACCATCAATACTATCTTAAAAATCATTATATCTGGTTTTATCGTTAAGGAATACTAATCAGATTCGACCTGTATGTATGGGAATCAAAGTGGACTTTTTTGCCCTTGCTAGTACTATTTTCTGGGCCGAAACGAGTTGGGCCTGATGCCCTGATCCCACCTGTCCGATCAAGTAACAACGGCTAAGATTCGTCGCCGCAACCCAATAACTCCAGCGAGCCGCCGTCCCGCTACAGATGCGGCGCGACCGTGTCCTCCGGCGCCGGCCAAGAGGTGGATAGCGACACATAACTCAGGAAGTAAATATCTCTCTCCACGGGCCACGTGCGGCCATGTGACGGCGCGACCCTGTCATCGCTGGCCTGACATGGCACGGGCTTCCTCGAGCGGCGGGCGAGCGGGCGGCCGCGCGCGCCACCTGCGTCGCCTCATCAACTCCCCCCCCCACCTCGTGGTAATCCTCACCATTGCGAGATAATCTCCGAAATGCCACTACTCATTTGTACAGAGACGATCCTCACAGTGGCAATCCTGTGATAAGTCACTCTGATCAGGGGCATTCTCGGTGATTAAGAGGGTGTACCCTCTGTTTCTGGGTCATTTAGTCGCAAAGTCAACCCCAATACTCTACTAGAACCCTTGATTCGATGAAGCGGAAGGGGAATTAAGGTTTGAAAAAAGAATGCAAGGAAGCATCTATCGATCAGTGTTCAGTGGTGGTAGATTAGATTCCAGCTGATCCAATCTGGTCCGAGAATTTTTCTAGATCTGACACCACATTCTGGTCAAACTCAGAGATCCATGCTGCTCTAGTCTGTACTAGAGCCATCCTGGTGAACAGTTCTTGGACACTCCCCTCACTCTCATCAAGGTCTCCAGCTGAGGAGCACTGAAGAAATTTCTATGTTGAGGTCAGTGATCTGATGATCTGATCATGCAAGCTGAAAAGGATTAGTTAGATCCTGCAGAAATTTCACTAGATTTTTTGGATTTTTCTGGAAGTGTTACTGCTCAGTTTAGATCATCCAGGTAGTCAAATTTTGGTGCAAAGCAGCATTGCTGAATTCATCCTAGTTTTTTGTGAGTGATTACAGCTCAGCTTGCGAGTTTGTGACATTTGTTTGGTTTTACGCAGCAATGGTGTCAAGGAGTTTGCAGCTTGTCGGCGCGTTCTTGCTGCCGCTGCTCGCCGTGGTGTCGTCGTTTGATCCGTTCCACCGGGATGCGAATCACATGGCCGGCGGCGGCGGCGGCGGCGGCGGCCAGGGCCCCTTCATCCCCCACGAGTACGTCCGCTTCGCCGACGTGAAGCGCCAGTGCAAGTCCGTGCTCTCCTCCGCGGCGGAGCTCACGTTCGACGCCAACCGCGCCAACGGCCTCATGCCGGAGCTGTCCTTCGTCAAGGGTGACTGGAAGCACGACGGCGACGGCGGCGCACCGCTGTTGCCGTTCGATGGCACGGACGTGGCGGAGGACGCCGCCGGCGTGCGGGACCCGCTGCCGCTCGCATCATTCTCGCTCACGCACGTCGACGCGGCGCGGCGCGGGAGGACAGCGCTCAACGTGAGTGGTGTGCTTGGCGTCGCCATCTCCCGCAACGGGACTGGGCCAGAGATGGGGCCGTACGTGTCGCCGGAGTTCAAGGTGTGGCCGGGGAACACCGAGCTGAAGATACTGTTCGAGGGGGTGTACACCGAGAACGACGACGGCGCGAGCGTGCTGTGCATGGTCGGCGACGCCGTGCTGCCGGCGCGCGGCGGCGACGCCGCCAACCCGTGGGACTGGGCCAAGCACTCCGACCGCGACAGGTTCCAGCCGCCGATCACCAAGGACGGCAACATCCTGCTCGTGCTCCGGTATCCCAAGACTCTCACGCTGACGATGCGCGCCGTCCACGGCGAGCTGACGAGCACCAACGGCAAGACCAACGCCGCCTACTTCGACGCCGTGCACCTGCTGTCGCAGCTCGGCGCCTACTCCAACTACCAGTTCGGCTCCGAGGAGCTCGTCCGCACGGCGTGCAAACCCTACCCCTACCACGACGACGTCCTCGCCGGCGGGGACAGGGGGTTGTACAAGGGCACCTCCTTCTGCGGCATCCTTGATAGGTTCACGTCGGAGGACGTGCTCGCCGTCGTGCCGAACTGGAGATGCAACACGACGGACGCGCTCTGCCGGCGGCTCGGGCCGTTCGAGACGGACAAGGCGGTGGACGCCACCGACGGCGGGTTCACCGGCGTCAGGATCGTCATGCAGGAGGTCCGGTGCGAGCCGAGGACCGACAACGGCGAGATCTCGGCGAGGGTGTCGGCGGTGTTCCGCGCCGTCCCTCCGTGGGAGCACGCGTACACGGCGGCGAAGCGCAGCGGGCTGGGCGGCATGACGCTCTCCGCCGAGGGCGTGTGGCGCGCGTCCACCGGCCAGCTCTGCATGGTGGCGTGCCTCGGCGTCGGCGGCAAGGCGTGCCACTCCCGCGTGTGCCTCTACATGCAGACCACCTTCTCCGCCACTCGCCGCAGCATCACGGTGGGCCAGATCACGCGCATCGACGGCGGCGGCGGCGCCGCCGCCGCCCACTTCCCGCCGCTGACGTTCCAACGGACCGTGCACCCGATGGAGCTGTGGAGCCGGTTCGGCGTCTCCGGCGGCGAGCCGCTGAGCTTGGCCTACCGCTACACCAAGACCAAGCAGGCCGGCGAGTTCCTCCGGCGAAGCGAGCCGTTCGACTTCGGCACCGTCATCGCCAAGTCGCTGCTGAGCTACCCGAGGAAATCCGGCGACGCCGCCGACGAGACGACGAGCCTCTCCAACCTCGCCGAGGAGCTCACGCTCCACGTCCCGGCCGTGCCAGAGCCGTTCCCACGTGGACGGTTCGAGCGGCCATTCCTTCAGCTCGAGGTGCTCTCGCTTGGATCGCTCGTCGGCCGGGCCTCGCCGGCGACGTTTCCGGGGACGCCAGTTGCAGTAGGGCAAAGCATGGCATCACCCTCTTCGTCGTCGTCGACGTCGAAGCTGGATGCGACGGCTATCCTCAACGTCTCGGCGGAGCTGACGATCTCCGGCGAGGCGTACGTGAACGTGTCGACGCTGTCCTTGGAAGGCGTGTACAACCCGGTGGATGGCCGGATGTACCTGATTAGCTGCCGGAGAATCCAGGCGCCGTGGCGAGCCTTCTCGGCGATGGGCGGCGTCGAGGAAGGCATGGACTGCTCGATCGAGGTGAGGGTGGACTACCCGCCGACGACGGCGCGGTGGTTGATCAACCCGACGGCGAAGGTGCACATCGCGAGCACGCGTGGCGGCGGCGCCGCCGCCGCCGGCGACGACCCACTGCGGTTCAACGCGACGGCGCTCCAGACGCTGCCGATCCTGTACCGGGAGCAGCGGCAGGACATCCTGTCGCGGCGGAGCGTGGAGGGGATCCTCCGCATCGTGACGCTGGCGGCGGCGATCGCCGCCGAGTTCAGCCAGCTCATGTACATCAAGTCCCACACCGACGTGATGCCGTACGTGTCGGTGGTGATGCTGGGCGTCCAGGCGGTCGGCTACAGCGTGCCGCTCATCACCGGCGCGGAGGCGCTGTTCGCCCGGATCGCCGCGGGGGGCGCCGACGGCGCGCCGCCGCCGTCGTATGAGGTGGACAAGAGCCAGCTGTACTGGACCATCGACTGCATCGTCAAGATCCTCATCCTCGCCGCGTTCCTCCTCACGCTCCGGCTGGTGCAGAAGGTGTGGCGCTCCCGCATCCGCCTCCTCACCCGCTCGCCGCTGGAACCCGGGCGCGTGCCCAGCGACAGGAAGGTGCTCCTCTACACCTCCGGCGCTCACCTCGTCGGCTTCGTGGTGATCCTCGCGGCGCACTACGTGAGCATGCTGGGGCGGCCGGTGAGGTCAGAGGCGTCGTACATGGACGCGCGCGGCGAGGCGCACGCGCTGCGGGAGTGGGCGGTGACGCTGGAGGAGTACATCGGGCTCGCCCAGGACATGTTCCTGCTGCCGCAGGTGATCGGGAACGTGGTGTGGCGGATCAACTGCCGGCCGCTCAAGACGGGGTACTACGCCGGCTTGACGGCGGTGAGGCTGCTGCCGCACGTGTACGACTACGTGAGGGCGCCGGCGATCAACCCGTACTTCGCGGAGGAGTACGAGTTCGTGAACACGAGCCTGGACTTCTACTCCAGGTTCGGCGACGTGGCGATCCCGCTCGCCGCCGTGGCGCTCGCGGCGGCGGTGTACGTGCAGCAGCGGTGGAACTACAAGATCATCAGCAAGACGGTGAAGACGCAGCAGAAGAAGCTGCAGCACCTCGGCTCGCGGGTGTACGAGCGCCTGCCGTCCATGTCGTCGGCCAACTTCGAGGCCGAGCTCGTCGCCGGCGTCAACGAGGGTGTCGGCCATGGCCTCCGTCGCGACGCCAGCTTGAGCTAGCTACACCTCATCGATCGCCTCGATTAATTTAGTAGTCATCTTGCTTTCTTAGGTTTTATCATGTTCTTCTTGTCTGCTTTTCTTCTTCTTCTTCTTCTTCTTCTTTATTTCTTCTTAATTAGATCTTCAGATTCTTCTTATGATCCAAATGTACTCTACTACAAGTTGAATAAAGTTTTAGTTTCTTATAGCTTTTGTTCACATTTCTGCACTTCTTGTGTGTGTTCAGCTTATGTGAAACAAACTGTTCATGCTTGCAGTCTTGCTCACAGTTCAGTCTGACCACATATTGCTTGCTCTTTATGAACATATTCCAAGCTAGTTTCCAATAGGAAGATTGTAAGTAGACAATGATATTGTTTGATTATTATAGATTGTCAACGATGCTGAGATGATTGACAATCTTCTTGTTTGACAGTTCTGTCAAGCAAGCTTGCTTGCTAGTTAGTTAATTATTACACTGATTAATTAGTGCTTAACTTCTGCTATGTGAATGCACCTAGTTGGTAGTTTAATCAGATTAAGCAGGGGGGTATTGACGATCTAATCATCTAGCTTAGCTACATGTAGGTGAATGAGAGTGTCAGCTCAAGTGATATCTCTTGCTCTTGCTCCTGATGCTGGACAGCCACTGCTGCCTCTGTTGCTCCACTGTAGGAAGACACCTGCACCTGATCGGAGCTGCCACCGCCACCGCCGCCGCCGCCGGCGCTTCCTAAACGCTGCAGACATTTCACGAAGAGAAGCAAATGAATAAAAATTACAGTGGCCAGTTTAAAGCACATTTTTTTAGGGAAAAAAAACTACACCTTTGTGCAATTTTTTTAGTTGTGTTATGTGTAACGACGAGTAAGAGCATTGCAGATAGTGTGCAGTATACCAGCACTGAAAAGAATTGTCCCAGAAAACAAAAGAGAGTTTTTTTCTTCCTTGACAGATAGCAATACAGTCAGTGAGTAGATTAGTAAAAAAAAAACAAGATTCGTCAGAAAAACGAAATCTAGAACTCTACCAAAGTAACTAGTACCAATTTAAGAAGTTACCACAAGCACATTTCTTTCCCTCCAAAAATACAAGAGAGAAAACCAAACGCGCGAGCAAATTAAACAAACCAAATTTAAGCAAGATGATTCATCGATCGATCAAGCTATAGCTAGTAGTAGGAAGTAGAGCTGACCTCGTCGTGGCGGCGCGAGACGTTGCCGTCGTCGTCGACGAGGTAGCCGGCCTCGGCGCAGAGCGCCCGGAGCACGTCATTCTGGTCGGCGTGCTTCGGCAGCGTGTACCCGGCGCCGGCGCGCAGCCCGGCGTAGATCCTCGTCGCCACCTGCCGCCGCCGCCGCTCCCGCTGCCGGTTGTTCTCCCGCTCCCGCGGCGTCGGGTGCCGCAGCGACGTCGTCACCCCGCCGCCCCGCCCCTTCCGCCGCACCGTCCACGGCCCACGCGTCGACCTGATGCACCCCCTCCTCCCCGCCGCCGCCGCCGCCTTCGTCCCCGGCGCCATTGCCACCATCGCCGCTTCGCCGTCCGCTTCCTCTCTCCCAGCTGCTATCACCTGATCCATTGGCACCGCACCCTCCATTAGCTAGCTAGTTGCAGCTCGAGCACTCACTCTCACTGATCACTCGCTCGCTCGCACACTCACTCACCTCTCCAACCAACACACCAACACAGCACGAGTATTTATACATGCATGCATTGCCATTGCCATTGCCATTGCCTTCTTCTTCCCCATTGTGAAAAAGCCAAGTGCTCCTAGCTCATGAGACTTGTTTCTATGTGCATGTAAGATGCATCTCTCTCTCTCTCTAGATCTCTCTCATGAGGGGAATAAGGTGGTTGGAGGCATGTAACATATGTGTTAAGTAGTACAAAGTGGAGGAGAGAAGAAGGGCACAGAGAGGGCTATTTTGCCAGAAAAAGAGGAATCGTTTACATCCCAAGTACTTCCAATGGTTTCATGCCCCCCATTTGGATCTCCTCTATCTACAGCCTTTCTGGTTAGCTAGCCTCTTGTCTCCATGCATCCAGATGCTGCAGGTTCAGTGCTGACTAGCTCTAGCTACTCTGGTGAGTAACAGAGACAGAGTGAGTGAGTGAGTGGAGCCTAGAGAAAACCAGCTTACAATTGCATGCATGCATGAAGGAATTGATGCTGTGCATGCAACAGTCCAATGCCAGTATGCCACTGTGCTAGGGTGCATGCATATGTGGCTCGTTGCATATACATGCAGAAAATCATAACCAAATTATATCAGGTGTGTTGATCTTTCATTTTCTTATCTGTACTTGTTAAAACAAAACGAGATTTGGAGTGAAAGACGTCCCTCCAAATATTTTTTAAGAAAAAATTATGAGCGTGTTGAGGATTAAACATAGAATCTAAGATTAAAATCACACACCCCTTGTCACTGCATTAGGAAACTTTATTCATCCGTTAAGGAAATATCCTTTCATTTTTGCATGTCGCTTAAAAAGTCATTAAAAAATTTTAAAAAATTTAGTAAGATAGATCGATATGTGATATGTCACTCTACAAACATGCATGTTCAAATTCAACTTACACAAGTAAAACAAAAATAACAATTTTGATTATGAATAGAACAAGTAATTAAAGGTCAAATTTGTTATTTTTGTTTCAAATTATATAAATCTAATTTTAACTTGCATGTTTGTGAAAATATATATCATATATTGATCTATCTTAATATTTTTTTTCAAATTTTTTGATGACTTTTTAAATGTCATGCATAAAACGAGAGAGATGTCCTCTCGAGAAACAAAAATCAACTTTCTACTACACTATCAAATGTATCTCCTTATCTGTACTTGTTGATTCCGATCTTCTATCCATGCATGATACTAGCAATTAATATTGTTAGTCTTAGGAATTTCAGTGTGGCTAGTCCCACTGATTAGTTGGGTGGTCAAAAGGGGAGCAGGAACCATCAGATTTTGATTGCTCATGAGACATGTGCGTTAGAATCTAAAATTTTCTCACGCATGCTTGCATCTGGGTCACATTTCAGGTGTGCCACATTCACGTTGGTTTTGTTGGACTATGATGTACAATTGTGCATGCATGCGAACTAGTAAGGAGAGCACCAAAACCAACACCAGTTAGATGGAAGATATAAACTCGGATGGACGATGGATATGAAACTGAGTTTATGACAATATTCGATGGTACAAACAAATAAATTAAATAGTACAAAGTTGAAATGTTGATTTTTGAATATCTATCTATCTATCTATTATTATATTATTAATAAGACAGCCTTAAAAAAAACACCAAGTTTGTTGTTGACGGAGTGTGAACTCCTCAACGGGAGACAGCGATGACCCCTTTAGTGAGTTCGGCCGGGGGCGTGTTAACGTCAGATTTTCGTAATCTACTCGGAGAAGAAAGAGAAAACCGACACAGAGAAGAAGGAGCGATTCGAGTCGGATCGGTTACGCTATCGGACCAAGCCGAGTATCGGACCAAGTGTTGTATCGGACTCAGCGGTGTATCAGACCAAGTGGAGCGTCAGCAGAGGGATCGTATCAGCCGATGTGGGTTCGATGTGACCATCGGCCAATGGAAGCAGGAAGCCGATGGAGGTAGAGCGGGCTCGGTTTGGGCCTGAGTCAAGCTTCAAAGGAGATTGCCAAATAGGGATAAGGCCCGATTTTAGGTAATTGTATCTCTTAATTAGAAAGTTAAGTTAGTTTCGATCTAATCTATGGCAAGAGTCCGCCATAAGGACTTGTTTGTTAGTTATAAATAAAATCGTGTCCTATATGGACAATGTTGTAAATCACGGGTATAAATATCCCAGTAGTTTGTACTTAGAATCTCTCTCAATTAAACAACCAAAAACAATCCAGTTCAATCTACTTTCGGCGCATCGCCACCCTCACAAGAGGTTGATTTCCAACGAGTTCTTGCTTCCCCAGAGTAGAGGTAAGAACTCGTACCCGACGATCTACGTCGTCGGGGCTAACGTGTCATTTTAGACACGTTAAGCCCTGGCGACGTGATCGTCGTCTATCATGTTTTGGATGATCTTGATATGGTTTTCTAATTCTATCTTGCCAGCGGTAAACTCGTTTTAGGGTTTGTTGCCAACAATGGTCGAATTAGTTTGCTTGTCTAGATCCTTCAAGGCATCTACCATCCCTAAAAGCGATCGACAGCTTGATTGTCTTTGTGTTAATTCTCGATTCACACTTTGCGTTGCTATCAACCCTAGTCGTGTTTTGAGATTTAATTCAAAGTCTGTTTTCGATCGTAATTAAGGATAACACCGGGGTTTCAACCGGCCCTACCTAATACACGTGATCACTTTATGTTTTTATGTGTATTTGCCACTTGTATGAGCAAATCGACAAGATATAAATATGTTTGTCACAGATTGATCTCAGGATCTTACTGTGATCAGTATATTTATATCGGCCGATTGGCTTGTACAAGTTTGCGCTAGAGTATTAGCTAGCGCATTTACCTCCTGCATCCCTCATCGGGCGATGTCCTTAAATCTACTCAGATACACTGATGAAGGTCGATGAGAGTAGATCTGTATATTAATTCTATTTCCTTATAACCTCAAGTAGGTCGATACAGCCTTGCCTTATCGGCTGGGCTCCCACAATGCGACATCGGCTTATTGGCCGATCAGCCATCGTTTGCTAACATGGTTTACTTGTTTATTCTTGTTGATTGCAGATCAAATCAACTGACATGCCCTATACACACCTAGGCAAGCCATTGGACCTGCACTGGAGTTAAGCAGATCTCCCAGGCCGCCGTGGTAACGTAGAACCCGCTTTAACACGAAGTTGGGTCGAAATTCTGCGCCAACAGGGCGCAGGGTGAGATTCGCGCTTTGATGAGAGAGAGAGATGCAGAGGGGGTTAGGCCCCTCGAAGAAGACGAGACAAAGGAGTTTATACAGGTTCGAGCCGCTCGGAAGCATAATACCCTACTCCTGTATGTGGTGGATATGCGATTGGAATGTGAGGGAATACAAGCGCTCATCCTCTCTTCTTTTTGCCGCCCTCCTTTCTCCTCAGGCCTGGGCCTTATTCTATATCTCAAGGGGCTACCACATGGGCCAACAGGCTAACTAAGAGAGAAGAAAAATATTCTTTTAAATTAATGGCTGTCTTGTTGCTTGACTCGGAAGCCACATGCACAGTCGTCGTGGCATGGCCCTCGTCCGATCAGCCGGTTGACACAGGGGACGCCCGCGTCATTCCCCATTAAATGGGTGAAGACTTCTGTGTTCCGTTCACATTGGGAAACGGGAACCATCTGACCAGAGCCGGCATACCGACTCCGATTGAGACGAGAGGCAAAAAAGCTCTCATCATTCTGATGGGACGGGACAGTGTGTGCCGTGCGCCGCCTGAAGTGCGGACAGTGCGCAGGCACACTGCTGCCGTCCCATCCGTCATCTGACCGGTCACAGACTAGTCAGTCGTTGTGACCGGTCACAGACCGGTCACGCGCGCCACACGCCGCATTAAATGCGGCGTGGTGCGCTCGCCTGAGCCACCATTAATGCGGTTAGGTGGGGCGCTGGAAACGCTCACCTAACCCCGCACATGTGGCGCAAGCGCGGAGGGGGTCGAGACGGCCCAACCATCGGGGTAGCAGACTGAGGGGAGAAAAGAGACTGGAGAGGGCAGCCGCCACCTCACCCTCGGGCCCAACCCCCCTGGGGGAGCGCCACATGGGTGCAAGGGGCCGACCATACCTTTAGCCTTGATACCCCCGGCCCGTATCACCGACAATCATGGTGCACTTTATATGGTCGAGAGACGATCAGAGCATCTGCCTGCAAACAATATATTTCTTAAGAGACATTGATAAGCATGGTAAGATAAAAGTTATCAAAGTTATAGAGTTTACATACCGGAGGAGGTTGTAACACCCCGGCCCAAGGCATAATAGGATTGATAGGATACTCATGCTAACAAGTTGCAACTTTTTTTTTCGGAAGCCCATCTCCAAAGAACTCTAAAGTTAAGCGTGCTTGGCCTGGAGAAATCTAGGGATGGGTGACCGACCGGGAAGTTCTTCCCGGGTGCGCACGAGTGAGCACTGAACTTCCCGGGTGCGCACGAGTGAGCACAAAGTGCGCAGAAAAGACTAGTGTTGGTTTGTGAGGGCAGTCTATGTCCTATTTAAGCTGCTAGATGTGAGCGGGTCCGGCCTCGTGGAGGCAGGACGAGGCCGACTCTCGCGATTTAAACTGCGACAGGCATGGTGCCATGGCTGGTGTGGACCCGGTGTGATCACACAGCATGGCACATGCGCTGGCACTAGACACGTGTGTCGCAGTTGCGCAGGCATGGTGCGCATGGCTGGTGTGGACCCGGTGTGGTCACACGGCATGGCACATGCGCTGGCACTGGACACACGGACGTGACCAAGAGAGGGAGTTCCTGGCTTGGGGTTGATCGACAAGGACGTCGATCTCTTAAGGGGGTGAGGACGTAACACCCCGACCCAAGGCATAATAGGATTGATAGGATACTCATGCTAACAAGTTGTAACTTTTTTTTCCGGAAGCCCATCTCCAAATAACTCTAAAGTTAAGCATGCTTGGCCTGGAGAAATCTAGGGATGGGTGACCGACCGGGAAGTCCTTCCCGGGTGCGCACGAGTGAGGACAAAGTGCGCAGAAAAGACTAGTGTTGGTTTGTGAGGGCAGTCTATGTCCTATTTAAGCTGCTAGATGTGAGCGGGCCCGGCCTCGTGGAGGCGGGACGTTACAGAGGTGGCCGATGAATATTGTAAAGAAGGACTGGTAGTTTGTTGTTGTAGTCGACTACAATCCCGATGGAAAAGATCTTGTATATGCGAGAACACAATACTTGGAAGTTTAGTGACTCGCGATCTTCTCGGTTGGGGTCACTTTGTCCTTCATATTCGAAAGCTGGCTTAGATCTTTCCTTGATAGAGGCCAGTCGGGACTTGATAAAGGGCCGAGTGATCTGCTCTCCTTGAAGTCCCTTATTCTTCATTTCAAGAATTTTTGCCAAAAGGTTATTTGCTTCTATCCAATTTTGGCCCTCAGGCAAGACGTTCCAGTTGGCTCGTTGTATTGGTGGAAAGCCGATAAAATCGGGTAGGCTGGGAGCAGGGTTGGAAATATAGAACCAGCTTGCGTGTCAGCATTTGTTGGAGGATTTCAATGGAAGGGGGAAGTAATCTTTGCGGAGAGTGCCATGGAGTTGGAATCCCGCGCCGCCGACAACGCAAGGGTTATCCTTGGTTGGATGGGCTTTGAGAGAGAACATGCGGCGAAAAAGATTGAAGTGGGGATAGATTCCAAAGAAGGCTTCGCAAGCATGGATAAAGATGGCAATGTGAAGTATAGAGTTTGGGTTCAGATGATAAACTTTGATGCCATAATAGTCAAGGACGCCACAGAAGAATTCAGAGGTCAGAAGAGCAAATCCACAGTAAAAGAAGTAGGTGAACACGACAATCTCACCAGTGTTTGGAGTTGGGAATTCCTCGCCATATGCCGGACGCCAACCGATGATTTCTTTCGCTGGGAGGACTCCATCTTTCACCATTTCTTTTAATGTTGATTCCTTTACATTAGAGGTTGCCCATTGGTTAAAGGGAATTTCTGTCTCTTCTGCCATGAGCGAGATTTTGGGAGGATTGAGTTTAGAGTTGGAGGCTCGGATTTTTAGAGAGGGTGAAAAAACAGGATGAGCGCAGTGGATTTTGATGAGATCTAGAGTGGTTGGATGAAAGGATTTGGTAGATTTCGTGTTCTAGGTTTCTGCGGAGGTGCTTGTGAACAAGAACGCGAAAGGGGAATTTTTAGAAGTTGAAGCGGCAGGGAAGACGACGGCGCTTCGATGACTATTTTATTAGGGTATCGGTAGGTTTTTCGTTATTTGGGCCGAAGTCCGCAGGAAGCCTACAACCCATATATCAGGTGTGGCTTGTCACGTGTTTTTAGGGACTTAAGCAAATTTGCCTTGGCAATATGCATGTTCTTTTTTGCCCAATACCTTCAAAATTCTTTCATACAGCAGTTATACAACTTTTTGAGAGTTGGTATGTTGTTATTTGTAAGGTGACAAACAGTAAAGTTTTTTATAACTGTCTAGATAATTTTTTCATAGGTTGTTGGAGCTGTTTGGTTTTTACAAAGCAATTGATTTTATATTATATCAATGATATCTTGTCATCTTTGTGTACTTTTCTGATTAAGACCAATATTATGGCTTACGCTAATTATATTTCGGTCGTATTCTTCAGGTGGTTGGTAAATCTATTTATAGGTTTTGTTAACTCGGATTTTATACCATTAATGCCATATACTTATGAGGATGGTGAAATTATGTGTATCGAAAGGATTCAGGCATGACTGTTTGGGCAGCATGTGCACAATGTGATGTCAGTACTCAGGGTCATTATGCACCGTGCTTTATTAATGAGGTTATGTGCTATATGATTTTTCAAGATGCTTTTGGCTTTGGCTAAGCATTTATTTATATAATATCACTCGGATGAGTAAGATTACTCAAGTTCTTGACTATATGCTTAGTTCGTTCAACTAAACACATAGTCAGAGGCTACACCTAATTAGGTATATCTAGTTGATGCATCTAAGTATATTTTTTATGATTTTTTCAGCCCTTCACAGTCTTCTTATTGGATTGGTTAAAGCACTCGGGAGACCTAGGCAGAGATGATGGAGCACTCGACAATGGAGGCACTCGGCTATGGAGGTACTTGGCTATGAATTAGTTTGGTTCGAGGCGGAGTTATCTAGTCGATTGTGAATGTCTCAAGGGCTACTGTGAAGATTATGAGTACTATATATCCGCACGGCTGGCTTATCCGACTATCAATAGAGGATAAGTTATATGTGATGATTATGTAATTGCTTAGGACTTAAGTATTACGTTGCCTTGTATATTAAGGGATGGCTTATAGTCTTAAGTCGGTAGTATTATGGATAATGTTTAGGAGTCCTATACCGTACGGGGTATGGTCTCCGACTTATGAGTCTGCCTTCTGAACCTATATAAGGAGGGCAAGACTCCCCTTGAGGGGCAGAGGAGCAATAGCGATTAGCTAGGTTTTCCTTTATACACCACCAGATAGTAAGATCAATATACGACTCGACGGATATAATCCCCGAAACAGGAGTAGTGTATTACTTTTTTATAGAAAGCCTGAACCTGTATAAATCCCTTTGTCTACTAACTCATCGTGTTTGGTACTTGTGTACTACCTCTTTTCTCATTGTCGAAATAGGATTTCGACACTCACCATGTTTCTGACGTACATGAAGTTATCATGAATAGATTGGCCACGGATAGAAACGTTTTGGTTCGCCTGAATCAGCAGGTGCATGAACGGTCTTAGCCTGATGGCTAGAATTTTGAAGAAGATTTTGGCTAAGCCGTGAATCAGGCTTATCGGACTGTAGTACCCAATCCCCTCCGCCCGAGAAGAGCAAATATGAATCAGCATTCAGAGTTTCAGACACAAAAATGTATAAAACGAGGCGAATACAGCACACGCGCGGACGCGACTGTCACAAATTTGACAAGGAAAATCTCGGAAACCACCAAAACGGCTTCTTGCGCCTGCTTCCCTCTTCCCCGTCCGGCTCCAACGTACGAACGAACAGCGGCGACGTGGAGGCACCTGCGCCGAGCAAACGCAAAACGCGGCCGTATTTATATTTATCCAACCCGATCGATCGATCCCCAACCGCACGCACCCGAGCCCCCCCGCAATCCCACCTCCCCAACTCCGCCGCACGCATCCCCGCACCGGCGACCATGGCTCGCCGGAGTGGTCTGATACTGCTACTCCTCGCCGTGGCCGTGGCCGTCGCCTCGGCGGCCGTGCCGCCGTCATGCGAGCGCATCGAGTGCCCAGCGTACGACGTGGTGGACAGCGCCAACGGGTTCGAGATCCGGCGGTACAGCGACGCCATGTGGGCTTCCACCGCCCCCATCGAGGACATCTCCTTCGTCGCCGCCACCCGCACCGGCTTCCTCCAGTAAGTCCTCAGTAGTCATCTCCCCCTCCCCACCCTCTTCTCGCCATGGAAAAGCTTCATCACATGCTAGTAGTAGTAGTGAAGCTTTCTTCTCGGCTTCACATGGGCCACAAACAATGTTTGGGCTTGAAATAACCTTGGGCTGAAGATATGTCGTTGATGGGCCAGGCTGTTCAACTACATCCAGGGGAAGAACGCGTACAACGAGACGATCGAGATGACGGCGCCGGTGCTGACGCAGGTGGCGCCGAGTGACGGACCGTTCTGCGCCTCCTCCTTCGTGGTCAGCTTCTACGTGCCGGAGAAGAACCAGCCGGACCCGCCGCCGGCGGAGGGGCTGCACGTGCAGAGGTGGGCCGGGGCCAGGTACGCCGCCGTGCGCCGCTTCGGCGGCTTCGTGGCCGACTCCGACGTCGGCGAGCAGGCCGCGCTGCTCGACGCCAGCCTGCAGGGGACCATGTGGGCCGCCGCCGTCTCCGACGGGCGCAGGGCCGACCCGACGTCGTCGTACACGGTGGCGCAGTACAACTCGCCGTTCGAGTTCAGCGGCAGGGTCAACGAGATATGGATGCTCTTCGACGCCAAGGACGCATCCGACATGTAACGCGATGAGCGCGCGGCAATTCCAAATCTCCAAATGTTCACCGGAGTAGTAGACTCGATCGCACAGCTAGTGCTTCTTCACTAGTGTAATCTTCAAGCTCCTGGTCGGAAGAATAATGGCATCTTAAAGCCCTATAAACTGCTCGAGTGAACTGTTTTGCACTGTAAAGTATGTAGTTAAGTTGTGACTCATGAGTATCTTAACGCATAAAAGTTCTGTTTAGTTAACTATCTTAACGCATGATTCAACGGTGAGCAACATCAATATATACCTTTTCAGCTCAGTTTTGGAAGAAAGATTTTCTTTTTCCTATTCCTTCAGAAAATAAACTAAGCAGGAAATGCAGGAATAGGAAAAAGACCGATAGCTCAGCTGTGATTAAAAAATGCAACCGAGATTCGAGGTAGAATTCAGGTCAACCAGATCGATAGTGTGGCCACATGGCAATTTCCAATTACAAACGCGACCACATACAGTTAAGAGTCCACCCAAGTATTTTTTTTGAACGAACCACACAAAAAGATACAAGGTTTCATATTAATATAGAAAAAAAATAAGATTATAATCCTAACAGGTTATAACTAGAAAAAAAAACACATCACCACGAAACTGACGACTCTCAAACACCAACTTAAGAAAAGAACTAACACCCAAGTATTAACACCCAAGTATTAGTTTCAAATGGAAAAGACCTTACACAATACACACATTGCCTATGGACAAAGCAGTGATGAATATTCAGAGATTTTTTTTCCCTCTGATCTCAGCGATTTTTTTTCTCTCCTCCGAATCCATTCTAGTAGCTTCCTTAGATGATTGTCAACTCAACTGAACCTGAACCAGTTTTACCTACAAGCGAGAAGTCGTCGACCAGGCCGGGCCATTGCAGCTTGGCCGCAAAACCGACGCTGACATGTGGCCCCACACCCAGCCAGTGTACTTCATACTCTGCTCAACCCAGACCGAAACCGCCACGCGAGTGCAACGACGCGCGCCCACTGCGGAGAGGAGGCTGAGGCTGACAGTGTGACGGATCGATCAAGCTCGGTCAAAAACAAAGCCGCGACGTGCGGGCGGGGAAGCAGCCGCCGTGGAGACGGCGAAATGGGGTGGGTGCGGATGCGGGTGCCGGTGCGGAGCCCGCCGGTGATGCAGTCGAAGCTGCTCTGCCTCTCCCTGCTCTACCTCCTCACCACGCTCCCGCTTGCGCTCTACGTCTCCTTCTCCGACCCGGGCTCCGCCGCCTCGCGCTGCCTCGTCTTCCTCCCCTTCCGTTCCTCCGCTCCTTCCGCGGGGGCGGCGGCGGCGGCGGCGCTGTTCGAGTACCCGCGCGGGTACGGCGAGCACAAGCACGCGATCCCCGCC
Organism: Oryza officinalis; assembly: GCA_008326285.1. Lineage (NCBI taxonomy): Eukaryota > Viridiplantae > Streptophyta > Magnoliopsida > Poales > Poaceae > Oryza > Oryza officinalis. The sequence continues at coordinate 9,113,667 of BDMV01000001.1, read as the reverse complement.
ACGCGCGCGCTCTGCTCCGACCCCGCCGTCTTCTCAGGTCGATCCCTCTCCGTCCGGGAAGGACGTAACGAATGGCTCTGCTTCTCTTTCATGATCCATGGCCGCATGCAAACACAACAAATGTGGATGATATCCTGTTTCTCATCTCTGTTTTCTATTTTTCTTGTTTTCTCCATTTTCTTGTTTTCGTTCAGTGTCTCTGATCAGTTCTTGCATTTCTGAAATTCAAATGCCATGAGAAATTCAGAAGTGCTATTTTACTCTTGGAACAGACTATAAGACTGTCTTGGAAGAGATTAACAACCTCTGCCGCAACTTCTCGACGTCTCCTTATGCAACACCAGCATTGCGGTACCAGAATGGGAGGAGGAACTCGTTCGCGGGAAATTTGTCTAGCGTTGAGCGGAGATCCTTCTTCAACCACACTGATAGCGCAGTTGAAATTCCATGTGGGTTCTTCAAGGAATTCCCCGTCAGAGAAGCTGGTGAATTCTTTCGCTTAATTCGCATTTTTTCATTGAGGAGAAAATTCTTGGGTCGTATGAGCATGGCTATCATTTGGGCGTTTGAGTGCAGACAAATTGAGCTGGAAATATTTATTCAGTCATTATAATCCCTTGAGTCTCAAGCCAGATGCTTTGATGTGTTCTTTTGCTTATATGCAACTCAAGCCTTTTGTGGTGCAAGTGCAATCATCAAGAAACACTATTATGCACTTCACTGTTACCATGTTTGTGAATTCGAAAGTTTGCTTCTTTGTGAAGATGTTGTTGGTTTTAGACAGATTGGCCATGGAGAAGTGCAATGGCGTGGTGGTGGCGTCGGCGATCTTGAACGACCATGACAAGATCCGGCAGCCGAAGGGGCTCGGCTCCGAGACGCTCCGGACGGCGTGCTTCTTCATGTTCATCGACGACGCCACCCACAGCGTCCTCGCGAACCACAACATCCTAGCCGGCGAGCGCGGCGAGGCCGGCATGGTCGGCGCGTGGCGCGTGGCGAGGCTTGGCGATGGCCGCGGCGGCGAGCACCGGCTCCCCTACGAGAACCCGGCCATGAACGGCGTGATCGTGAAGTACCTCCTGCACAGGTTGTTCCCGAACGCGAGGTTCAGCGTCTGGGTGGACGCCAAGATGCAGCTCACCGTCGACCCGCTGCTGCTGGTGCACTCGCTCGTCGTCGGAAAGGGCGCGGACATGGCGGTCTCCAAGCACCCGTTCAACCTCCACACCATGGAGGAGGCGATCGCGACGGCGCGGTGGCGCAAGTGGGGCGACGTGGATGCCATCAGGGTGCAGATGGAGACGTACTGCCGGAACGGCCTGCAGCCATGGTCCCCTGGCAAGCTTCCATATCCGTCAGGTATTGCAACGCAGCAGAGAAAGAATTTGCTTTCTTGCCTTCAGTTTTGGTTTCTTGCTTGATCAATCAAACGAACAGCTATTGCACGAAGCTACTGATACTGACATCTCAACAATGCCTATAAGATTTTTCATCAAAAAACAATGCCAATAAGATGAACAGAATCAATTAGCCAGCATGTCAACGTTGCTGACACATGCTAGCGTGTCACAACTCACGAACAAAATAACGCATCCAAGCAAAGATCACGAGATTTTTGTCATGCTGCAGATGTGCCGGACACGGCGATCATCATCAGGAGGCACGGCGTGGCCAGTGATCTCTTCTCCTGCCTCCTTTTCAACGAGCTGGAGGCGTTCAACCCGCGCGACCAGCTCGCCTTCGCCTATGTCCGGGACCATATGAGCCCCAGGGTGAGCATGAACATGTTCGACGTCGAGGTGTTCGAGCACATCGCCGTCGAGTACCGGCACAACCTAAAGAGTGGCAATGGCGGGGCAGGAGGGAAGCAGGGCATCACCAGGATGGCATCCTCGGGAGACATCGCCGGGAGCAGCTGCGAGAGATACCTTCTGAAGATGTGGGGGGAGCCTACTGAATAATATCTTTGGAAAATTTGCCATTTCGTTGTTTCCTTTTCTTATGAAGATTGCATTGGTGTAAATATACAGAAGGGATAAACACAGCTAGAAATTTTGGTAAATAATTGTAGGTTGTAAAATAGATATGCATCGTGAGAATTGAGAAACATTTAGGTCACAAACATTGGGACAGATTCCACGATCAACTAAGTGGGTAAGACACAAAGATTTATCACAAGAGTTGTCAGCACTCAGCAGAACTTTTTTGTCTGAAAGCAAGCATAAAACTGGTCAATCAGGTGTTGGAATCAGTTGACCCCTTGGCATGCTCATACTTGGTCTTGAATTCCTTCCACGCGTCCATGGCATTCTTGGACATCTTCTCAATGTCGTCACTATTGGCTGTTTCCGGAGAAAGCATGGTCTCCACTGCCATCATCATGTTGATGACAGCCTGAAGAAAGCATCATTAGGCACAAGCTTTGCAGATAACCAAAACAAAACTTGACTAGTAAGTTGGTTAGATCATTACCAAGTGCAGGTAAGGCCTGGAGTCACGTTGGTATCGGCCGGTCAGTTGCTGACAAACTTCTTTTGCCCTCTGCCATTCTCTCTACAGGATTAAACAGAGTATCACTACTAACTAGGTGATTCAGATCATTTACAGAGCATGGAAGTTAGAACTGAGACAAGAAAGTTTTAAGAGTGAATCCGGATTACTTCGCTGAAACTGAGTTAATACTGGATCATAGAAATGTACCTGGTTGATCAGTACGTCAGTGAGCAGCAAGCCCAGGTCAAGCTTCCTCTCGGAATCACGCGACGCCGACCACTCCTTCTGCAGCAGGCTCGTCAGCTTTCCCCTGTCGCCGATATGCTGCGCATGACAAGAGACACGCAATTGGTAGAAGCACATTTTCTTGATCTAGCTAATAAGCTTGAGATGAGAAATGAAGAATCAAGCCATGGATCGGGATGATAGATCAGGAAGACCTCCTTGGTGACTTGCTCAAAGACGAGGTCCATCAGTGTGGCGCGGTCCCTGGGCGCGTCCTCGCGCCGGAACAGCGAGTCGGAGAGCGCGTCCACGCTCGTCCTCATGGTGGCCGCGGCGGCGGCGCTCCGTTCCGTGGTGGCGCGTGATGCGCTGTCCGTGACGACGTTGAGGGAGCACACTGCGGCGGGTTGCACGAAGACCGGGCCGGCGCTCCCGCCGCGTGCTCTCCATGAGGCGCCACCTAGAGCGAGCGCCAGAGCCACGCCGGCGCCCACCTTCAGCGCGGTCGTGGGCAACGTTGACGGCCCCCCATTCGCCGGCGCCTGGTGTTCCGGGTCCGGCTGCGTCGCCGCCGCCTGTGCGCGCGCCGCGAGAGCCCTCCACTGGCACCGCGGCGCCTGTCGAACACGAGCGCCGCGGCGGCGCGGGGCGACCGGAGCCGGACCACCACGTGCTCCGGCCGTAGCCGTGCCATGCAATGCGCAGATCAACGAGGATGCCATTGCCTTCCGCTGGTCTGATCGGTCAGCTTGGAGTCAGCCGTGTCTGGTGAAGCCAGGTTGCAATCATTCTCATCTATCAATTTTGCTTTTTATTGGGAGCTTGTGCTACCATGTTTCTGCATGCATGGTGCTTGACGTCTTTTGCAATCACAAGCAAGGCATCCGGTTCCAATGCACTCTTCTCTTTACTCAAGTTGATTAACAATTTAACATAGGCTCTAGGCTTGGCTACACTCATGGGCTCATGGTGACATAGCCAAATAAGAATGTGTATTGGAACATATGAGTTGCTCCCTCTACAAGCAAAGCGTTATTCCGGTTGTACTACCGTCTACTGCTAGAGTGCTAGTATCTATTCACTGCTTGAATCATGCCACATTTTGTACTGTATACCTCATGATACCTCCTCATGTCAAAGGAAAAGGAATACTCTTCCTCATTCAAATCGATTCCAGTCTCACATCAATTCGTTATGGTTCAGTCCCTTTTAGCAGCTGAATCCTTCAGGAAGCCATGGTAGGGATTAGGTCAATACATTTTTAAGCAAGCACTAGATTATACTGAAGATGGATTTGTGTTTCTTTAAGAGCATGTATGTTTGTTTCTTATATGTCATTTAAATAATTATGTGAAAATAATTAATAAGATGAACTAATATGTGATATACAAATATAAAAGATGAGGGATGAGAAATTTTACAATGCTTAGAGGTATCAAAATTTTTAGTATAAATTTTTATACATTTTAGTAGTACTCAAGATATCAAGATGCATTAGGTATCGAGATGTATCAAATTTTATACTAGAAATTTTGAACTTTTTAAGCATGGGACTGAGGAAGGTTGTTCGAAGTGAAACATTTCTACGAAACCCGACTTGTAGTTCTCTTACTAATGGAAAAGATACACAGGGGAACTAGGATAGGACAGGAACCGTTGGATCAGGTTGTGCACTGGTGCGCCCTAGATTGACGAGGCGATTTCCGACCCCCATTCGTGCACGCGCCCCTTAGCCTCACTTGACCGCGCTCGGCCTCAGCCCGCCATATCAGCTCAAATACCACTCCCAGTCCGAGGTAACGCAATGTCAGCTGTGAGCCGCTTTGTCCCGTCGTTCGATCTGTTCAATGTTTCCCGAAATTTATGTAATTTTTCGAAATTTCGGATCTATCGGTCCTCTCGAAATTTTCAGTGGTAGCGGATAAGCTCGAGTAAGCGCAACTAATGGCGGTGGAGCGTCACTGGTGGGACGGCCCGACGGCGGAACACTACAGTGTGGCGTTGGGCTTCTCCGTGGGGCGTGGAAGATGCGCGTGCAGCTCAACGAACCAAGCGAAATCCATATACGCGATTGCGAATCTGCGATACCCTCCTGAAGCTAATCGGAGTTGGCATTGGCGGGGTATATTATGACGGACTAGTCCGAGTTTAATTTCTTCCTCGAAATGGAAGCGAAGTAAGATCGACTTCGAATCGGAGAACGCATGCCATCTACATAACTAGTGGCAGCGTCAGCGTGCGTACACACCCCTGTCAGATCAGAAGAGACGATTGTGATTTGTGAGCGCCTACGTGCTTTGCGTCAGTTCACCGATCGATCGACCGTACCCACCGCCGGCGTCGGAGAGGGTCGTCGTCGTCGTTGATCGTGGCGCTCGTCGTTGGACGCCATGGAAACTAATTCGTCTGCTTTCTCGTCCACAACGGAGGTGGCGAACACCCCGTCGAGCGGGGGGAGGATCGTCCTCCGCATCAGGCTCCCACCGGCGTGGACGCCCGAGGAGGACGCGTCCCTGGAGCGCCTCGCCAGGGAGAACGGCTTCCGCCACTGGCGCCGCGTCGCCGGGGAGATGCAGCCGCGGGGGCGCCGCTCGCCCAGGCAGTGCCGCGACAGGTGGCGGGACCACCTCGCCCGCGACGTCTACCACCGCCCCTTCACCGCCGACGACGACGCCGAGCTCGCCCGCCTCCGCCTCCGCGATGGCGGCGACCGGTGGAAGGACATCAGCAGGGCCGTCCACTGCCGTACCTCGCGAGCCATGAGGCGCCGGTGGACGGAGCTCCGCAAGAGCGACGCGTTCCTCAGGGCGCTGTACTGGCATCCCGACCAGCCGGGGCAACCGCTACTTGAGGACGCGTTGTCGTACAGCGACGTCGTCGACTCCAGCGTGGCCTCCTACCGTGGTGGCTGCGACGCCGTGGCCGGTGGCGGCACGATCGTTGCACCAGGGTTCGCCTGCTTGGCCGCATAGGCGCATAACTGATGCATCCTCTGAACTCTGAAGTCTGAAGTCTGAAGAAGTTGTTGGTGACAGTAGTACTACTAGATTGGTTTAGCATGTCCTTTTTTGTTGTATTTGATGACCTACTGATCAGTATATGTACGATAAAATATGTATTAGTATTTTTTATTTAACTTAATTTAATCTTGTTGATATTCTCTTTGAAGGCGTGATGCTTGATCATGCTATTACCTGAGAGTGATTTTGGCTGTGTCCTTGAGGGTGAGTTCCTGAGAGTGATATTACCTGAGAGTTCCTAACTTATCTTTCCTCGTGTTTCGCGCGTATGTTTTTCAAACTGCTAAACGATGCGTTTTTTATAAAAAGTTTCTATACGAAAGTTGCTTAAAAAATCATATTGATCCATTTTTTAAAAAATTAGCTAATACTTGATTAATCACGTGCTAATGGACGCTTCATTTTCCGTGCGTAAGAGTTGTGTTTCCAACACATTCTCAAGAACACAGCCTTATGGCCTATTGGCCTTTGAATCTCCTAATAGGCTATGTTCTCCCCTCTTCTTTTTCAACTTACCTCTCTCGTTTTTCGCGCGCATGTTTCCCAAATTGCTAAATGGTGTATTTTTTGCAAAAAAATTTCTACAAAAATTGCTTTAAAAAATTATATTAATCTTTTTTTCAAAAACAATGAACTAATACTTAATTAATCATGAGTTCTCAACCCGGAAGCCAAACACAGCCTAAGTACATTCCTAGTGCTACACTAGTACTCTCTCGTTTCGTATGGTAAGTCACTTTAATTTTTTAAGTCAAATTTTTTAAAAGTTTAAGCAAGTTTATAAAAATATAATAATATTTATAACATAAAATTAATTTGTTAAATATAACATTGAACATATTTTGATAGTTTATTTGTTTTGTGTTAAAAATATTTTTATATTTTTCTATAAATTTGGTCAAAGCTAAAAAATTTTACTTAAAAAAATCAAAACGACTTATAATATAAAATGGACAGAGGTAGTACTCCTCTATATCCTCCGTGTTATCTACAAGAGCAGTATCTTATGTCATTTAGGTCCCGAATCCCTTGGAAATCATTTTCATATTTTCGAACTTGTCTTTGGTGCCGTACAACTCCAAATGAGTTTCAACCCACTTCCTATTTTGATGTGACATGCTACGATGGTGTATACGGGACTCATGGAAAAGAAATAAAAATAAAACACTCTCTTTATCATCATCACCAGCATCGTGGTGATAGTAGGAAGGATCAGACACCACCGCCATGATGTCGCCCTTCACCGGCTCCATCCCATCACTGGCGGCAGGGGATGAGGCTGTCGTCGGGAGGGTATTCCTCAGTAGATATGATCTCGGTGGCTTCTTTGGCCGTCGCGCCTCCGCCAAGGTGTATATCTCTCTTGCGACATCACCACTAGGTCGTTCCCCAACCCGTACCACACCAGCAGTGGTGCCGGCAGAGCCCATAGTTATGACAACCCGTGGTGACGTAGGAGGAAGCTAGGGCACCGATGGTGAAGCTAGTGGCTGCGAGCAGCGGAGCGGTGGTGGCCTGTAATTAGCGGCAATGCTCTGGCGAGCTTCCAACATGGTGCGACTGATGTTGAGCACTACGGAAGTTAGGTGGAGCTCTTGGTGGTGGCGATTTAGGCATGAGGTGGTCGGGATGTGGCTGGCGGCGTGCAGCCTGTTCAGCAACAAGTATGGGTTTAAGATCTATTATATATTATAAAAGTCCATTAAACTTCCTACAAACGCTCCTAAACCATCACGTGGCACTCCTACAAACGCTCCTAGGTTACCACATGGCATTTTGATAAATCCTACAAATTTAGAGAAAAAAACAAAATATTTAGCCATCGGTTTTCATTTAATCTAGTGAAACCATTATTTTTAACCATTAGATCTATCTTAAAAAACAACCAAATCAAATTATCTCTTAAAAAACCCACATCGGTGGGTGTACCAATACGTACGGAAGTACGTCCATACGTATCCCCCACCCTACTTCTTCTTCTTCTTTTTCTTTCTCATTTAGATTATATGAAAAATAAAAATAAATAATTCAAGTTCATATTAACTGTGATTTAAATTGTAAAAATATATGTTATTTCATGTTGTATTCTAACTAGGTTGCATAAGTTATAAAAATACTGATATGTCAAAATAACATTACAAAATTTATCATGAATGTATTTTCATATATTATGATTTCTTTATTCATATATTATTAGAAAATTAATGACCACATATATTTTTTCTGACATCATGTTGATGTCCTTTATCTCCTACTTAGTCTTCATTCGATCTAGCTCATTGGATGAGCTTATATATATAGGGCATGCGAAATAGCCCGTGAAGCGCAAGATTGATTAAGTATTAAATATTACAAATTTAAAAATGGATTTTTTTATTTTTTTCAAAAAACTTTTGAATAGAAAGTATTTGTAAAACACACACGGTTTAGCAGTTCGGGAAACATGCTCACCATAAATGAGAGAGTAGCCAATCCGATAAGCACTTTAGAACTTAGCCTTGAATTTATTACTTATATACTAAACACTTAGTATGTAGTATATAATAGACTTTGTCAATCATGAATAGTCAAATATATCAATCATATGTCTCTCCTAATCCCCATGTATATTAGTTTTACATAGAAAGCATTATTCACCAATCGCCAAGTCATATTGTTTACGAGGCATCAGTGCACAGTGCACCTAATAATTAGCTAACATCCAATGAGCATGTGTGTTATCAAGTACCAAAGATAAAGGACAATACTAAGTGGACAACCATAAAAAATAATAGGTAAGTAGAGATATCACTAAGCCACAACAAACAATAGCAAGTAGATTGTGACTATGAGTAGTAGCGTTCCTACACACCTACATATACTTCTAAAATGCCACGTGACGCTCTAATAAATTAGGAAAAATCTAAGAAACGTTATAAGAAAAAAATCGAAACATCTAGCCATTGATTTACCCTTAAACCGGTGAATTCATTGTTTTTAACCATTAGATTAGATATATTCAAGTAATCCATTGCGACTATGACTAATAGCATTTCTGCACTCCTAATATGTTACATGACACTCTAATAAATTAGAGAAAATCTAAGAAAAAAATATATATATAAAAGCAAAACATCTAACTGTTGATGTACACTTAAACCAGTGGATCCATTATTTTCAACCATTAAATTATATCTATTCAAGTAATCCCTCGATCCTTAAAAAAAGGCTAATCCCTCTCTATGTACATAAATACATAAGACATGTCAAAAACAAAAAAAAAAGAAGAGTGTGTATACGATCAGCCCCATCGAATAGTTTTTTTTTCTTTATAGCTCTAAGGTTTTCCTTCAATTGTGCATATATGTAGTGACCATTCCTGATGAGGTTATCGAAGAAGCCACGCCGCCGCAGCATTGCTTCATGCCATCTTACTAATTTTCTTGAAAGTATTATTTTACTAATGATGTAAAAGGCAATTGTGAGCGCATATATGAACGCGTGCATACCCATCATTTAAATACACATAAGCACATCTACCCTGGGAGAAAAATATTAGCATATTTGTAAAAAAAAAAGGAAAAGTACGTACACACGAGAGACTACCATTCGCTAGAAAAAACATACATATGTACGATTGAAAATGTCACATGAAACCACATTATATCCCTTTTAGTTATGTCATTCTTATCTAAACTGTGTTAACAATTAGCACTAATAATTTTGATGATATAGATTATTCTATCACATATTATCCATGAACATGCATAGTAGTGGTGAATCATACGTATAACAAAAGAAAAAAACTCAAAACAAAAAAAAAATCAACTCATATGTTTGTGAAGGATGGTGATAGACGAGTTTTACATATAACCGAGACAATATATCAAAGTCTATGGTATTTTTCACGATATAAATACTTATTTCTTTTACGATTATAAGGTAATCTATTGTTTTTATAGTGAATATGATGATATATGATTTTTTTAATATTTTTTTATAAACAATAAATAAATTGCCCATATATCTGCGTGGGTTTCCTTTCTAGTTTTTGTTAAATGTTCTGGCCCATCACGTGGATGCGCTAGGATTTCCAGTTTCCCATCCATCCAAACAAAGATATGCACAAATGCACCCCAAAATTCCTGCTGAATTTTGGTAAGCAATGGAAAGATGTGGCTCCCAAGTCCCAATACGTTCGAGAATACTTTGCTTCAAACGCCCAACCTCTCTCACCTTGCTGAGCTAGCTTCCATGCCTACATGCAGCTCCCCAATTTCTCTCTCCTTTTGTGTGTAGTATCTCCAACCAACAACCTTCTTTCTTCATTTCATTTATGCATGCATGTGTCAATTTTTAAAATATTTTTTTAAACTATTTATTCGATCTACAATCCGATTACACCGTTGTATTCATTATAATTAAATTTTTATAATAAGACATGATTATATTTTGATAAAAAAATATATGTTTCAAACCGTTAAAACTCAATGTTTCATATACTATAACGATATGTTTCAATGTATATTCATTGTGTTTCACAAAATTTACCCAACTACCTGCTCCTACTCTCTCTCCTAATATATTACTTGCTCTCTCTCTACTCCATCCATACATACAAGCATGTAGCAATCTTCAAAATTAATTTTCTTCTAAACTATTTATTCGATCTATGATCTGATCGTACTATTGTATTTGTTATTATTAAATATTTACAAGATATTATATTACTATATTCTGATGAAAAAAATACATATGTTTCAAACTGATAATTCATTGTTTTATATGTGATAGCAGCATGATTCAATGTGTATTTTCACCATATTTTACAAATATTTTTTAATGTTTCAATTGTTGATTTTTTTTACATATATAACTTAATGTTTTATCCGATGATCAAATGAAACATTTGAACGCTTAATTTTTTAAGAGAGAATCTAACGTTCGATTTGTAGCTCCCTCCCGATACATCTAGCCGTGTAATGCCACTACTTGCAAAGTCATGCAACTGTCACCATGTGGGGCTACACCAATGGATGGAAGGATGGAGAGCGTTTTGTCTGCGCGCTCCTGAGGTCAAGATCTCGTGCAAGTGCAACCGTTAGCGGACAAACGGGGTGCCCATCAACAGAGGAGTGATGGGCCTCCTCAAGCGTCAAGCGTTGACCGGGACTCGTGCCAACCGCGCCCTCGCAACTCGCGCGGCGTACTGGACTTCCTCCCATCGCAGCCCTACCACCGACGGCTATTTGCAGCGTACCACCGGGCTACCAGGTGCGTGCGTCCCTCAGTCCCCCCTTCGGATTATACCAGAGCAGGAAAAACTCAGCCGATCCAAGATTCAGTGCTTTGACTGTCTGTGTCAGTATGTATCGACTGTGCTGGCAAGTGATCCGGATGAAACGAATTGGCACCGCTACTATACTCCCTTCGGATTATAGATATGGTGCTGTATACTGTATAGTTCATACGCACGCGGCACGCCGCACAGCGCGAGCAAAGGGCCAAAAGAAGGAACGCACGCGCAACGTCACGGCATGATGGGAAAATGTTTTCGGCTCTCTTGAGGATTTTTATACGTGATCTAAATAGTCATCAAAATTTTCTAAAAAATTGACAGGATATATTAATATTAAACATATCACTTCACAAAATATAAAATATAAGTTTAAATTTAAGTTCTATAAATTATAACAAATATAACTGTGAATATACGTTAACTATTTTCAGTTTAATTTATTCTTTTTTTTAACTTGTAGAAATCGAATTTGGTATTATATATTTGTGGAGTGATATATTTTATATTAATTAATGTTGTCATTTTTTTATTTTTTTATGACTATTTAGATAACATATAAGAAACGAGAAGATGTCTAAAAATTCATCTTCCAGCATGATGATACCGGACAGGGTTTTACTTACTAGCGGTTACCGCCCGTACCGCGGGGGTACGGTTACCCGTACCGCGTGGTACGGTTTGACGAATTTCGCCGAATTCAAAAATTCAAAAAAAAGAAAAAAAATAAAAAAAAAATGGTGACGGTAGTGTTTGATTCGTAGTGTTTTATCGTAAAGAAATTTCTCGAAAAAGAGTAATATTTATTTAAATTTGAGAGCAAAACGGAGAATAAATTTGAAAATTAGAAAAAGAAAAAAAAAGGGCCGGCCCGATACTATGCACACGGCCCATTGAGGCCCAATCGAGGAGAAAATGTCTCCTCCCCATGTTCTGCGTGCGCTCCATCTTTGCTCTCTCTCTCCCTCTCTGTCCAACGCCTCGACGACGTCAGACGCGACAAATCTGCACCAGATCCACCGCCACCGCGCCGACGAGCGACGATCCGCGCGGTAGGGCGCGGTAACCGCACGGTACGCAACGGTAACCATCCACGCCAGCAAGCCGACAGTAAGACCTCTCCTACCGCGCGATTTGCGACGATTATCGTGCGGTTTTGCACGGTTGCCGTAGTTTTAGGGTTTAGGTTCCGGGCACTATAGAGAGCGGTAACCGCACAATACCGTGCGGTAACCGCGCCTAAACCGTGGTTACCGCGCGCAAATCAACAATAAACCGTATAGATACGTTTTGTAATTTTGATTTGAAAAAAAATTTTAGCTAGCTTTGAAGCACCATAATTTTGATTTCATATGCATATTCGAAACGTCTAATAGTAATAAAATACTATGTGTAAGTAGAATTTTTATACGTATGGCATTAGTGAAATAAAAATGCGGCCTTGGTGATTTCATTTCTAATACTATACTTTTCACGTATGTTACCTACAGGGTGGATATGGCAGATAGTAGGGATCCAGTGTGGGAGCACGGGGAAAGCATGGCACCTGGATGGCGTTGTAAGTATTGTCATCAGAGAAAGGGCGGTGGTGAAGCAACTCGACTTAAAATTCATTTGGCTGGAAAAGGGAAGGAGGTTACGTATTGCAATTCAGTGCGCGAATTCTTCAGGCGCGAGTTGGACAGGATAAAAGATGCAGGTGATACTCGTCACAGTGAGCGATCAAGAAGGGTTGAAGCAACTAGGGTCAACTATTATGACCTAACAGGTGATGCCGACGAGGAGGAACAAATGGAAGCAGCCATGCAAGCCTCAGGCAAGAGGCGAGATTTAGGAGGGGTGTGGAGGAATGAGGTGGCACTTATGAGCATGGCGGTGGCAGTGGATCCGCTGAGCCCGAGGCACGGAAAGGTAGAAGCAACCCAATTGCTAGTTTGTTGCGAAGGGCTACATCTCACAAGGAGTCACCTTCTGTGAGAGATTATAACCTAGCATCTGCCAAGTCTCCTGTGCAGACACGCATCGATACAGGATTCTTCACAAAGAATGGGAGGCAAGCTAGGGAGGCCATTGGTGAGTCCTGGGTAAGGTTCTTCTACACCTCGGGCATTCCTGCAAGAAAGGCTGATGATCCATACTTTGTCAGCGCCGTTCGAGATACACAGAAGTGGGGTAAGTATGCATTTCATATGGATTTACATTGTTCTAACCGTTCGCACACTAATTATTGCATTTGTACATTGTAGGTGAAAACATACCTTCTCCAAGCGGTAGGGAGATTGATGGGAAGTACCTTGATGCTACGGAGAAGGACGTCAAGAAGCAATTCGACAGGTTCAAGCGTGATTGGAATGAGTACGGTGTTACTCTAATGTGTGATTCTTGGACAGGACCGACGGGTATGGCAGTCATCAACTTTTTGATATATTGCACTAGAATCATGTTTTTCCACAACTCCGTTGATGCCATCGGCCAAAGCCAAGATGCTAACTTCGTACTTAAGGTGACGACGTTCCATCAACACTTTAGCCTCATTTGATAACATCAAGTGTAGTGTTTGAGGTCTTATTTTATTTTGTGATTGACCCATGCAGGAGATAAGAAAGGTGGTACGCGAATTAGGCCCCCAACATGTCGTTCAGATTATCACTGACAATGGGTCTAACTACAAGAAGGCTTGCAGACTGCTGCGACAAGAGTATCCAACAATTGCGTGACAACCTTGTGTGGCGCACACAATTAACTTGATGCTTAAGGAGGTTGGAAAAATGCTGGACCATGAAATGGTGATTGAGAGTGCGAGGAAAATTTGCAGATGGCTATACAGCAGATTTTCGTAATCTACTCGAAGAGGAAAGAGAAAACCGATGCAGAGAAGAAGGACCAAGTCGGAGTCGGACCAAATTCCGTATCGGACTCAGCGGTGCATCGGACCGGGTGGAGCGCTAGCAGAGGGACCATATCGGCCGATGAGGGTTCAATGCGGCCATCGGCCGATGAAAGCGGGAAGCTGATGGAGGCAGCATGTGCTCGGTTTGGACTTGACTTAAGCTTCAAGGGAGATTGCCAAATAGGGATGAGGCCCGGTTTTAGGCAATTGTATCTCTTAATTAGGGAGTTAAATTAGATTCGATCTGATCTATGGCAAGAGTCCGCCATAAGGACTTGTTTGTTAGTTAGAGATAAAATTGTGTCCTACATGGACAATGTTGTAAATCACGGGTATAAATATCCCGATAGTTTGTACTTAGAAATTCTCTCTCAATTCAATAACAAACAATACAATTCAATCTACTTTCGACGCATCGCCACCCTCGCAAGAGGTTAACTTCTGGCGAGTTCTTGCTTCCCCAAAGCAGAGATAAGAACTCGTATCAGACGATCTACATCATCGGGGTTAGCATGTCGTTTTAGACACGTTAAGCCCTGGCGATGTGATCGTCGTTTATCATGTCTTGGATGGTCTTGATGTGGCTTTCTAATTCTATCTCGCCAACGATTAACTCGTTTTAGGGTTTATTGCCGACGGTGGTCGAATTAGTTTGTTTATCTGGATCATCTAAAACATTTACCATCCCCAAAAGCGATCGACAACTTAATTTTCTTTGTGTTAGTTCTCGATTCACACTTTGAGTTGCTATCGACCTTAGTCCTGTTTTGAGATCTAACTCAAAGCCTGTTTTTGATCGTAATTAAGGATAGTGCCGGGGTCTCAGCCGGTCTTATCTAATACATGTGATTACTTTATGTTTTTGTATGTATTTGCCACTTGTATGCATGAATCGACAGGTATAAATATATTTATTATAGATTGGTCTCAGGATTTCTCTGTGATCAGTATATTTATATTGGCCGATTGATTTGTACAAGTTTACACTAGAGTACTAGCTAGTGTATTTATCTTAGTAATCCCTCATCGGCCAATGCTTTTAAATCGACATAAACATGTAAATAAAGACCGATGAGATTAGATCTGTCTATTAATCTTATTTCTTTGCAATCTCAAGTAGGCCGATATAGCCTTGCCATATCGGCTGGGCTTCTACGATACGACATCGGCCTATCGGTCAATCGACCATCGTTTACTAACTTGGTTTACTTGTTTATTCTTGTTGATTGTAGATCAAATCAACTAGCACGCCCTAAATATACCTAAGTAAGCCATTGGACCTGCACTAGAGTTAAGCAGATCTCCCAGGCCGTCATGGAAACGTGGAACCCGCTTTGACGGTGGACGGGTCGAAATTCTGCGCCAACAAGTAGTCAACTCAGTCCAGCCGATGTACTCCTTCCTTCGGTTTGCTGACGAGGACAAGAACCCCAATTTGAGTGAGGTTCTTCTAAGATATCAGTTGTTGAGAATGGAGTATGACAGTGTTTTTACGAGTCAAAGGGATAAGTTCGAAGCATACATGGAAATTGTCAACAGGAGGATGCACGACCTCACCAATGAAACTCTAATCAATGCTAGTGAGTAACCGATATTACATAATAAAAAAATTGGTATTGTATGACTCTCATCGATCTTGTTTCATGATTTGTAGGTGCGGCATTGAACCCTATGACGCACTACGCGTACTCTCCAAGTGCCTCCGTCTTCCAAGACCTCCGTCGGGCCTTCGAGAGGATGACAGACATCGATACAGCTGCCACCGCTTTGCTGAAGGTTGAGATGTACCGCCGCAAGACTGGTGAATTTGAGAGGGCCCTTGCAAGAAAGATGGCAACCGATGGAAAAACTTCCCCTGGTATGTTTTTAATAATTTGCACATGGATTATGTCTTGATGCTTTACACGTATTCAGTGTTGTAAATTGACATGGAAATTGGCATGTGCAGCACAATGGTGGTCTATGTTTGCCTCAGACACGCCGAATTTGAAGAGGCTTACGTTGCGCATGATTGGTCAATGCTGCTCTTCAAGTGGATGTGAACGGAACTGGAGCACATTCGCATTCGTACATACCAAGGTCCGTAATAAACTTACCCACAAGAAGATGAACAAACTAGTTTATGTGAACTACAACCTTCGCCTGCGAATTCAACAAGTAAATGCCCAAGTTAGGAAGGAGGACGACGATCCTCTTCAAAGACTAGCGGACCTATCATTCTATGAAACTAATAATCAGATTAAAGAATGGATGGATAATGCTCGGTCCAATGCCAACCCAGAACTAGATGAAGACTCAACTGAAAGTGACGCCCTCGTGCCTAGTCCATTTGTAGCCAACCTAGTGGACTTGATTGACCTGCGCAGAACCACAGGAGCTTCTACTATTGCAGAGTGGACTGATGTGAATATAGGTGACACTCATATTGGAAAAAGAAAGACTCGGCAGCCACCAAAAGAACCTACATCCAAAAGAGCTAAGGGCAAAGGTCCACAGTCTCGCAATGTTGATAGCGATGAAGAGATTGAAGGAAGCCCAGACTACCAAGAGTCCAATGATAGTAGCTCAAGAACTAATTCAGACGATGGAGACAACGGTGGTCAAGGAGGCCAAGCCACCACTGAAGTGCCTTCTGGGGGTCACCACAGCCTTATTCAATTCACTGGTGCGATGTGCTTCAATTACCATTTAGACCTTTACCATGCATTTGACTATTGATTAATTTCTTTCCTACAATTTCATTTGCAGGTGAGGCCGACTTCACTCACACGACTCAGGACCGTGATCACGGTGCTCCAAGCTCTCAACGAACTACCGTTTCACCGAGTGACCAACAACAACGACAGCATCTTGACATACCACAGGATAGCTACAGCTCATTCAGTGCCTCTAGCATTGAAAGTGGCTATCCAACGTATGCGTACAATCGTCCCCAACCTTCTGATTATCCCCCTCCTACATGGGTGTACGAGTGGCAAGAGCCCCAGTGACACGCTCAATTGTATGCTCAGTGGCAAACAACAGCATCATGGACAGGTCAAAGTTGGGAGGAATACAAGGCAGGGTTGCTACACTCGCATGGCTTGATGCTCATGTCCACAAAGGAGTACAACATGGCATATAATTAGTGGAACTTTGTTGATGCCAAATCCGTACCGTCGATGAGGATCCGGCGCGCGGACACACGAAGGCCTGGGAGATCTGCTTAGCTCCAGTGCAGGTCCTAAAATTGATGAAGCGTAGGCGTGCCAGTCAGTTTGATCCTGCCACTGACAAGATATGCAAAACAGCAGAACAGAAGGTCTAGGCCGATAGGGCAAAAACGTATCGGCCGATAGCCAAAACAACCGATCAGCCGATGGGCCGATGGCACAATCCCAGCCGATGCCGGTACCAGCCGATGTAGTTAGGGTTTCGAACCATCGGCTGTGTACTAAGCAAACATTTATATAGAGGCAATCGGCCGACGATAACATGATGACGTAGCAATATGATATAGCATAATCCAAATATAAAATAAACATTGATCTGAAGATTAAAGCACACATCGGCCAGAGGTCCGATGGCATAAACTCTCAATAAGCAGATAAACAATAAATACTCTGTTGTCATCGGCCTGATCCAATCTATATGTAAAACTCTTGGGCCGATGCAACATCCAAATAACTCACCGGCTGAAACCCCGATGAAACCCTTATTGGCAGCCAACAAGCAGGCTAGAGATTACGGTTCTAATCACGACTTAGTATGTTAAACCGAACTGATGCAGCACTAAGTATGAAAAGAAACGCAAGACCTAGACAATCAAGCACTTGACTGATTTTCAGAGTAGTGGATACCTTAGCCAATCTAATCTAGCAAGGCGATTTAGTCGATACCGGCATAAACCCTAAAGCGAATCTCGGCCGATAAGACTAAATCGAGAAGCCGAACCAGATTAACTAAGATATATGATAATAGGTGCTTACGTTGTTGAGATCAGAACGTCGAAGCCCTAGCCCCGACAGCGCAGGCAACCATAACGAGACTTACCCCTCGCGAGAAGGGCATGAACTCGCCGAAGAAGACGAAAGTAAAAAGGTTGGCGATGCGCCGAAGTTGATTGATCGTGTAATGATAATTACATGAACTACGAGCTTACATATTTATACCCATAGGCTAATAAAAATCCTAACAGAATACGACTCAAACTTTCCTAAAGATAAGAAGAAAACTAACAAATTTATCCTAATTAACAGATACAAGCCGCATCCTCCTCAAATTCGGTCTTCTCTGGATAAGATCTTTCCGAATCTAACAAGAATCCAACTGCTGTTGGTAGTTAATTTAAAATAACCCCCATCGGCCGATGTAGAACTCTAGGCCGATACTAGCTTCGAGCCGATATAGATCCTGGGCCGATGAGGACTTCGGGGCTTACCAAATTCTGGTGTTAACAAACTTATAGCTGGCTTTATGTTGGTATGTCCTTCTCTATTTCCTTTGATTGATCAAAAAGCTTCTATTTTCATATTGCTTGTCATATGAACTATCATATTGTGGATTTTATATTGTGGACTCTATTGTGAAGTCTCTCTTGTGGACAGTGCGGCATTTCACCTGTGAACTCTATATTGTGGATATCTTGACATGTGAACATGTGGACACCTTGTGCGATATCTTCAGATTGTTGATTGTTGTTGTCGAAATATTATGTTATGAATTGTTCAATTGATTTCAAGTCTGTAATATAGCAAAGATCATACCAAAATTTTTTATTGTATACCCACAAGTATTGTTCAATTGATTTTAAGTCCGTAATATAGAAAAGATCATGCCAAAATTTTTTATTATACACCCACAAGTATCCTACATATTTTAATTATTATCCCAAAATTCTACACATTTTTAAGTGTTTCTTTATTTTTTTTATTTTTTTATTTTGTTTTTCTTTTGCTCTAACATTGCGCGGTAACCGCGCCAAACCGCGCGGTTACCGCGGTTCAAATCGCGGTTTTCCCGAATTTTTGAATTCAAAATTTTCAAATTCAAATTTGTCGCGGTTTTTGACGGTTACCGCGTGGTAACCGTCCTACCGTCGGGTGACGGTAACCGAACCCCGGCGGTAAGTAAAACCCTGATACCGGAGGGCGACCGGCTTGGATGGGATGATGGCGAAGTGGAGGCTTAGAGCCTTGCGCCGTTGCGCGCATATGCCCCGCGTGTTGCCCCAGCCCAACACTCGCATGTGCCTCCAGACTCCATAGATACAGAGGCCGTCTCGCGCCCAATCGGCGGATCTCCAATGTCCTCACTTGCTGCTCGCCAGCCGCCGCTGCCGGTTACATGACCCCGTCGATCGATACCCTGTTGCACCGCATCGATCGGACGAGCCAGCGGAAATGCTTGTTCTGTTTGCACGTTTGTGGAGCTGCCTGCAATGCTGAACTGCTGAGGCAATTGGAAACGGATGTGTACACGTGTGTGAAAAAGCTAGTGCACCCTCTTTCCTAAAAATAATCATCAATTAAAAATAATCATTGGGCGACTCTTCTCCTCATACTCACGCACAGAAAAGACCACGCATGAAAAGAGGAGACGACCAACGATTATCTTATAGGGTGAATTCATTTTTTATTATTAGGAGTTTTTTTTGTCTTAGAGGGAGGAATTTTTTTGACACCTGAAAATCTGATTAGAATAAAAAAAAGAATTGTAGGGATTTTCTATCTGAATATCTAAAAAGTCAATCACCAACACCTGAAAGTTAGATTTTGAACTTTTCTCTAGAATTATAAATTCGTTAGGAATTTTAAAAGAAAATAGGATTCGATTATTTGTTTCAAAGGTCTTTTTTTAAAAGAATTTTATATGGGATTAAAATTCTTTAAATTTATTCTATTTTTCATACAAATCAAAGTGACTTTAGACTTTAGACTTCATAGTCATGAAAGAAACGTACTTCCAGCTCATGGTACTACTGCTGCAAACATCCCCTCATTTCTTGCATGCTAAATAACTAATAATAAAAGATTTAAAAAATACAAGAGATTAATATAAGATATATCTCTATGTAAACATGTAAGTTTAAATTCTACTTATATAAATTATAAAAAACAAATTGAACTGAAAACTAATTAATATAAATTCACAATTATATTTGTTATTTCTGTTACAATGGTAGAAGTCGATTTTATATAAGCATGTTTATATAGTGACATATTGATATATCTCATATTAAATCTATTCTATCATTTATTTTTAAACTTTTCGACTAAGGATAAAAACACTTTCCCACTGCTTCGAGTTAAAGCAGATGAAGAATTTTAAGAATTGTTAGTGTTACACGTCATGTGAACGAATGCTTACAATCGTAAGCAACACCGAGGCGCCGGTTTGCCGGAAATGGTTGGCATCACACCCACAAACAAAAAAAAAAAAAGAAAAAGAAAAAAAATCTGATAGCAAAGCTACAAAAGAGATCGTCTCACAAAGTGACAAATCCACACTCGGATATCTCCAAGGCTGCAGCTGCCTGCTGCTCACCAGTCACCACACTCCATCACCAGTTGTCCAGTTCACCACCAAGTTGTGTTTGATCCCCTCCACACGAAGATATGGCGCCCGTCGAGAAGCCGGAAAAGCCGTATGAGGGCAAGCCGGCGGCGGAGGCGAGGAGCTACTGGCGGTGGCAGAAGGAGGATTTCTTCCCGGAGCCGTCCTTCGCGAGCTGGGCCGCGTACCGCGCGGCGCTGGCCGCGACGCCCGCGCGGTTCCGCGACCGCTTCGCCGGCCGCTCCACCGACGCCGACGAGCTCGGCGCGCTGCGTCGCCGCAGCGAGAACGAGATGCGCCGCTGCCTCACGTGGTGGGACCTCACGTGGTTCGGGTTCGGCTCCGTCATCGGTGCCGGGATCTTCGTGCTCACCGGCCAGGAGGCGCACGACCACGCCGGCCCGGCCATCGTGCTCTCCTACGTGGCCTCCGGCCTCTCCGCCATGCTATCCGTGTTCTGCTACACGGAGTTCGCCGTGGAGATCCCCGTGGCCGGCGGCTCCTTCGCCTACCTCCGCGTCGAGCTCGGCGACGTGGCGGCCTTCATCGCCGCGGCGAACCTCATCCTCGAGAGCATCATCGGCACGGCCGCGGTGGCGCGCTCCTGGACGTCGTACCTCGCGTCGCTCATCAACAAGCCGGTGAGCGCGCTACGCATACAGACGTCGCTCGCCGAGGGGTACAACGAGCTGGACCCCATCGCGGTGGTGGTGATCGCGGTCACGGCGACCCTGGCCATTCTGAGCGCCAAGGGCACCTCCCGCGTCAACTGGGTCGCCTCCGCCGTGCACGTGCTCGTGATAGCCTTCGTCATCGTGGCCGGCTTCCTCCACGCGAAGACGAGCAACCTGACCCCGTTCATGCCGTACGGCGTGCCGGGCGTGTTCCGCGCGGCGGCGATCGTGTACTTCGCCTACGGCGGCTTCGACAACATCGCGACCATGGCGGAGGAGACCAAGAACCCGTCAAGAGACATCCCTCTCGGGCTTCTCGGCTCCATGTCGGTGATCACGGCCATCTACTGCGTGATGGCGCTGGTGCTGAGCATGATGCAGCCGTACACAGCGATCGACCGGAGCGCGGCGTACTCGGTGGCGTTCAGCAACGTGGGGATGCGGTGGGCGCAGTACGTGGTGGCGCTGGGTGCGCTCAAGGGGATGACGACGGTGCTGCTGGTCGGGGCGCTCGGGCAGGCGCGGTACACCACGCACATCGCGCGCAGCCACATCATCCCGCCGGTGTTCGCGCTGGTGCACCCCAGGACCGGCACACCGGTGCACGCCACAGTGCTCATCGCGGTCGCCAGCGCCTGCATCGGCCTCTTCTCCAGCCTCGACGTGCTCTCCAGCCTCCTCTCCGTCAGCACGCTCTTCATCTTCATGATGATGGCCACCGCGCTCCTCGTCCGCCGGTACGCACGTTCTCCCACCTTACGGCGGTGCACATGTTCAAGTTTGGCACGTAGTTTCTTAACCAACAACGGCTGTCCGTAACGCGCGCAGGTACTACGTGCGGGGCGTGACGAGCAGGACCCACGCGACGCGGCTGGTGGTGTTGCTGGCGGTGGTCATCGGCTCGTCGGCGGGCATCGCGGCGTACTGGGGCGCGGCGCCGGAGCGGTGGGTTGGGTACACCGTGCTGGTGCCGGCGTGGGCGGCAGGGACGCTCGGCATCCAGCTGCTGGTGCCGGCGGCGCGCGCGCCCAAGGTGTGGGGCGTGCCGCTCGTGCCGTGGCTGCCGTCGCTGTCCATCGCCACCAACCTCTTCCTCATGGGCTCGCTCGGCGCGCAGGCGTTCGTCCGCTTCGGCGTCTGCACCGCCATCATGCTGCTCTACTACGTGCTCGTCGGGCTGCACGCCACCTACGACGTCGCGCACGGCGCGTGCTGCGGCGACGTCGACGAGGAGGTCTACGCTGACGCCGCCCACGTGGACGATGCGAAGGCGGCGGCCGCGGTCGCTGCCACCGCAGACGTGGAGACGGCTGGCGCGAAGATCTGATCACATGCCTAATGATTTGGTACATTGATGCGAAAAATATTCAAAATTGTAGCATGCAACTGCAAAAATCATTATCTATTGAACAGTACACCAAAGTGGGAAATGGATTCCAATCTTTGGAGGGATATCCCCCTCCGTCTGTCCATGTCTTTAAATAGTTATAAAAATAATTAAAAAAAATATCAAGATATATTAATATGTGATATATCACATAAATATACAAGTTTAAATTTAATCTCTGTAAGTTATAACAAAAATAACAAGTTAGATCTTACGGTCGTATTTTATTTGCAACTTCTAAAAAACAAATTTAACCTTATATATTTATGGAGCGATATATCTCATATTAATCTACCTTGTCAATATTTTTATAACTATTTGGGTGAAGTACTAGAAACGAGATTAAAAGAATTTCCTTACTAAAGTGTCTAAACATCTCAATCCTCGAAAGGAAAAAGGAATAAGTTCACTTTTCGTCTCTCAACTAGGGATCGGGTTTTAATCGCATCCATCAACCATAAAACAGGGTCAACATGCCACATAGCCGTCGCCACCATGTCAGCCAAAACCACCGTAGGAAGAGGGACTCAAATTTACCATGGTTTTAGAAGTTGAGTGTGATCTTGCGGTTGAGCGGTTGAGGAATGTGCACTACTACAAAAACGGTTTTTTCGTGTGGGCTGAAAGGCATCTTCCCGTGCGAAAGGCCTGTCCGCACGCGTGAGAAGGTCTGAAAAAAGACCATTTTCGCGTGCGGGCGGCCCAACCGCACGGGAAGATCGATTATCCCGTGCGGTCGGCTTAAGCGGCCCGCACGGAAAGATCTATTATCCCGTGCGGTCGAGTTAAGTTGACCGCACGGGATAATAGATCTTCCCGTGCGGTCGCGTTAAGTCGACCGCACGGAAAAACAAAAATTCAAAAAAAAACTCTAGCTATCCCGGCGGCAGCGGCGGCGGCGCGGATCCAGCCGTCGCGAGCGCACGATGGAGGAGGCGGTGGACTCCGTCGCGGCGGCAGGAGCGGCGTAGATCCGACCGTCTCCTCCTCGTCGTCATCATCGTGGGGCCAGCGGCGCCGTTTCCGGCGGCCTCGTCCTCCTTGTCGTTGGCGGCGACACCGGCGGGGACGGAGATGGCGCTGCTCCCGAGCGGCCCGCAGCCCGCCCGCTGTCGGCCGCCGCACGAAGTCTCGCTGCCGCCTCCCGCCGCCACGTTGCCGCTCCTAGCCGCCGCAGGGAAGCGCGGGGCCGCGCTGCTGCTCGCCTGCTCTCGACCCGCCGCCTCGTCGGTGGCGGCGCCGAGCCGGCCGCCTCTCGTGCCCAGTGCCCCACGTGCTCGGAGGAAAGGAGAAGAGAGGGGAGGAAGAGAGAAGAGAGAAGTGGAGAGAAAAAGAGAGAAGAGAGAATAAAAAGAAAAGGAAAAAAGAGTAGGTGAAAAATTTAAAGTGAGTGAGAGGAAAGGGGAGTTATTTTTCCGTGCGGTTCCTTAAGTGGGCCGCACGGGATAATGTAGCATTTCCCGTGCGGTCCACTTAAGGGACCGCACGGAAAAATCGATTTTTCCGTGCGGTCGCTTAAGTGGACCGCACGGGAAAATGCCGCATCGGTTTTTTCAAGCGCGGCCACTTATGGCCCGTCTAGAAACTATTGGGGCCTCGTCCAGAAAAATCGATTTTGTAGTAGTGGTGATTGGAACTCGGCCCTATTTGAGAAACCTAAAATGGACTTTTTCGTAAAGCAATAACTATGGTTTAGGCCTAGTAATCACCAAGCGCACAAAAATTCGGGGCTTCCGAAAGACAGACCCAGAGCGCGAAGCAGCGGAGAGGGGACCACCTACATGCGTCCATGCGGGCGTGGCTCTTGTGGGCCACATTTGTTGGTAGTGTCCATAATTTGTAGGCTCGTGTTGGTTGTGGGCTTGTGGCTCACATATTGATGGGCCGGAATGGAAACCCATCTGAACGAGGGCGTCAAGCGCAGGGAAACCTAATCGCTGGAGCGTTCTGTGAAAAATAGGAAAGATTTACCCGCGCTAACCGTTTTCTCTTCTCCAAGAAAAGGTTTACCGTGTTGGAGCGTTGAGCGTTCTGGGAATAATTGGAAAACTCATAGCTTAATTAACTCAGACTCCGGTTAAATTGCACTAGCTGTGGGAAACTTTAGTTTTGTGCATGCCAAAAGTGCCTGAAATACACGGGAGTGGTGTTCGCAATTTCTCGTTTATCAAAGCTATCGACCGAACTAGAAATTGCGTTGGCGCATGCAATTCTGCAATGTACACGCTACTCAATCTATATGATACTTGCCTTGTTCACTTCTTTTTTTCCCCTAAAAGAGGACGCAGCTTCATCGTGTAAAGTAGCACTAATTAATATGCCGCTGATGTGGCAGCGGCGGAGAGGTTTCATCATCCCTCACGCGGTCACGCCACTGTCGCCACTGTTTCGATCTTACGTGATCCCTAACGATCGACAGGACGGAGATACATACGTGTGAGCTAGCAGCTATCCAGGAGAGCGAGTATACGTGTCGCTCACCAGCGCGTCACGTCGTGGCTAGCTACAGCGCGCTGCATGCATGGACGGGTACGGTGCACTGAAACCGCCGTGATGTTGATACAAGCGCGGGCGTCGTCATCGGCGTTCGCTTTCGTGGTGATCTCCCCTGGACGGGACGACGCTCCGTGGCCACACTACTACACAAATACTCATTGGTGTCGGTTTCAAAGGGCTTATAGGTACCGGTTTCGAAGCCGGTACCAATTGGTCGGCACCAATGATCAAAGTTATTGGTACCGGTTTCTCAACCGGCACCTATAACACTATAGGTGTCGGTTGTAAATGTCTAACCGGTACCTATATGGTATTATAGGTGCCGGTTCCTATAAATAACCGACACCTATAGTGTAAGGACCTAGCACCTTTGAAACCTCATAGGTGCCGGTTCTTTACAAGAACCGGCACCTATAGTCCTGATGCACAAAAAAAATAATTTTGGGGTCACATACATATAATTTTTCTGAAACACAGAATTCACAGAATATTACAATATTACATTCACATCGTTCACATTCACAAGAAGACTCATTTTAGGTGAATTCCTATCTATTTTCATGAAAATCAATACATGGTATAAACCAATAGATGAAAATCAATAGATGGTATAAAATTATTTCTGCCACTATTCAACCATGTGTTTCAAACTCATGAACTTTGTTTTTACTATTTCTTCTGTTTGTAATCAAGCAAGGGACGATTTCTATTACGTGGTACAAACCGGTGTTACCCGGTGAAGGAGAAGAAAAGACTCTATTATTTCAATCTAAAACGGTATATAAATGGCAACTTCAGTAACCACATTTTCAGTTGCAAGTTTTTTTTTCAATTTGTGTCTTAACTCATATATTGCTGTAGGTAAAAGTTATCCAGGATTCAAGACCGATACATGATAAGATGATCGATTCTTTCTTGAACAAATTTTTTTCATCAGGTTATCCATACAGGTATAAGTTTCGTGGAAGTGTATTCTCGATGCATCTGGTTGACATTTTTTGATAAGTTTTGGCTACCAATCCGTGCAGTGTAAATGAGGGTTAACTAACTTACACCAAATTTCGAGCGCTCCAGCATTTTTCTAGTGCTATGCTGCATGTGCTATCAACCCAGGTCAGTAACTCCGACTGCTATTGTATTTCGTTCAGCAACATAAAGCATCAATAGATAAGTAAATAGAACTGTTGATTCCATGAGTTTTTAGCCAGTTTTCTCTTACTGGTTGAAACTAACGGGACTCTTTTACCTCCACATGCTTAATTGAACAAAAGTATGTTTCATTCTAAACTAGGTTATCTCCGTTCATTTCAGATTTCATTATTTCTATATGACACAGATCGAATTGGCTTTTTTACAAAATTTGTTGCTAAATTAATTTGTTTAGGTACAAATATTTTTAATCTTTCTGTATTATGGAATTAAATTTGTTTAGAAATATACTAGTGAAGTAATTTTATTTTATTTTAACTCTGTTTTAATTCTTCTGGATATATTAGACCTAACTAATAGTAATATATGTATAAACTGATATATGTATATGCATATACTATGAAGTCAAGTAGCAATCATAATATAAAACCCGAAGCCTCGAGTAGAGAGCATAGAAGATATTGCTGGGACTCAGCGTGCCAGTCAACTTCAGCCTGAGACGTGCTCGTCAAACCACACGAAGACGGCGACCAGATGTGTTACACATCTCAGGAGACTTGACAAAAATTCGCTTGAACTCTACAACATCTCAAATGCTCTAAACTCGTACTCATATGAAAATTTTAGTTACACATGCTCACCTGTTGCTTACAGAGACAACAATGATAATGCCTCCCTCATCCATGCCACATCTAGTCAGTGAGATCACCTGTTGCTGTTAGGGATAAAAATATGAAATAGAGAAAATTGAATACATGGTTAGATATATGTGTGAAAAAATAATAGATAAACATTAACAAATAGAGAAACTTAATGCATGTTGAAGATATTAAGAAAACCACATCAATCCAAATAACTAATCTACAAGATACTTAGAAAATGTTTGAAAGGTATGGCCCACTAATTCTAGGTCTTTGTATGCTTTGGCGTTGATCGGCTATCTAAAGTGTCACTAGGGCCGCCAGCCTCAATGAAACCCACTAGCCCAGCAGGAGCCTTCGAAATGTTGTATGCGCCGTTTGACGAGATGATATGGTCGAAGATGAATCCACATAGCTGTTCAGCGAGGCCCAAGCAAACATGTGGCAGCAATTTACTTGTCGGGAGCTTTAATTTCTGCAAATGGAAGGATTAAAGATGTGGAAAGATACTATGTGTTTAGTAAATCGGATTTATGTCTTAGGAGACAGGGCGAACCTCAGCATCCGTAATGTTCCAGTTGCCGTCCTCCATGAAAACCCACATAAATCTCATCACGTAGAACCCACATGTGCTCGTGCCCGGATCCTGACGTGAGCAATAAGGGTGGCATCAAACTCGGAATTTATTTGCACATGAAGCGTGTCGAATACACTTCTTCTTGTACTTCACAAGTGCCTTATCTAGGATGTCAATGAGGGATTGGTAGTTGGATTGCGGTTTCCTCATTGAATCCATGACGACAATCTTGGAATCGTTTAAATGGATGGCAATAAGAATCCAGTGAGGCCTACATACAAGGGAAGAGAACAATTAACATCTTAAAGTACAACGATGGGAGGTACAACGATAATGCCACACTTACTTAAAGTGGTAGGGCAGAAGGATGGTATTCATGTCCTGCAGCTTGACAAAGGATGTGTAAAGGTAGTTCAGCACTTCTTGGGAGGACCATTCGCCTGCGTCAATATTACAGGAATTGACTATTTGTGGGTCGAGGAATCCTAGATTGTTATGGGTTGCTCTACATTCAAGCGCCCCCATTCTGCATAAGGAAAATAATTAGACACGCAACGAGAATATTTACTTAGAAAAATGGCGAGAGGTCGAGTATACTTACAATGCCCATAACTGAATTACCGATAAGTCTAGCTCTCTCAGATTGTATAGATGAAATAGTTCTCTAAATGGGACCCAAACTATACCATCACAGTGATGAAAGTTCTCGTCCCTGTAAAAGACGGGGAACATCTCTTTACCATCCTTGGCCATCTGTAAGTACCACTCTTCTACCCTTCTCATTTGAGTACATTTGCCAACGACGTGGCGATATTCGTCGGTAGTCAAAGAATGACCAAGCTTGAACTGAGCTGCCAATGGGGCCATCTCAATATTATCCACATCATCCAAACTTTTCAGCCCTGCCTCTTTTAGAAAGTCTTGCGTAGTCTTGCTGGCCTCATCTTTCTCGAATTCTTTCTTCGAAAATTCTTGCAAACCCTTTTTCCTGATCGTGCGTCGGAAGTCCGTAATAAGTTGCTTTCGGGCAAGTGGCCTTGCCATGCGAATGAAGTGATCCTGTACTTCGACTGGCACTTTGAAAGATGGCTCCGACCTGGTAGGCAATGGCGTCTTCTTGGTCTTCTTCAGAGATGGTGGTTCAGACATTTGGGAAGTTTTACAAAGGCGCCCCCTCTTTTTCGGCCGATCTGATGAAGCTAGGCTCTGATGTGCTGCCTCTGGAGGAGATGGGCTCTTACGTTGCGCCGGTGGAGGAGACGGGCTCTTATGTGGCAATGGTGGTGGAGTTGGCATCCTTTGAGGGGAGGGAGGAAGTCCTTCAGAGCTAGACCCGCCATCGCTTGGCTCGTTATCACCATCGCCTGAAGGAAAGATAATGAAACGCTTGCGCCACAGGATTATGTTGTGGATGGCTTCACCAAGAGTGTTCACCCCCTCCTCTGGAGCAAAATCAAGCTGCACTGCCCTGTACCTCCTCGGCACGTCCTCCACTTCGACCCTTGAGTAGCCACTTGGTATCGGCTTACCGTGTATCATCCCTTCCTCCGTTACGGGATGTGCCATCGCGCGTGCCACCTCTTGACTGATGTTTTGAAGTGGCACATGCAGCCTGCATGCAGTATGTACAGTGATGTGGTCCACGGGGTAATGAACCTTGTCCGGTTCTTGAGGAACCTCAGTTGAAGCGCAGCTGCTTTTCTTCCCACCTAGACTGGTTAAGTGGCCAGCATTGCCTCCTTGCTGACCTTCAAGCCTTGCCATTACCAGTGCCATTTGTTCTTTCAATAGCCTTATCTCTTCCGATTGGTCTCTGGAATTTTTATTGCTCCGAGACCGGTACCTATGTCTGTCTTCAGGAAAACCTTCTCTCCATGGAACTAGGCTAATTCCTCTTGTGCGTCCCGGATGCTCAGGGTTCTGCAATGCAAGTGTAAGCTCATCTCTCTCCCTGCTCACAACAAAAGAACCTTCTGAGGACTTTAGATGGGCCTCGTGGATCCTCTGGGACACTTCTTGCTCTCGAGGACCCTTGTGTACCAACTCGCCTGTATCCGAGAGTGTTGAACCTCGAGCGTATTGGTAATTCTTTCCCCGTTGGCACCAGTCCTTCGTCTCGATCTCGATTCCCTTTTGCAGCAGCTCATCTTCCCGGAGTTGCCATTTGGCTATGTTCTTAGCATATCCGCTAGGGCCGAGACGGTGAGGGTATCGGTTTTTGGCCGCATTGGCCTGGTTCCTTTCGCTAATCTCCTTTGCCTCATCTGATGTTCTATAGGCCACAAAGTCATCCCAGAAAAGACGACACCTTCGATAGTTGGCATCTTCAAAATTTGGTGTCAGGCCTTTCTTGACAAACTTCCTGTTTAGATCCGTCTTCCACTTCTTGAAGCTGATGGACATCTTCTTAAGAGCCCCGGACTTTGCGAGTTCTTCTTGTCCCTCAGGAAACTGGAATGTCCGCTTTAACTTTTCCCAAGCAAGATCCTTGTCTCTGTCTGGTACCGTCCACTCCAATTCGTCTGTATCACTGCTCTTCCAGTGCCGGTACTTGATGGGGATGTCATCCTTCACGATGACACCTATAGCTTTGCCGTATGGGGTGAGTGCCGATTCTGGAGCTATAGGGGTCCCATCTGCAGCTAACTCCGTGATAGTGTATAGACCTGAGGGCATCCTAGTTGGACCTCTAGCCTTTCTTCTTGCCGATGAGGTTGAAGTATTCGCGGAGTGCGTAGTGGCCGAAGGATCAACCTCCTTCAAACATCAGTATAAATTAGTCATTCATATCTGACGATATATGTAGTTTTAAGGTATTATTTGTTCCAGATGGGTTAATTTACCTCTGTATTGTGCGGGTTAACATCGGGCTGATTCAAGTTTAGAAAGCCACTTGGGCTACCATTACCACCATCGCTTTCTCCAGAATTTGCAGGCCTACTGTTATCTTGTTCGCCTGACATTTCCGAATTTGTAGACCTAGGCTACAACTATTGCTAGATAGATACAAGAAATTAGTGTTAGAACTTATTGTCCTCTTGATGATATTCTTATAAATCTAGCAAAAGTTAAGTAATGCCATCTAATTCCATACGTAACTTGACTGGACCAGTACGATCTAATTAAATAATTGCACGAGGTAGTAGCTAACCCAGCAGCGTGCATACATCAATTAAACTTCAAAATAAGCAGGAATTATATGTAACCAATAACACCTAGAGCTATGATAAAAAAAGGTCACACCTCTATGTGTAGTGACTATCCGACTAAGTACAAGATGAACCCTTGAACAATTCAGTTTTTTTAAATAAATGAAAAAGAAGAATCTTTATTTGATGCAATCATGATTACGATCGAATACTTACTGAATCTTTATTTGATGCAATCATGATTAGTAAAAATAAAGTATATTTATCTTCCATGGCATCCTAGGGCAGAAACTAAAATGCATCTATTAAAACACATATGCTCATGAATCAATGGAAACACATCACAGACTCCACTGCCAAGGAACAGAAAAACAAATTTGATCTATTCAAAACAGTTATGGAAACATCATGTTAGTCAAGTGCATATCAAACAATTTTCACCAAAGTGCTTCTGTCATGTACAAATGAACAAATCCCCCAAATAGCACAAGAATAGCACAAGAACATTTAGTACTGAAATTTTGATGAAACAGCATGGTCTGAAAAAGAAATGCACATACAAGCCAGAAGCTTAATTTCTAACCTAAAATTCACAAAGATGTTGGTTATATTTCAAATTGTTCACCATAATTTCTAACCATCACATTCTTTTATTACTGGAAGAGCATCAGTATTATGGAATCCTTTTCAAGTTCCAACAGTGAAAACATTTTACTGAATTAATTCATCAATTCTCAAATGGTCAGTCCATATGCCAATTTGACCTCCAGCATTGCCAGAATATTTTGCATTGTTAACTATCTGTGCCACAAGTCCACATCCCTCTAGTTGAACTCAGCAAGAATACAAATACAAAAGCACGCTGTTGAAATCACATTAATCAGTCTAACTTAATATTCACAATGTACACAACTAATTGACATTATTGAACACCTTTCACCACGAAGAATGGAGGACGCCGGCGAAGAATGGAGCCACCACCTCCCGCAGCAGCAGCAGCAGCACCAGCTCGAGGAGACGGCGGAGGAGGGCGATGGCGACGATGGAGGACGGGGATGGTGATGAAGGGCGCAGGCGGGCGGGCGAGGGGACCGCGGATCCGGAAGGAGGACGACGGTGATGGAGGAGAGCAGAGGTGACGAGGGAGGACGTCGGCACTGGAGGAGGGCAGGGGCGGCGCTGGAGGAGGACGGGGATGGAGGGTGCAGGTGGCCGGGCGAGGGGCCCGCGGATCCGAAAGGAGGACGACGGTGGAAGGCGACGGCGGTAGATCCAGGCAGGGAGAGGACCGACGGTGGTGCAGGAGGGGGATGGCGGTGGACGGCGACGGCGCGCGGCGGGCGGCGGCCAGTAGAGCGATGGCGTCGGCAGGCTGGTTTGGGGAAAATGGCGTCGGCAGTGGCTTGGAAAATGGCGATGGCCCAGCATATATACAAGCCACATAGGTACCGGTTCGTATTTACAACCGGTACCTATTATGGTAAAAGGTGCTGGTTGTAAATTGGAACCGGTACCTATTTAAGGTAAAAGGTGTCGGTTGTAAATTGGAACCGGTACCTTTTCTACCATATAGGTACCGGTTCTTATGAACAACCGGCACCTTTTACCACATAGGTGCCGGTTGTTAATACGAACCGGTACCTATGGACAATTCTGGGGGGTTATACAGGTACCTTTAACACAATCACAAATACATGTTTGCAAATGTACTACTTCACAGCCAGTATTCACAGCTAGGATATGTGTGGAAATCTTACAGTATTCACAGCAAAGACTCTGACTACAGAGATCCATGCTAGTGAGCTGTTGTTTGGGGCATCATTCATATATATATATATATCAAAATTATAAGAATTTCAAATCTAAAATAAATAAAGAGCCATAATTTTGATTTAGTAAAACCCATATTTTCTTTTTTGTTGTGTAATTGTCCTATTCTAAATAATTGATTCGGTTCAACTCTTGTCCTCATATTCAAATGAATCGAGATTGATAAAGAGTTAGTTAATGATGTTTGAACATGTACTTTTTTTAGTGCCTATTTATTTTTGATTGGTATCTATGGTTTGATCACAACCCATAACATGCTTAGAGCTCTAATATGCCTTGAACTTATACTGAATTCAATTAATCTAAATCTCGTTATATATATATATATATATATATATATATATATATATATATATATATATATAGCAAGATAGATAGATAGGTAGAGACACACACCAATAGCCTCTACTAAGGCTGGACCAATTACACAATTACATATTTGTTACAATAAAATTCAAACATGCAGGTCGATCACAATTACTCCTTCTTCATGGTCGCTGCGAACATATGGTGCTTCTTCCTCGTCTTCGTCTTCCTGACTTTCATCACCTCCTTCTACATCTGTTGCAAACGTTGGTAGCTCATCGATTTGATCATAGTCTTCCTCATCAACGATATTCTCAACTCCGACAATGCTTCGCTTTCCATGGAGAACCACGTGGCGATCGGTCAACGAAGAAGGGTCTTTGACATAGAAAACTTGTGTTACGGATTTTGCGAGCACAAATGGTTCATCTTGATAACCCACATTGTTTAAGTCCACGATGAACATTCCGTACTTGTCAATCCTCAAACCACTTGGAATTTTGACCCATTGACACTGGAAAAGTGGTACCTTCAGCGGTCCGTATTCAAGCTCCCAGATTGCCTCTATATAACCATGGTACGTTTGTTCTACACCATTACTGTCGAAGGCGTTTATGCGGACACCACTATTTTGATACGAGCTCTTGGCATCCTGGGTTCTCGTGTAAAATGTATATCCATTAATGTCATACCCTTGGAATGAATGAATTGTGCTTGCAGGTCCCCGAGACAAAACATACAGCTGGTCACTATCAGTATTCATAGCAATGATATGCTTCCGTAACCAATCGCCAAAATTCAACCTATGCTGCTTAGCTATCCATGCCTCTGATTTGCTTGGGTTCTCGCTGCGAAGTGTGTTATAATGCATGTCGACAAATGGAGCCACCAAGGCCGACTGCTGGAGCACTGCGAAATGTGCTTGCCGTAATGTTTCTAGGCTAGGAGCGAAAATTGCCTTATGCCATAGTGTTCCTTTCCCTAGTAGCCTGCCCTCGTGTCGAGACATCGGCACACCAATGGGATGCAAATCCATATAGTCGATACAGAACTCAACCACCTCCTCTGTTGCATGACCCTCTACGATACTGCCTTCTGGTCGAGTTCTATTACGCACATACTTCTTTATGATCCCCATGAACCTCTCGAAAGCCCACATGTTATGCAGTTACACTGGGCCGAGAATCTTTATCTCTTTCACGATATGTGACACGAGGTGAACCATTATATCAAAAAAAGATAGTGGAAAACACATCTCGAGCTGGCAAAGGGTAATGATTACATCTGCTTGGAGTTTGTCTAGCGTGCTTGGATCGATCACATTCTGATATATAGCATTGAAGAACGAGCACAACTTTATGATTGAGTTTCGAACCTTATCTGGCAAAATGCCTCTAATAGCAACAGGAAGAAGTTGTGTCATCAGCACGTGGCAATCATGTGACTTCATGCCCACTAATTTCTTCTCCTTCATGTTGACAAGTCTTTTAATGTTCGCAGAGTAACCAGAGGGGACTCGGACACCCTGCAGGCACTCCAACAGGCTTATTTTCTCTGCGGCACTAAGGATGTAGCACGCGGGAGGGAGGTACTGGCGACCATTGGGCCGTTCTAGAGGATGTAGCTCGGGCCTGATGTTCATGTCTGCGAGGTCTCTCCGGGCTTTCAACGTGTCCTTTGTCTTGTCGGGTATGTTTAGCAGGAATCCCATCAAACTCTCGCACACATTCTTCTCAATATGCATCACGTCAATCGCGTGACGGACATCCAAATCTTTCCAATATGGTAGTTCCCAAAAGATAGATTTCTTCTTCCAAAGAGGTTTCTCACCACCCTTGCTCGTTGTGCCTCGATTGCCTTGCCCCTTACCAAATATACATTCAATATCTTGTACCTCTTCAAAAATCTCTCTGCCGGTACGATGTGTTGGAGCTGTACCCTCCTCCACCGTGCCATCAAAATCTCTTGTATTGCTATGGTACTGGTGGCCGGCTGGAAGAAACCTCCGATGGCGCATGTACACAATCTTTCTGGAGTACTTCAGCCACCTGCTCGCTGTATCCCGCATGCACTGCACACATGCACAACCACCTTTCACTGTTTGCCCGGATGTGTTACCAGCTGCAGGGTAATCTTGGATGGTAACGAACAACATTGCCCTTAAGTTGAAGTACTCTCTTTTGTACGCATCCCACATCTGCACACCCCGGTCCCACAGAAACTTAAGATCATCCACTAATGGCCTGAAGTAGACATCGATATCGTTGCCAGGTTGTTTGGGCCCTTGGATTAGAAGTGACATCATAATATACTTACGCTTCATACACAACCATGAAGGAAGGTTGTAGATAACAAGTGCCACTGGCCACGTGCTATGCCGACTGCTCATGTCACCAAATGGATTCATCCCGTCCGTGCTCAGCCTAAACCTTATATTCCTAATCTCCTGCGCAAAATGCTTTTTATACTTTCTATCTATCTTTCTCCATTGAGATCCATCGGCAGGGTGTCTTATCATTCCATCCTTCTTACGCTCTTTGTGGTGCCAACGCATCATCTTTGCATGTTTTTTGTTTGCATACATGCGTTCAATCTGAGGGATTATAGGAAAATACCACGCAACTTTAACGGGCACTTTCCTCTTCTTCAGGACTGGGCCACCACTGTCATCATCAACATCATCATCATCGTTAACTCCACCCTTATACCGCGGTGCTCCGCAAACTGGACATGTATCCAAGTCTGCATAGTCACCTCGATATAAGATACAGTCATTTCGACATGCGTGAATTTTCTGCACTTCCAGTCCGAGTGGGCAGACAACCTTCTTCGCTCGGTATGTTGTTTCTGGTAGCACATGACCCGCTGGAAGGAGGTCTCCAATCAGCTGTAGAAGCTCTGTGAAACTCTTGTCACTCCAACCGTTGGTTGATTTCATCTGCAGCAACGAGAGGACGACGTGTAACTTGGTGTGCTGCTCATTGCATCCTGGATAAAGCGGGGTTTTTGAGTCCTCCACCACGCCCTTGAACTTCTCATATTGCCTGTCATCATCGTAGGCTGTCTCCCCGTCGCGTAACATCTGATCTAAACCATCTGATTCGTCACTATCATATCCACCTCCGTCAGCAGGCAACTCCACATTGCCTCCGTCCATTACATCCGGATTCTCATCTTCACCATGATTGTCCTGACATGTGTAATTAGGCATAAAACCCCTTGTTAGGAGATGCTCATGAACTTGTTTTGCAGGAAACTGTCTCTCATTCCTGCAATCAGCGCATGGACAACGCAAGTGTTCCGTCGTGTTCAATGATCTGGATCTCGTGGCTGCGATCACGAAGTTGGTTACTCTCCTGGCATATTCCAAGGTACCGCGCTGCGGAATGTGCATCCCTCCTTCATCCATCGCTCCTACGAAAATTCTTAAATTAACTACTAACATACGTATATCATTCTCTATATCTATTGAAATTCTGATATATGTTAATAACAGTTACATTACTCATTGATGATTAATCTCTAAATTACTCCAATATAATAAGTCATCATACTTTCTCATGCTTCTCATTCAACAAAACAAATTGCAAAAAATAATTAACTTGACAAATATTAGTGCGAATTACATATCGAATCAACACATACTAACCTTTACGCATGCAAACACATAGACCTCTCGATATTTATTAAATTTTTGGGCAAAACCTTCTCCCCCCGTTTGGATGAGCTGAAGAGAAGCCTCAAAATCATGAGAATGCAGTGAACAAGGGGTATATATAGACTGGGGGATATAGGTGTCGGTTAATGTTATGAACCGGCACCTATTTAGTTTCCTTCCGAAGGAAGCCACTACATAGGTGCCGGTTTTTAATAAGAACCGGCACCTATGTGATAGGTGCCAGTTTATTAGGTTAAAGCGGCACCTATGTTGCTGTAACATAGGTGCCGGTTCTTATTACGAACCGGCACCTATGTGATAGGTGCCGGTTCGTAAATAAAACCGGCACCTTTTTTGGGCTCATAGGTACCGGTTTTTCTTATAAACCGGCACCTATGAGTTTCTCCCATCCAACTGGCACCTATAATACCTTATAGGTGCCGGTTCGTGGAAAAATTGGGTCTATTTGTCTTTTAGGTACCGGTTCTAGCAAATCCGGCACCTATGTGACCGGTACCTATGACAGTTTTTTAGTAGTACCACTGACCGGAGCGGTGCGTGCGTATATTTCGCCACCGCGCCACGCCATACGCCGATGGAGATGCAGGGCAGCAGGGGCATAAGAATCTAACATAGC
This sequence comes from Oryza officinalis, assembly GCA_008326285.1. NCBI lineage: Eukaryota > Viridiplantae > Streptophyta > Magnoliopsida > Poales > Poaceae > Oryza > Oryza officinalis. Next base: position 9,076,723 of record BDMV01000001.1, on the reverse strand, counting down.
GAGCTAGAGGGGAGCAGGCGAGCAGCTAGCGCGGATGACGCAGAGAGAAGGCAGGAATGTAACAAAATGGTATTGTCACGATTTTTTTATATAAAAATAGATAAATATCGTGCTCCGTCACTTCTAGCTTTATACATCCGAAAATGTGTTCTGTTGAAACTTGGTGAATTCAACATGGGAGGACCATGGGATTGAAATTTGAATTCACGTACGTGCGTAATTATGGACGAATGATTAGAGGAGACGCAGGCCGACCCTACCACAACAGATGGACCCTAGTACCTACCACAACACCCCACGGTCACAGCCGGAAATCGAGGCGGATGGATCTGATGGATGGAGTGAGATCGATAGATCGATCGAAGTTAGATAGATCGGACGGGCGCCGGTCGGCCGGGGTTCACCGTTCACGGGAACCGGCTATCAAGTATCGAACAGTACAACTGGCCGGCCGACGACCGGGCACAGCGACTGCCCGCTCTCTTTTCAGCTCTCACCGTCGATCAATCGATCGTGACATGGTCATATCAAACGGGCCAATGCTATTGATACATTCATGCCCGGCCGCGACTGGAGGCGCATATATATCTAGCCATCTACGACATCGATCGTCTTGTCAGTTGTCTCGCCCGATCGGTCGATCGCGACACACGGACTAGCTAGTTCATGTCGAGTGTACCGTGTACGGCTCGGTAAACCCTGGATATATATGTGTGTACTACGTACTACGCCCGTGAAGGCCGTGATGGTGTCCCGATCGAACTGCGTACACGATCGCCGTTGCGCGCCGGCAGACTACCCTCCATTATATCCATCGATATTATCGGCGCGGTCAGTGTCGACGGCCGACGGGACGCCGGACGTCGCGATCGGGGAGGGGCGGCCCCGGTCAAGCTAGTATAGGTCAGGCCAGCCGGCGCACGGCGATCGACAGCGACCGCCGCCCCACGCGGGTGTCGGGCCCGCGGCGATGGAGAAGGTTCGCGTTCCCGCCCTGGACCACGCACACCGGAGGACGGGTTCTGTCTCCCTCGGCTAGCGCCTTGACCTGACCGTCGACCGGCCCGGCGGGGGAGATCGATCGATCGATCGACTGGTCGAGACGAGCTAGCTAGAAAGCGTAGCCACCGTACGTGCTCACGCTGATCCCGTCGCGCGCGCGCGTCTGCGCGCCTCGCCTTCGTGCGCGCGCGGTGCTGCGATCGCGACGCGACACGGTCACGCTTTGCAGCTTTGTATGCGTCTACGTGTGCTGCGTATGGCCGCCGGGGAGCTGGAGCACCGATGCGCGTGCGTATGGTACGACGTGGAGGCGGCTCCATCGACCGATACCATAGGCGGCCTAACACGTGCGGCTCAGCTCAGCTGCTGGAATTTCCAGACAACTTTAATAAAATGATGTGGTACCTCCGTTTTTTCATGTTGGATACAAATTTGACTTTCAAGCATAAGTTTAACCATTTCTCTTATTAAAAAAATATAATTATTTTATTTTATTGTAATTTGTTTTATTATTTTAAGTACTTCAAAGCCAACTTATATTTTTTCTATTTGCACAAAAATTTTAAAGATGGTGAATTGTCAAATATATATAAAAATTCAACGACGTAAAAAAAAAGGAAAGATTAACTACCCATATCTGTATGCATATGAGTAAAGCTTATTTCTATCTATACCTCGACGTCTATTACTCTAGCAAATTACACGTTTCACAGAGAGCTAATGAATAAATGTAGTCATCCATCTGTGTGGAATTGAACTACAATGGCTTAGAGCAGGTGTCAGGGATGCGCCAATTGTTTGTCTCTCTTAGAGTGTGTTTGTCTCTCTTAGAGTATATGTGTCAGTGTTATAGGTAAGGCATACCAAATGATTTTGGATTAGGCTCGGTAGGGCCTATCGTATACCAAGTCTCATATGGAATCATGTCTCATATACGAAAGGTGTTTCGGATAAAGAAAGAGAAACAAATTCAAGTTGAAAACTATAAGGACTACTCGGATCGTCGACTTGAAAAAGAGGACATATATGGATATAAATATAAGGCCCTCTAGGAGGAGAGGAGACATGCCCAGTCAGAACAGACGAAGATATGTCGCCAGACATCAACATCAGAGATAAGCCTAGACATACTTAATCTAGTGCCATAGAGGCCGACAAGAGGGATCTAGTGTTATCTCTGATCTCGCCGAGTTCGTATTCGAGGAGGAAGACTACCCCGTCATCGACTACGTGTGGTGTTCCATGCTGCCAAGTCGACGATGACTAGATAGGTTATCCCAAATATTGTACTTACGTGATTCTGATGAATAATAGCAACACCGGCTTCGGCCAATAGGAGTAGGGCTATTACCTGTCAGTTAAGGGGCCCGAACCTGTATAAACATCCCTGTTTCCCATCTCTTTACTTCAATCTCGCATATACACTGGCATCAACGATCACATACTCTACAAATACCGTAGTCGCGATATAACCCGTTGACATTGGCGCGCCAGGTAGGGGAATTTTGGTGCTTTAAAGTCTCGATGAGATGGATTTCAAGAAGACGTATTCTCCGACGACAAACTACTCGACGACTTCGGCTTTAGGGAGATACGACTCAACCGAAGTGTGTTCTCCGACGGATCGGAACCCTCGTCATCTCAAGCTTCATCAAGTTATCGCTGTTGTGGATATTTCGACGAAGGATATTTCAACGACTTTGGCCCTGGGAGATCTGACCCGACCAAATTAAAATCATCGCCGTCAACAATTCTATCTATCAAGATCGACTGAGCTTCATGACGCCGCCGACATAAAGAGCATTGATTCAGTACAGTCGGCCTCGAGACCTTTGTCCGCGCCGACCACACCAAAGTAACGTCCAAAAAAAATAAGACCGATTCAAATTGTTACTTTGTCGAGTGTGGAGATTATGGGTACCATATACCCACACGGTTAGCTTATCCGACTAATTATAGGAATAGGTTACAGGTGATGATTATGTGTCACGCCCCAAACTGGCCCCGGGCGGAGACCAAGATAGGGCGGTCCAGATTGACCTGTATGCCTGTACCAGTCCCAGGAAATAGCGCTGGTACAACAGGAAGACTGCATATCACAACCACAGCGGTCTCTTTATTAAGAGTAGGATTACAACCAAGGTTGGAACTGCGGACAGAACCCGAGTTCACAACAGCATTAAAAAAGGCGGAAGCGGAAAGCGGAGACTAGCCCTAAGCCACAAGCAAAGCCTTGGGGAAGGCCGAAACCCTACTACTGCTCGAAGTCTGCTTGCTCCTGGAAGAAATCTTCATCAGCAGGGTCCACCTCTTCATCTTCGAGAACTGGGGGGGGTGTTTAATTATATAGAGCAAGGGTGAGTACGGGAGTACTCAGCAAGTCAGGGGAATTAAGTGTTTAATGCAAGCTTCAAGGGAAAGCCAGTTATTTTTCACAATTGATTTTTAGTTTAAGACTTTCAGAAACAACTAAGTGAGTGCTTCTCGACGGCACGGACGAGAAGGTGCGTCTCATCCGGCCGGAGCAGTGAAATTGTATCGATTGTTTCTTGTCGGCACGAGAGGCTCCCTGCCAATCGTTCACCGACCCGGCTGCACCAACAGCCACAACTCACACACGCCGGTACGAGAGGCTCCCTGCCAATCGTCACCGACTCCGGCTGCTTCAACAGCCACAAGTCAACACATCGGTACGAGAGGCTCCCTGCCAATCGTCACCGACTCCGGCTGCTTCAACAGCCTTAAACCAAGCATAGAACGGAAAATCCCACACCAACAGCAGTTCCCAAGGTGTTCAATAAAACTACGCTAAGAAATCACCTCACACCCGCCCATGACCGTGGGCACGGCTGTTCGAACAGTTGTTAACCTCTGCAGAGGGGGTACACTTTACCCACACGACGTTACTAACCCCGAATCACCCAGCCCGCGACCCTCGGTCACGTCTGGCGACCTTGAGGCTTTCACGACAAGGCATTTCGAAAGCCGACTCAGGGTCATCTTATGCCAACGGGAGGGGTCCCACGGACCAACACCAGGTTAGGTCCCAGACCATACTGTGCCAGGAAGCCCAGGGGTCCTCCCCGACACCACCCCGGCGAATCCACTTGTCCCTTGGCATCAAGATTTCCCTGGCCTAGCTAATTACTCAGCCAGGGGCGTCCCATATCACCAATGTGGTCGTACTTGACATATGCTTGGATGTAATTCCCAAGGAATCGGTCCTTAGAGCGAGAACGAGCAGACCGTACCTCCAGTACGTCTCCCGTACCGCGAGTTTTAGAAACTCACTTTAGTTTTCAAGACACCGACCCAAGTGTCGGGTTTTCCAAGCATTTTGTAAACTCAAGTTTTACCCAGGTGATCAATTTTAAAGTTTGAGGGGAGTCCCGATATTCGTACACGAGGTACGGATACCGAGGCATCACCTGAGGGGTGACAAAGGTGTTAGAGTATTCAATATCAAGGAAGGTGAATGCAGCAAATGGGTAGGGCCTGCCGGTTGTATTGCAAACCGAGGCCAAGTGCCAAGTGTAACCTAAGTAATGCATAGTTTGCGAAATTAAAATACTTAATTTAAATTATAGGTTCAATTGATCAAAGGTGACTTGCCTTGCTCGAGATCTTGAGCTTCTTCCTCGAAATCCGCGCACTGCGGGTCTTCGGGCTCCGAGACTACACGCGAAACGAGACGACTCAACAAAGCGATAAAAAGAAGCCCTATTAAAGACCACTAAGCGTGCCATTGGATAGATCTCGATTTTTGAGGAATTTTGGAAGTGGAACGGAGTTAATCGGATGAACGGTTGAAAAGATATGAATTTCCGAAGATTAAAGGATTTTCTGGAATAAAGAAAAGGAATTATTAATTCCCTGGAAAAAGAAAAGAAGGAGGGACTGAAATTGGACTTTGTTTTGGGCGGCTAAGGGCAGCCCAAAGGATTTGAATGGGCGCGGCCTAAATAATTGGGCCGACGGCCCGAAGGGATCGGCCCTAGGCCGATCGGCACGGGGGGGGGGGAATGGCCGATGGGCCGGATGGGCCGAGGCCGATAGCCGGGGCCGAGCAGGCCGGCGCTTGAGGGCGCGGCCCACGAGCGAAAAGGCCGAGTGGCCGAGGGGGTCCAAAGGCCGACGGCCCGAGGCCGATCGGACTGAGGCCGACAAGAGGCCGAGGGGGCCGATGGGCCGGTGCAGGCCGCGGCCTACGCGGACGGCCGATCCGGTGGACCGCGACCACCACGCGGGTGCTAGGGCGGGGCCCACCTGGCAGCGGCGCGGTCTACGCAGACCGAGCGCACGGGGGAAAAAGAAGGAGTGCGCCGGCTGGCGCTTGCGTGGCGCCTGCGTGGCGGCCACGTAGGCCGGCCGGGCAAAAAAAAGGGAGAAGGCGCCGGGCGACGGCGGCGACGGCGGAGGGGGTTTCGTGCGGCGCGGTGCGAGGCCGGCGACGGGGAGTGGCGCCGGGGCAAGAGGGGAGAGAGAGGAATCGAGCCGTTGGCTCGGATCGGGCCGCGGGGGAGCGACGGCGGCTGGCGACGGCGCGGTGCGACGGCGGCCACGGCGGTTCGGGGAGAGGGCGGAGGAGAAGGCGACGGCCACGGCGGTGGCCGGAGGGGGAGTTCCACGGTTGTCTAGCGGCCTAAACCGGCGAAAGAGGGGAAGATTGAGGGGGAGAGGGGGCTTACCGCGGCGGGGCGGTGTGCCGGGGAAGAGGGCGACGGCGGGGGGCGCGGCGCGGCTCCGGGCCGAGGAAGAGGGCGGCGGAGAAGGCGCCCGAAGCTCCTTCGGGAGCCCTCGGCGGCGGCGGCGGGCGACGAGGGTGGCGGCGGCAGCGGGAAGGGGGCGAGCTCGGGAGGCGGCAATGGCGGCCGGGCGGAGGGGAAAAAAACGGCCGAGCGGGGGGGGGGAATTTTAAGGGCGGCTAGGTCGGTTTGGCCGGGGGGGAAAGGCGGTGGAGCGCGGTGAGGGGACCGCGCGGGCGCTCCCCGCGCTAGCGGCCAAGCGCGGCAGCGGGTGACGTCGGCGGCGGTCGGCGGCCGAGGAAAAAGAAAAAGAAGAGGGAGGAAAGGGGAGCCGGTCCCTTGCCGAGACGGGAAAGGGCACGGGGAGAGGGAGAGGACGCGGCTCTCCTTGGCGGCACGCGCGCGCAGAGGCGGCGGGGCCGGGCGGACGGCGGACGCCGGTGGGACGGAACGCGCCGGCGGGAGCCGTTGGGGAGAAGAGAGAGAGAGAAAAGAGAGAGAGAGAGAGCCGGCGGACCCGGCTCGGGCGCGCGCGGGCCGAGCGGCCTGGCGCGGCCCAGCGGGAAGAAGGCGGCCGGGCAGGCGACTGGGCCGAGGCGACACGCGGGAGAGAGCTGGGCCGGGGGGGCGGCCCAGGGAAGGAAGAGGAGAGAGGGGGGAAAACAGGCCAAGAGGGGCTGGGCCGGCGGCGGTCCGAGGGGGAAAGAGAGGGGCAGGAAGCCGAAGGGGAAATTCGGCCCAAACCAAGGGAGGAAAACCAGACTTTCCAGAGAGTTTGAAAGGAGGAGTTTGAGGGCTCGGATTCGAAATCCGATTTCGCGGTTTTCTCCGGGATTGAACTGAGAGAGGGGGACACGAGACCTTGGCACACAACAAGACTCAACTGAAGAGCAAACTTTCGCAATTAGGGTTTTTAGCAGATTAGTTTTCCCGCTAACGCCGCGACAAAACGGGCGTTACATTATGTAACGGTTTAGGACTTAAGTATTACGTTGCCTTGTGTATTAAGGAACGACTTATAGTTCTAAATCGGTAATGTTATGGATAATGCTTAGGAGTCTTATACCGTATGTGGTTAGGTCTCCTATTTATAAACCTGTCTTTTGAACCTATATAAAGAGGGCAGGACGCCCCTTGAGGGGCATAGAGCAATAGCAATTAGCTAGGCTTTTCTTCATACACAACCTGATCACGAGATCAATACATAACTCGGCGTATACAATCCTCGAAACAGGAGTAGAGTATTACTTCTTCATAAAAGGCCTGAACCTCTATAAATCTTTTTATCCCATAACCCATCGTGTTTGGTACTTGTGCGCTACCCCCTTTTCTCATTGCTGAAATTAGGTTTCGACAGTTGGCGCGCCAGGTAGGGGTACGTCAAGTTTTTTCGCCGACAAGTGCGATGGGATCTACATCAGGCATCGACAACTTCGTCTTTCCTCCAGGACAGGAGTATCGCTTCGGCAGCCTTGACTTCATCACCAACAGCTTTGCCAAGATTTCTCTCCTTGACTCGGATTTGAACCGGTCAGTAGGAGAAAACCACTCGGCGCCGTTTTAGTTACCGAACATCGTTGAGATCTACTCTAACTTTTTCTGTTTCAAGTCGGCTTCAAACCACTCGGGAGAGTCTTTTACGTCTACGTCATGCTACGGCTCCCTCAAGAAGACGTCGGATCCAAGCTCCAGTTTGCTTATCTCTTCCTGCAAAATGGTCTCCCTAGCTATGGTTTCCTCTTTAGCTTCTTTGAGCTCTTGCTGGATATTTTCTAAAGAGTTCACATGAGGCACAAGTTTTTTCAAGGTGTCAAATTTGGCTTGGGATCGACGATATATTCTCTGCATCACAAGAGGCAAGTCAGTTGATTACATAAGAAGCAGTAATTGAAGGATAAGGAATTTTTCTTACATTCATTAGTTGGGTGGCTTCGTTGAGGCTGGCTACAAGCAGATCTCGTTCTTCACCTTCTTTTTGCTTGTTCAATATGATGCCCTGTTTTTTGCCTTCTGTGTCACACCACTCAATTTTGATTGGTGGAAGTGAGTCCTCGGCTGATTTCAGTCGAAGGATCTCTTCATCTTCTCCAGTCATTGTTTCTAAGAGAGACCAAGTTGATAGACTTTAAGAGGTGCATTTATGACGAAGATTTAATGATTAAGTGATTTACCTGTCGTTGCCTCTGGATGACTGCGTGAAAGACCTTGATCTTGATTTGAATCACGAATTGGATGATCTTGGTCTCTTTGGGTGGCAGCGTTCTCAGTTGTTTGATCCTTATTGGTATCTTCAGTGGTTGATGATGGATCTTCAACTGGTGCTTCTTGGTTGACTGGAGCTTGATTCTCCTGACCTATCTGGTTCCCAGTCGGGAGTCCTTGTCCTGGTGTTTGCTCGAACAAACCCGACTGGTTTCTAGTCGGGGGATTTTGATTGGTAGTTGGGGGCTCCTCGCTTAGAGTTGTATTACTCGGAGGTGTGTTCTGGGCCCCTTGTTCTGTAGATTCCTGGTTTTCTGGCCTTATGGCTGGGGTTGTTGTTTCAGTCTAGCCGGTGCGGTTGATATCTTGAGGTTTTCTACAGAAGACAATGTGTGGGGTTCGGAATGAAATCAAGTGAGTTTTCAATAAGAAGACAACACAAGTCATGCGAAGGATACCTGTTGGATTTTCTGATTTTTGGAGTCGATCTGGTAGATGGCCTAGGCGAGCTGATGTTGACTTTGGGAGTTTGAATTTCTTAAGTTTCTTTGTCCGAGTCATCGATGATCAATTTCCTTTGCTTGCTCGCACATTTGCTGGTTTCTTCGACTGCCGCTCTCTTGCTTTTCACTTGAGGTTTGATCTTTGGTCCGCCAGTGGGTTTCCTGATAGTCGTCTATGCTGGTAGAGCATCATGATGTACTTTATATGGCTGAGAAATAATCAGAGCATTTGCCTACAACAAATATCCTTTTTAAGAGACATTGGCAAGTATGGCAGGACAAAAGATGTCAAAGTTGCAGAGTTCACATACCGAAGGAGGTGGTTGATGAATGCTGTAAGGGTGGATTGGCAGTTTATTGTTGTAGTCGACCACAATCCCAGTGGAGAAGATCTTGTACATGCGTGAACACAAGACTTGGAAATATAATGATTCACGATCTTCCCGGTTGGGGTCATTCTATCCTTCGTATTCAGAGGCCGGCCTGGATCTTTCCTTAATAGAAGCAAGTCGGGATTTGATGAAGTGCCGAGTGATTTGTTCTCCTTGGAGTCCTTTATTCTTCACTTCAAGGATTTTTGCCAGAAGATTATTGGCTTCAATCCAGTTTTGGCTCTCAGGCAAGGCATTCCAGTTAGCTCGTTGGATTGGTGGAAGGCCGATAAAGTCGAGCAGGCTGGGAGCAGGGTTAGAGATATAGAACCAGTTTGCGTGCCAGCCCTTGTTGAAGGTTTTCAAAGAAAGAGGAAAGTAATCTCTGCGAAGAGTGCGCGGAGTTGGAATCCCGCGTCGCCGACACCACAGGGGTTATCTTTGGTTGGATGAGCTTCGAGAGAGAACATGCGGTAGAAAATGTTGAAGTGGGGATAGATTCCAAGAAAGGCTTCGCAAACATGGATAAATATGGCAATGTGTAATACATAGTTTGGGTTTAGATGATAGACTTTGATGCCATAAGAATCAAGAATGCCGTGCAAGAACTCGGAGGTTGGCAAAGCAAATTCACAATAGAAGAAGTGGATGAAGACGATGATCTCACCGGTGTTTGGAGTTGGGAATTCCTCGTCGTATGTCGCACGCCAGCCGATGATCTCTTTCACTAGGAGGATTCCATGTTTCACCATTTCCTTCAAAGTTGATTCCTTCACGTCAGAGGTCGCCCATTGCTCAAAGGGGATTTCTTTCTCCTCTACCATGAGTAAGATTTGGGATGTATCAAATATGAAACTGGAGGATGAGATTCTTGGAGGGGATGGGAGAGCAAGATGGGTGTTGCGGATTTTGATGGGATTGAGAGTGGCTGGATGGATGAATTTGGTAGATTTCGTGCTCTAGTTTTCTACGGTGGTGCCTGTGAACAGGAGCGCGATAGAGGAATTTTTCAGAAGTTGAAGCGGCGGGAAAGACGACAACGCTTCGGTCATTATTTTATTAGGGTATTGGTAGGTTTTTCCTTGTTTTGGGTGAAGCTTACAACCCATATTTCAGGTGTGGCCTGTCACGTATCTCTAGGGACTTAAGCAAATTTGCCTTGGCAATATACACGTGCTTTATTGCCCAATTACTTTAAAATCCTTTCATACAGTAGTTACATAACTTTTAGGAGTTGGTACGATGCAATTTGGAAGGTGACAAACAGTAAAGTTTTTTATAACTGCCCTAATAACTTTTCTATAGGTTGTAGGAGCTATTTGGTTTTTTACAATGCAATTGGTTTTATATTATATCAATGCTATCTTGCCATCTTGGTGAGCTTTTCTGGTTAAGACCAATATTATGGCTTAGGCTGATTATCTTTTGGTCATATTCTTCAGGTGGTTGGTAAATCTATTTATGGGTTTTATTAACTCGGATTTTATACTACAAATGCCGTATATTTCTGAGAATGGTGAAGTTGTGTGCATCGAGGGGACTCGGGCATGACTGTTTTGGCAGTATGTGCACAATATGATGCCAGTACTCAGGGTCATTATGCGCCGTGCCTTATTAATAAGGTTATGTGCTATATGATTTTTTAGATGCTTTTGGTTAGACATTTATTTATATAAAATCACTCGGATGAGTGAGATTATTAAAGTTTTTGACTATATGCTTAGTTTGTTCAACTAAACACATAGTCGGGGGTTACACCTAATTAGGTGCATCTAATCGATGCACCTAGGTATATTTTTTTCTTTCTTTTTCAGCCCTTCACAACCTTTCTATTGGATTGATTAAAGTACTCGGGAAGCTAAGGTAGAGATGATGGAAGCACTCAGCCATGGATTAGTCTGGTTCGAAGCGACGTTATCTTGTCGACTGTGAAGGTCTCAGGGGCTACCGTGAAGATTATGGGTACCATATACCCATACGGTTAGATTATCCGACTGATTATAGGGATAGGTTATAGGTAATGATTATGTAACGGTTTAGGACTTAAGTATTACGTTGCCTTGTGTATTAAGGAACGACTTATAGTCCTAAATCGGTAATGTTATGGATAATGCTTAGGAGTTTTATACCGTATGTGGTTAGGTCTCCGATTTATAAGCCTACCTTTGAACCTATATAAAGAGGGCAGGACGCCCCTTGAGGGGCATAGAGCAATAGCAATTTGCTAGGCTTTTCTTCATACACAACCTGATCACGAGATCAATACATAACTCGGCGAATACAATCCCCGAAACAGGAGTAGGGTATTACTTCTTCATAGAAGGCCTGAACCTGTGTAAATCTTTTTGTCCATAACCCATCATGTTTGGTACTTGTGCGCTACCCTTTTCTCATTGCCGAAATCAGGTTTCGACATCGAGTCTCTAATTGTCATGATGCATCACGTAGTACTGGACATGGCTCTCGAGCATGCATGCGTATCCTATAGGAACAGTCATCCTACTCGGATATGGGAGGACTTTTCCTACTCAGGTTCCTTGCATGCCACATCAAGCCGCCTGACAACATACGTGATGCAAACATGACCAACTATTCAAGAAACCATGCAAGTGCAATCTACAATCAATAGCTACATGGAAATCAGCTGGTGTACATGGAAACTGATCAGCGTGCACTCATCTTTTCATAAGAACGTAAACCGAGGTAATTAGTAGATTAATCATTTTATTTGATCTACTAATTTTGTAGATACATCCAGCATGTATCTACACAGGTACACAATATTTTATATACAGTTTACCGTACCTAATTTCCAGCATCCATACAATATTGTCAGATCTGTAATTTATTATGTTTACCTAGAGCATGCTTTCTATACAATATATGTTGTGCTTGTGCCTCCTGCATTAGGCCGTTACGGTTTAATGCTGGGGGCTCGCCTTGTTTCTTTTATATAAAACATGCTTGCTTACGGTTTACATAGTACCCGATATTTAATCTAAATCTGCTCGTTATACCCTGATAATACTAGAAGGTTTATACAGTTTTTCGAGTACACGCTCTGTGTTCTCTGCTATATATCTTGTCTTCTAGAAAATATTTTTCAAAAACAATCGAGCACTCGAGTAGGTTGTGGTCGAGTACACCCCATTATCGCGATCGTTCTCAAACAAATGAGTTGTCGGACCAAATCTACCAACAAAAATCAACGACCTATCTCACTCCCAGCGCCGGCCACGTCTGGACTATTTGAGAAAAGGTTGTTACAGACAATCCACTCACGAACAACGTCGACTTGATCACTCGGCGTGATTGCGAACAGACATCCGATATGCTACAAGTTGGGTATGTGAGTCATGTTGGCCAAATGAGATGCACATGTAATAAACAACCTTAGCACCCCTAAGAGTAGTCGAGGTATGACTACACACCTGGTCTAAGTACAGGCGTTGTAGCAATCCTACCACCTTTACGAGTGGTCGAGATACGACTACACACCTGGTCTGAGTACAGGCGTTGTAGCAATCTCACCACCTCTACGAGTGGTCGAGATGCGACTACGCACCTGGTCTGAGTACAGGCATTGTAGCAATCTCACCACCTCTACGAGTTCTCTGTGAGTGGTCAAGGTATGACTACACACCTGGTCTGAGTACAGGCGTTGTACCAATCTCACCACCTCTACGAGTGGTCGAGATACGACTACACACCTGGTCTGAGTAGAGGCGTTGTAGCAATCTCACCACCTCTACGAGTTCTCTGCGAGTGATCGAGGTGCGACTACACACCTGGTCTGGGTACAGGCATTGTAGCAATCTCACCACCTCTACGAGTTCTCTACGAGCGGTCGAAACACGACTACACACCTGGTCTGAGTATAGGCATTGTAACAATCCCACCACCTCTACGAATTCTCCATGGGTGGTCGAGGGATGACTACGCCTGGTTCTCCTCGCGAATGTTGTCGGCTTTATCACCCGACATAATTGTAAACAGATGTTCGATATGCTACTAGTTGGGTATGTGAGTCATGCTGGCCACATGAGATACATATGTAATAACCAACTCAAGCGTCCCTAAGAGTGGTCGAGTACGACTACATACACGATTCTCAACCAACGTTGTAGCGGTCTCACCATCTCCAAATCTTCTACGAGTGATTGAGTACGACTACACCAACGTTGTAGCAATCTCGTCAAATCTCCAAATCTTCTGCGAGTGGTCGAGTACGATTACACACCTGGTTCTCAACCAGCGTTATAGCAATCTCGCCTACACTCCAAATCTCTTGCGAGTGGTCGAGATACGAATACACACCAGGCTCGAGTATAGGCATGGTAGCAATCCCTCCATCTCTCCCAATTCTTTGCGGGTGGTCGAGGGATGACTACGCCTGGTTCTCTACCAGCTGCTGTAGTGAATTCCCTCCCACCTCCCTGATGTGAACCCACGAGGGTTTGATACCCGATCTTTTGATGAGAGGGTTAGATAACTCGATTGGGATGGAGACGACGTTCACGGCCCAACTACAACCGTCCAAGACGCTACGCCTTACCAACCGATACACCACCTCCCGTCACGAACTTGCGGTGTGCGACAACCCGGCCACGAGGGCACTCGTCCTGCAAGAAATCGAAGAACAAGCAAGAACAAGTAGAACAAGCACTAAATTGCTAGATCAAGATGAAATTTTTGCTAAGAAATCACAATATGGTGGGGTTTCGAAGACAAACAGAGGGGTGGTTTAGACAACATGCGCGCTACATGCAATTAGCAAGTCGCTAACTCTAATCAACAAAACCCAATTGTTCTTGTCGGCGGCTAAAGGTATAAAAAGAAGGGGAGAACGACCACAGGGGTGTTGGGGTCGTGCTTTAACCCTAGGACGTGTCCCTAGTAGACCCAACTTGATACACAGCCGATTGGGCCCATTATAAGGTGACGCAACTCCTTTGACAAAAAGACTCAGTAGTAAAATAATGATTGCAGCCGCTCCAGAACAGATATGGACATGAGGCTAGATCCATTTGAAAGTAGACGTGATAAGCTTTCCATGAAGTACTTATATGCCCAAATCGGAGTTCACATGAAGTCGTGGCGGTCGTCACAAGTTAGCACTGTCCTGTAGTCCGAATCCAACCCACGCGAATCCTCTCCCCTTTTGATCCTCTCCATCATTCCTAAGTAAAACAAGAGTGTACGCGTCTCTGGGGTATAAATAAGATAAACATGAACTCAAGAATGAACTCACCTGATAGTTGAGTTGACGTGCACATGCGCGGGTAATAGAACCATGAGGTTGTACTTGTGGAGATATGGATGTATCATTGGTGTTGATGTCCTCATCATCCTCCCATTCTTGAATTTAAGTCGTCCTCGACTCAAGCTCATCACCTTCCCCCAAATATAGCTTGAAATCTGTGACGTTAAATATGGGACTAACCCCAATATCTGCAAGCAGGTCAGGCTTATATGCATTTTCATTAATTTTTGCCAACACTTTAAATGGTCCATCAGCTCTAAGCATCAATTTAGATTTTCTCAAGTCAAAAAACCTATCCTTTCTCAAATGCAACCAAACCAAATCTCTAGGTTCAAAACTAAGTTCCCTTCTATGTTTGTCACCAGCAAGCTTATACTTAGCATTCATGCGCTCTATGTTTTCTTTTGTTGTTTCATGGAGTTTTAACATCAATTCAGCATGGTGTTTAGCATCAAAATTCAGTTTTTCAGAAGATGGCAAAGACATTAAATCAATAGGAGCACGAGGCAACAACCCATAAACAATCTCAAAAGTGCACATCTTTGTAGTAAAATGCAGTGAATGATTATAAACAAATTCAATATGAGGCAAGCATTCTTCCCACAACTTAATATTTTTCTTTAAAACAACCCTTAACATAGTAGACAAGTTTCGATTCACAACTTCAATTTGACCATAAGTTTGGGGATGACATGTAGTAGAAAACAAAAGCTTAGTCCCCAATTTAGCTCACAAAGTTCTCCAAAAATGGCTAAAAAATTTAGTGTCACGATCAGAAACAATTGTGTTTGGCACACCATGCAAACGAACAATTTCTCAAAAGAACAAATCAGCAATATAGGTAGCATCATCAGTTTTATGACATGGTATGAAATGTGTCATTTTAGAAAATCTATTCACAACCACAAAAATGCTATCACGCCCCCTCTTGGTCCTAGGCAATCCCAATACAAAATCTATTGAAATATCTTCCCAAGAAACACTAGGAACAGGTAGGGGCATATACAAACCATGTGTATTTAAGCGTGACTTAGCCTTTTGGTATGTAGTACAGCGAGCAATGAATCTTTTCACATCTCTCCTCATCTTTGGCCAAAAGAAATGGCCAGCAAGTATGTCCTCCATCTTTTTGGATCCAAAATGCCCCATCAACCCACCTTCGTGCGCATAAAACCCCAACTTATCGTGAGCTTTAATTTCTATTTGAAATTCAGATTGCTTTTATTTTGTTCTTGCTTGTTTCTTCGATTTGCTTGCAGGAATATGGTTGATTTGCACCGCAAGATCAACAACCCACGGAGAGGTGTATGGATCGCTAAGGCGCAACACAACAACGTCTTGTACAGTTGTAGTCGGGTCATCAACGTTTTTCTTAAATCGTAGTTATCATGAACTCACCGAAAGATCGGGACAACCAGATCCCTGAACGTATCGAGTAGAGTTCAGGGTTTATCAAGGAAAGACCTAAAATGATATTTGAGAGATGTTTATGTTTCGATGTATTATGTTGATATTCTGCTCAGCAAATTACAAAGTTTAAAACAAGATACCAGAACTGTTATTTCATACTATCATGATATGCATGCTTGTTTATTACATTGTGGTTTTGATGAGTGCGAAGAAGTTATAGAATTGAGGTTTTTACGTGGGCTTAGCAAAGAAATTCAGGACATGCTTGCTTATCAAAGTTATAGATCTCTTTCTCATTTGTTACAATTTGCTTGCAATGCTGAAAATCAAATAGAGGAAGACATAAAAAAGCAATACGCTATGTTTTTGCCTTCTATTACTAACCATTTGTAGGAAGTGCATAATCACGAAAAGGAGAGAGACATGAATGAGCCGCCATTCCCATTGTTCACATTCAAATTCGATGCACTTGTATCATCTGAAAAGAGCATCAAAGATAAACTAAATGGTGCTGAAATTAATCAAGGTGAGTGTGCAGTTAATTCATTAAATTTGTCCACTTTTCATGCTAATGTAGAGCAATCATTAGTGGAACCAATTGTTGAGATTCCTTTGTCACAAGTTGATTTGTTTGTTGTTCCTTGTGATAAAGAAGAGTTATGTAATAATACTTCATTTATATCAATGCCACAACTAGTGAATGAACATGCTATTTCTAGTGTTAGTTTTTTATGTGCTGATTTTAAGCATGTTGTTCACAATGCTAACGAAGTTGAGGAACGTGAATTGCTATCTCCTTTAAATATGTTGGGCTATGTTCTGTTTGATGATTTTTGTGAGCTCGATAATTTGAAGAAGAAATTATTTGCTATTAATTTACCATGTCCATCTAATATTATATTTTATATCTTTGGCAAATATAATGATAGAGAAATATATTTGGTGCATAGAGTTTACATATGTTTGGATTTAGAACCTCCTATAGATGTGGATAAAAATTATGAACTAGAGAGACATGTTATTGCTAATCATGTTATCTCGAGTTTGTCTTGTTTTGATTTGAAGATACAGGTTGTTTTAAATGGGCTACACAAAGAGCACCATATGGTAAAACCGAGAACGGTTTTCTGTGAAGAAGGAAAGGATGATGTGACCATGGCTACTATGGATACAACCGTTGATCACATCATAGATCAATCGGAACATGTCAAGATCAAGCCACAGAAGTGCTGGGGTCAAATTCGGCCACCTACAGCAGCGTTGACTTCAAACAACCGCCAAATGTGCATACGTGCTCCTTTTTGACCCGTCAGTACTTGATGGAAAGCTCTTGGAGTGATCTTTTCAATGGATCCTACCTCGTCTCCAAATTCTATCTTAGTCATCTGCAATTGAAGAAATAAGGTGTTGCGTCGCCTATAATGGGCCTATGGGCTTGTAACTTCATTTGGGACCCCGGCCCAAGTGGGGCCCATGTAGGGTGCGCCCCAACCTGGTGGAGCACGACCTAGGAACCCCCTTGGTCGTCCTCCCACCTCCCTAAATAGCTAGGTATCCCTTTATGGTTTCTTGGGTTTTGTTAGATTAAAATTTTAGCCATTGCTACTTTATCTTGTAGTTACGTGTGTCGGCTAGACCACCTAATTACTAGTCTTTGGAACCCCACCTTATCGTGAGCTTTAATTTCTATTTGCAATTCAGATTGCTTTTATCTTGTTCTTGCTTGTTTATTCAATTTGTTTGCAGGAATAAGGTTAATTTGCACCGGCAAGATCAACAACCAACGGAGAGGTGTATCGATCGCTAAGGTGCAATACAACAATGTCTTGTACAGTTGTAGTCGGGTCATCAACGTTTCTTCCACATCGTAGTTATCATCAACTCATCGAAAGATCAGGCCAACCAGATCACTGAGCATATCGAGTGAAGCTCAAAGTTTATCACTCCCCAAGTTGCCTTCGAGTGGTCGAAGGATAACTACACCAGGGCCTCGGCCGACGGTGGCAGTCATCTTCGCGTTGCCTTTGAGTGGTCGAAGGATAACTACACCTAGTCCTCAGCTGGCGGTGGTAGTCATCTTCTCACCATCTCTCCGCGTTGCCTTTGAGTGGTCAAAGGATAACTACACCTGATCCTCGGTCGACAGTGGTAGTCATCCTCTCACCATCTCTCCGAGTTACTTTCGAGCGGTTGAGTACATCTACATACCTGGTCCTCGACCAGCAGTTGTAGCGATTCTCCCACCACATCCAAGAGTGATTGAGGTACGTCTACACCTGGTCTTCGACCAGCGTGGTAGCGGTCCTCCCATCACGTCTTCGAGTGGTCGAGGTATGTCTACACCTAGTCCTCGACCAGCGGTTGTAGCGATTCTCCCTCCACATCCAAGAGTGATTGAGGTACGTCTACACCTTCTCTTCGACCAACGTGGTAGCGGTCCTCCCATCACGTCTTCGAGTGGTCAAGGTATATCTACACCTGGTTCCTGACCAGCGTTTGTAGCGATTCTCCTGCCACCTCTACAGGTGATTGAGTACGTCTACATACCTGGTCCTTGACCAGCGGTTGTAGCGATTCTCCCACCACCTCTACAAGTGGTTGAGAACGACTATATGCCTGGTCCTCGACCAAGCGGTTATAGCAATCCTCCTACTACCTCTGCGATTTGTTGAGTACGACTACGCAACTAGTTTTTTGACTAGTGTGGTAGTCATCTCATCACCCCATGTGCATCAATCTCCGTAAGTATTTATACATATAAAATATGCAATATTTGTCCGTTGATCCCCTTTCCTTATATCGATTTGTCTCGAAGTCGATCCTACCGTCCTTTTACGCTAGTCTGACAAGCCTCCGAGATCCCCTGGATCTCGGCTGGGGACGCCCAGAGATGATAAGGTCTTGTCAGGCACTGCAGAGCCAAATGACCATGTCAGAATTGGTCATGTCAAAGTGCTCTATGGATGCGTATTAACTAAGTTGTGTAATCGGGAATTGGTTTTCTCAACTTCACGTTGGGGGCTAGAAATTCGCTGCTTCAGCATAGTTATAAGATTTAAGCTGCCTTTGTGGAAAATGACTTTTCCATAAAGACAATTGGGGGCTAGAAAGGGTACTATACTCCGATTGCTGAAGGTAGCTCTAGCGAGAGTACTCTTTTATTGTCATAAGTAGATTCAGTTTGTTTTTGATTTTTCAATTCACATTTTACCTCCAAGCGTTTACTCGAGGGCTTTTTCTATCTAATAATTTGCTATGAGTAAGTGATTTCAGGAGAGTCAGATATCAGAGCAGTTAAGTCAGACATAAGGATTTTGTCGCATACTCTACACCTACTCGGCTGTCCGAGAACGATTGGTTGAGTTCGACAAGGGTTACTGGGTAAAGTAATGGTGTACCCGTCGAGATGGAAGCTTTTTGACTTCAATCCAAATTCTCGATCAAGGTTGGACAGGAAACTTAGTCGCACTCTTCACACTTTCTCGGTCGTCTGAGAACGGTTAGGTAAGTTCGACAACTGTTGTTTCAAGGTCTTCGGTCGAGAACGTCAACTCGTTCATTTGCATTGAAGTCGGGGGCTACTGTCAGTGTTATGAGTAAGGCATACCCAATGATCTTGGATTGGGCTCGGCGGGGCCTACCATATACCAAATTTCATACGGAATCATGTCTCATATACGGAAGGTGTTCCGGATAAGGAAGGAGAAACAAAGTTCAAGTTGGAAACTACAAGAACTACTCGGATCATATCAATATTTGTCACTCTAGCTCTACTTGGACAAGAGGACATCTGTGGGTATAAATACATAACCCCCTAAGAGGAGAGGAGACATGCACAGTCAGAACAGGAGAAGATATGCCGCCAGACATCAACATCAGAGATAAGCCTAGACATACTCAATCTGGTGCCACAGAGGCCGACAAAAGGGATCTAGCGTTATCTCTAATATCGCCGAGTTCGTATTCGGGGAGAAAGACTACCCCATCATCGACTATGTGTGGTGTTTCATGCCACCAAGTCGATGACGACTAGATAGGTTATCCCAAATATTGTACTTATGTGATTCTAATGAATAAGAGTAACACCGGCTTCAGCCAACAGGAGTGGGATTATTACCTGTTAGTTAAGGGGTCCGAACCTGTATAAAAATTTATGTTTCCCGTCTCTTTATTTCAATCTCGCGTATACACTGGCACCAACGATCCTCATACTCTATAAATACCGTAGTCGCGATATAACCCGTCGACAATACGTTAGGGAGCACATTCACGAGGTGTGAATGTGGTGTTACGTGTGTAGTGGTGTGTGTCCGTAATAAAAAAAACTACAATGGCTTATAGATTTATAGCTTCAAAACTTTAGGTGTAAGGTAAGCAGTTTGAAAAGTTTTATGCTGAATAGTTCCAGATTTAAAATTGTAAGGTTATTTTTTAAGACCTTAATCGAAGTTTTAAGTTGTAAAAGAAGATGTATCCTTTTTTTGTGCTGATAGGTTTGTACACCAACATGCTACTCCGTAAATGGTACTCCTGCTCCATAATTGTTAAATCTAGGGGCATGCATCCATACCCCTAAAAGGTTGATAGAACCATGGGCGGTGTACGTAAATGACCGAAGAGCGAGCAGGCTAAAGTACAACGTGCTATCAATTCAGATACCGCTTCGATTTATTCGGTTCATTTAACCACGAGGAAGTAATAATAATATAATCAATACTACTAGATATATATTTCTTCCGTTGATCGTTTTGACTTTTCCCTTGTAACGTTTGACCATTCGTCTTATTTGAAAAATTAATACAAATATAAAAAAGAATTATACATACTTAAAGTATTTTTTGATAATAAAGCAAGTCGCAAAAAAATTAAATAATAATTTCATAATTTATTGAATAAGACGAATGATCAAATTTCACAAACAAAAACACAAAGCGACGAGTATTTTGAAACGGAGGTATTACCTGATCAGGCCCCCTACATGTCAGGCTAAACCACAAACACGTAGCCTCTCATGCATGCACACATCCTCGATTCTTTATGACGGATTCACGGGCCGGAAGTTTTTGTGCATGTTGTTGATAGTATATTAGAATATTTTATTTTATATTTTATAGCACAGTGACTGAGTGACAGGAGAAAGGAAGAATTTAGGTGGCGTTTGGATCTAGGGACTTATTTTTAGTCCATGTCACATCGAATATTTGAGTACTAATTAAGAGTATTAAATATAGATCAATAGTAAAACTAATTGCATAAATGAGTGCTATTTCGCGAGACAAATTTTTTAAGCCTAATTAATCCATAATTAGCACATGTTTACTGTAGCATCACATCGGCTAATCATGGATTAATTAGGCTCATTAGATTCGTCTCGCAAATTAGTCTAAGGTTATGAATGGGTTTTATTTTTAATCTACGTTTAATACTTCTAATTAGTGTACAAACATTCGATGTGACAGGGACTTAAAAAAAGTCCCTGGAAACAAACAGACCTTAAAATATGCTTACGTGGAGCTACAATATGTTATCAAATCACACGACAGGCGGCGAGCAAAAGGTCCCTGTAGCGGAGCAAATTCGTCAATGACAAATTGACAATTGACAACCGACAAGTAGATTCAGACCGATATCCCGGCTACTCCCTCCATCGTTCATTTTTGTCGCCATCCTATTTATCTCAAATATTTTTTTAAATATCATCGCATCGAAGTTTATAAAAATAATAAATAAATATATTGAGAAATAAATTAAAAAAATAATTTTATTAAAATTTAATAACGTAAAGATATATTAATATTTTTATCGGTATGTGTGAGATATATGAAAAATAGCTTATTTTTGAAGGAAAGGAACAGAAATTAAGCTGCTGGGTGCAGGCTGGCCCCCCTCTCGCCGAACAATTTCGTCAACTTTAATTCTCCTTGAAATGGTGACACACATCACCATCGCTGACTCGATCTCTCTCTCCCTCTCTACAGATTATGTGACCAACCAATTGTCACTGGTGAATTAGAGATCGCAAGCAATTCACAACTTCACCGGAGGTAGCAGTTTTTACTGTTCAAACACAGTCCTAGCCATATTCCTAACTGGACTGGTCTTTCAACGAATCATAAATTGGACATCAATGTAACTATCCCAGGAGAGATCGTTTCTTGTACGCAAGTTAATTTAATTAATGAGATTTTTACAGTGCTTGAAAGATACCTTCTAAAACAATTAGTATAGATCCATCGTTGATTCTTAAAAGGTAAATTAGAAATAGAAAAAAATATTAACGCAGTTTAGTGAAGTAATTCTCAAATGTCTAGCGTTGAGAAAAATCGTGAAGGGTAGTGACTAGAACCGCCGGTGAAAATTCGGATTCCGTCGGCTTAGCGGGCTACTCTCACCAGTGGTCAATGCCCGGCAGAGCGTGGCACCAGCGCCATGGCGGACGTTCCTTGGCATCGTGGCGCCCTTGCGGCGATGGGGGTAGGCGGCGAGTGGAAGGACCACAGTAAGCACATTAATCAACTTATTATTCTATCAACTTAGGAACGCATATTGCTACGTGTCTCGTCAGAGATCAGACACATTGAGAAATTAATTAAGCACCATGCTAATTAATGCATGTTAATTTGGATTCAACTATACTAGCACTGAAAACTTCGCACCAGATTTTCTGAAATTCCGGATCGACCGGTTTAGTATCACGGTAGAACGTGGAAACCAATTTTGAGTTTGTTCAAACTTGTACCTTTAACAGCACAATTGACCGCGTGGAAACCAATTACTATTTTAATCTTCCACCTTCTGTATCTAATCCACACTTTTAATAC
This sequence comes from Oryza officinalis, assembly GCA_008326285.1. Lineage (NCBI taxonomy): Eukaryota > Viridiplantae > Streptophyta > Magnoliopsida > Poales > Poaceae > Oryza > Oryza officinalis. The sequence goes on along the minus strand of BDMV01000001.1, from coordinate 9,054,406 downwards.
CTTTTATTCTAAAAGCATTGGATTATAATCAATCAACGGTTCTAATAAATTCCAACAAACACTGTAGAAAGCCTCTTAATGAATTATTTGAAGAAGAGACTATTATGGTACAGAGATGGATTTTCATCCCTCGAAGGGACATTCCTTTATTGCTTACATGTCAACTAAATATCAAAATATTTTTAAAAAATAGACAACATAAATTAATATAAAATATATCAATCCACAAATATACAAGTCTAAATTCAACTTCTACAAGTTACAACAAAAAGAATAAATTAAACTAAAAATAATTAACATACATTCGCACCTATATTTATTATTTTTTTACAACTTGTAGAAGTTGATTTTGAACATACATATTTGTGTAGTGGTATATTTTATATTAATTTATCTTGTCAATTTTTTTAAAATTTTTATGACTATTTAGGTGACATGCAAAAAAACACGGGAATATTTTCTCGAGAGATAAAAACACTTTTTTGAGAGAGTACTTTGTATTTATTTAGACATTTATCTCATGCTCTTAAGTTCCTCCCTCCATTAGGGTATGTTCAATGATAGAGACAAGTATGATCGTTTAAACAATACAAGATTATTTAGAGACCATGTCTTTACTTTACAATAGTTAAAACAATAAAACCTCTAGTCATTAACTAAAAAATATCCTTTTTATTACTATTTTTTTATTTTTTATACTCTCATGTAACCATGTTTTCATATTATAAAGGCTAAGAGTTATTATTAGCTCGTTGTTACCCATAACAACGATATATTATGGGTTGTTATGGGTTGTTACCCATAACAACCCATAATATATTTTACCCATATATTATACAAGATTATTTAGAGACCATGTCAACAAGTATTTTTAATTAGCAATGCTAAAAGAACACTATTAACGACCATTGTACATGGTTTTAAAATTCGTAGTAACCTCTCTCATCCATTAAAAAAATACTATATTTTTGAACCTAGACAGTAACACACAGAATCCGATCCACTTTCAGTTTGGCAGTTTCAACTTACTACTTGATCGGCGAGAGAGAGCCATTTGATTGCAGCCACTAGGCCGAGTGAAATCAGTCGACGTCCATGTAGTTTTTGCTTAGAATCATGGGATTTCCAAGTTGACTAGTGGCGTATGATGTTACACAGATGGAAACAATATGATGTACACCACTACTTTTGCATGTTGAACAACTAACCTCTCAGCAGTAAGAACCCTGTTCCTTGTTCAACGTGTACGAAAAATAAACAAACCAACAGTTACCGCAAAATACTAGCTACTCTCTCCGTCTCCGTCTCAGACCTATATTTTTTATACGATTTTCAATAACATACTTTGACCATTACTTTATTTCATGTTATGTTTTCAATACATATAAAATTAACATCACATGAAAATACTTTAAAATATAAATCTAATAATATAACATGCATAATACTTAGCGCATAGATACGATTAGTATGATCATTAGTCAAAAGTCACTAAATTTGATTTTCTTAGGAAAAGAGGCACCCTATAATTTGGGACGAAGGAAGTAGCAAATTACTTAGCGTATAGATATAATTAGTATGATCATTAGTCAAAAGACACTAAATTTGATTTTTCTAGAAAAATGGGCGTCCTATAATTTGAGACGAAGAAAATAGCAAATTAGCAGAGAAATTAATTAAGGGACTAGTACACGTACTAGCTTGTATATGAGGTTCTGTTTTCCATCGATCGATCTGAACTTTGCATATATGTATCTTGATTCCAACAATCGAATCCCACGTCTTCTTTCATATCACGTCAATTAGTCGATCGATCGGATCCATTTCGATTTAGTTGCTGTCAAGACATAATGCGTTCGATAGCGAGTTGGTGTGGGCAGGGAGCATGCGAGTTGTGTGAAATGCTATTGACCATTAGTACAAATAGAAACTCTTCCCTTCTGCCTCGCCGTCTCCCGAGTGGCCCACCGAAAAGCTGGCTGGCTGCAAGAATGGCGGCGACGGGGATTTCTTTCCCAAGCAGTGCCGCGACTGAGCCCCCCAATGCCCAATAGAGGCGGCCAGATCTGGGCCGCCACTACCGGATCCGGCGAGAGGACATCGAGGAGGCATCGCGCTAGCCACCATGAGGAGAGGGGAGAGGCTGTGGCTAGACAGCGGGTGGTGACGAGGAGGACGGGCGATGGGTGGCCAACGGCGACGGGGACGGCGATGGCGTTACGGCGGTGGTGGTGGAAGCCGCAGATCTGGCACGGCCGCGCCTAGATCTAACCGCCCCGTAGGCGGATCCGGTGCTCCCGTGACAGATTTGGCCGGAGATGGTGCGGCAGAGACGAGCGAAGACGAGGGTGTACGGTGATGGATCTGGCCAGCAGCTGGACGGTAGGCGACAACGGACGACTGACGGTGAGGACGGCGACGGCGCTTCGACAGCGATCGCCGACGAACGGGAAGCCGGTGCGGGTGGCGCCGACGATATCTGGTGGACGGGAGGCTGGCACGGATGGCGCCGGCAGCAGCACGACGCCGACGCGGGTGACGCCGGTGGCTGTGGAAGACCAGCGCGCAAGTGGTGCTGGAAGGTCGGTGCGAGCAACGGCTGGGAGGCCGGCCTAGCCGATGGCACGGGAGGTCGATGTGGTGACGGCAGGGAGGCCGACAAGGCGCGGCGGGCGGCAGCGCGAGGCTCGTGAAGGCTAGCTGGTGGGGGCATTGGTGACGGAGGATGGCCGATGGTGGAGCAATGGAGCAATAACTGTGGATCGACAGGGGGCGGACGGCAGGTGAAAACCTAGCCCGGTCTTGCCGGGCCTACAATGACGGCACTTCGGGCATCGTCTTCCCTCGTGGGAACGTTGTCGAGCCATTCCCTTTCCTCTTGTGGGGCTGTCGAGTGAAAACCTTGTCCTGATTCTTCCTGAGATCTCGACAGACGGCGGCAGCGGTGCTCATCGTCGTTCATCTCCTTGGAGACATTGTCTAGGAGGCCCCTTTCCAAAACTTCCCTCTGGCAGCGGAGGTAAGCTCTCTCTAGATGTCTTGTACTCTTGCGGCAACACCCTAGGTTATGCAAGTTGACCACGTTGGCGGGCTGTGGGGGGAGAGTGGATCCATTCTTCTCTCTGACCATCTCCCCCTCAATCTCAAAGGCGTGACTAAAGTTGAGTTCGGTGCTCAACTGCTAGGGATTGGTTTTGGGCGGTCCTAGCTGTAGCTTCCTTGTTGGCCTAGCAACGGTTGGTCCGGTGCTAGCCTTTTCCTTGGCTATGTGTAGGTGTTGTCAGTGCGTGATGGTGAATTTTTTCTTTCTTTTCTGGCTACCCTCTTTCAGGGTACTAGCCTTGTAATTTTTTTTCTCTATTCAATAAATTATCGCCTCATATGATGTTGATCATTTAAAAAAACTAAAAACATGGACGTGACTCTACTAAAGAAGAAGAAGAAGAAGAAGAAAACATGGATGTGACTTGAAGTTTGAAAATTTCGATAGAAAAGATAGGAAGAACAGTATCTACTAAAGAAGAAGAAGAAGAAGAAACATGGACATGACTTGAAGTGTGAAAATTTGGACAGAAGAGATAGGTATAACAGTGAAAAAATCTCTTAATATACTACTGTGCCTTAAAGACTCACATCACAACACAGTAATAATCCATATATTATTGTAACTTTTATGTGGTAGATATTTGCCAATTCTAACTTGAAAGATGACTTTACAAGAGAATTTTATGTACGTGCTGAAATTGCAACAGAACTTTAAAGAAATCAAGACGAAGTAAAATTTTGTAAAAAAGTTTGCCATTTAGGACTCTTCAACAAAAAAAAAGAGTCCTTTGAAACTTAAACTGAAACTAGCAGTGAGCTCTCTTGTATGCACACTTGCACAGAAACTTTGCAGAAAACATAATCAATCTTGGCATTATAAAGACATATTGTTGACAAGCAATCAACATAATTTGTTAGTCCAAACAACCATAAAAATGATATTTAGCTTAGGACATAAAAAATACTACCATTTCTTTGTCAGTTAAACTATTGTTTTAGTTGTGTTGGGTGGAAAAAAATATACAGGTGACGCTAATGCCCCTAGCTCACACAACGAGGTTCACGTATTCTTTTTCATTCTACTAGTAATAGGCTTGTGCATTGCAACAGCTCTAACCGCTGAAAATGGATAAATGGATTTAGGAGTTTCTTTATTGGTTGGGTCTTTTTTTTTGCATGCGATGGGATAAGAGGACGATTACGCTTTTAGAATAGTTGAGATATGTGTCCACATTAGAATCTATGCATCAGTGGCCAGCGGCCTTATCCCTCATCACACAAACATCTTCTTCTTAACTTATGCTGATAATTAGATGGTAGTACCACATACTCAAACCTTAATACTAATGGCATGAATGAAGCTTCGCTATGCAATGCTGGTTAGTAAGAAGAATCACCTTAATACTAATGACATGAATAAAGCTTCGCTATGCAATGTTGGTTAGTAAGAAGAATCACCGTAGGAAGGTTTTTCAGACATGCCTAGGCATGAGGTTAATATAGGGGTGGTAATTTTTCCGTTGGGACTAGGGACCTAGTGGGGACCTGCCCCTACAAGGCCCGGAGTGGGGGAGAATTCTTACCCGCGGATGAACGGGGTTGGGGCCCTGTAAATTTCCGAGGACGGGAATGGTAAATTACCTGCAGGTGACTCAACAGGGCCCTAGAGTATGAGTTATATCTTTTAAAAAGTAGCCCACTCAAAAAATATAGGCCAAATTAGCCCATATAAAAAACCTAACCGTAACATCCATCCCTCTCCCTCACCTAGCCACCAAGTCCTTCCCAACCACTCCACTGCCGCCACCTCTAGTCTCCATCCTCCATCCGACCCACCTTGTCCTCGCAACTTCTCGTCGTTGGCTTCATCGTTGTGCCTCCGCCTCGTCGCGCTCCCCATCATTGCAGCCCACATCGTCGCGCGACGAATGCCCACGTCGTTGGCCACCTCACTGTACGCCCCTTCGTCGCCGGACTCCTTGTTACGCACCCTTTTGTCGTTGGCCGCCTCATCGCGCGCCCGTGCCCCCTGTCTTCAGTCGCCTTGTCGAGCGCCCCCTCGTCACTTGGTAGGCTCATCGTCCTCACGTCGCGTTGCTGCCCCTTCACCATGCCACCTCGTTGGCGCACCGTGTGTTGCCTCGTCAGTTGTCGTCGAGCTGCCTCTTGGTCAGGTTGTCGGGGCCCTGGAGGGGACGGGAGCGGGGACTGATTTCTCCCCGATCATCCCTCCAGGGCGGGGACGGTGATACATGTAGGAGAGCGAGGGCGGGGGTGTTCTAGCATAACCCGCCCCTGCCCTGTCTCGTCGCGTTGCCACTCCTAGGTCAGTAGAGATATCATTGCCCTAGTAGGTTCATTGGCTTTATCATTATGGTGAGAACGGTGCATAGCTTGGCTGGCACGAAACTACCAGGAGCAAGTAATTGACATGGGTTTGAGTCGTCAACACAGGTTTTCTCACTGTTTTCTTCTCTATTTAATAATTGATGCTAAGTCTCTTCTTAATATCACTATGGCGACGAACGCCACAACAGTATCATTGATAACGTGCCGCCATTTTGTGCTCAGGGTCCAGGGCACCGCCCATAGCCCACTTTGAGCAAGTTGCCGGATGCCAGTTCTCATGATGCCTCTACCTCGATATAGAGGTGCTTGATTAGTTAGGGAATAAGCATGCATCTTGTACTGCTGAAGATAATTTAGTTATTTATTGTATGTCTTATATATAACGAATATTATAAGGACAAGGTGTGGTTAAGTACATGGACACGTTTTTAACTGTCCTCAGGCTTAATATAAGTTTTACGGTGCTTCATCAGTAAATCTAGATATTTAACGATGTTCTAGCAAACTTTGCCGAAATAATTCGATGGGAGCACACCGTCCAGCTGGCAAGGACCTTCTCATTTCTCAATGACTGCCTTCTCCAAGACTCCAACCTCCAACGGCTGAGATTGGTTTTCAAAATAAAAAACGGCTGAGATTAACCTACGCAGACACATGCCTACAGCGCCAACGCGCAAACAGCAACCACGAGCAAACCGTGTACGTTACCGACCAAGCCTCTATCCATCCATTTACGCTCGATCGAACGGCCCAAATCAGCGCACTACCAGAACGGCCACGCGCAGCGCGTGCACGGTGCCACCTCGCCGCTAGCTCGCTCTCGCGGTCTCGCCCTCCCCGCGCGGCCGCGCCTATATAAATAGAGACTTCTCGCCTCGTATCAAACTCAAAACCATCCTTGCTTGCTTGCGTAGTGTGTAGCGCGCGCGCACGAACACCAGCTTGCTCTGCTTTTCCCCTGTCCAAAACAGCCGGCCATGGTGGTGCTTGCCAAGGGCGAGCTCGAGCAGATAGCCCTGCCGGCGGCGCACCCGCCACCGGCCGACGTGCGCACGATCGACCTGTCCGCCACGGGGCCCGGCCGCGCGGCGGCGGCGCGCGCGCTGGTGGCGGCGTGCGAGGAGCAGGGGTTTTTCAGGGTGACGGGCCACGGCATGCCGCCGGGTCTGGTGCGCGCCGCGGAGGCCGCCGCGGCGCGGTTCTTCGCGCTGCCGCAGCCCGACAAGGAGGCCGCCGCGGGGGCGCCGCTCGGGTACGCCAGCAAGCGGATCGGCAGCGCCGGCGACCTCGGCTGGATCGAGTACCTCCTGCTCTGCCTCGCCCCCGCCGCCGCCGTGCCCGCCTCCTCGGCATTGCCGTGCGCCGCGACGTCGCCCACGCCTCCTTGCCCCTTACGGTAAATCCCGATCTTTCCAAACGCAGCAGCAGCGGTGCGCGTGCGAGGCTACTATCTCGCTATATGCAACGCGGTAAAAACACTATTAATTCCTTCCCAAATAACCGTGCTAATTTTTTTTAAACACAATACAAATACATGCTCATAATCCATATGTGCTTATCTATATGATCATATTCCTACTAAACATTTATAAAAAACTAGACCAGTATATCATAAGATTAGTTAAATCACCACGAACACTTCAATAACTGAAAAAATAATTAGCAAAGATATAGGACTTAAACTTAGATAAATTGGTTAACTATAAAAAATCTAAACAGTTAATCTTATTTTGGCACGTCACCACGTGCGGGGTGCATTGGATTTTGACCGTTCCGGGAAGCAAGCGAGCGAAGGCACCAGGCGGCTGGACAAAGCGGTGACATCTACGTCTGTGTTGCGCGTTGCACCGGCGGGTCACTGTTGCTTCCGTGCCGCTGCCTGCGCAGACAGATACACGCACCGTTGCACGCATGTCACGTCTCTTCCGTTTTTTGGGCATTATTATTAAGTTCGATCAGTCGCCGTTGAATCATCATTTTCTTCGTGTCACTTTATTTTTTAACAAACTTTAATAATTGATTCATTGGAACGTTCGTGTCAAACAGTAGATGGAGGGTCCGATCCTAGAGAGCTGAGCTCGGCCAAGTGGAGTACTTGTTTCGACAGTACGGACACATGATGTGTGCAACATAGGGTTTATTGAGTGTAGGGACTGAAGTCGTTATACGCACGCGAGCAGCAAAACGGAATCATGCTATTATTAGTTCCATTCCAATTTGCTGTGTAGTAGTATAAGCAAGTGATAGTTTTGTCCAGGAATCTTTCTGATGTTCGCATGCACCAGCATTGGATACCTTAGGACTTGCTGTCTTCTTTTTCCCGTGGATTTCCATTTGGCACGTGGAACATTTTACTTGAGTTGAAGTTCAAGAACGTCAGCAACATTCTAAAAAGCTCATTAAGGCTGTGTTCGGCGCTCACTTCCCAGTGAGTTAAAGTATTTCTCCATGCGTACGTTTTTCAAACTACTAAACGGTATATTTTTTACAAAAAATTTCTATAAAAAGTTGCTTAAAAAAATCAAATTAATTCATTTTTTTTAAAAAAATAGCTAATACTTAATTTATCACGCGCTAATGGACCGTTCCGTTTTCCGTGTTTACTGTGTACGCTGGTAACTCATACCAACGAACACAGCCTTAGGTGGTGTGTGGTGGAGCCATGTCACCCATGTGCGCATGACTTCACTCATTACTAGTGGTTTAAATTATTTTACCCAAAAATACACACGCATATACGTTTTCAATAAAAAAAAGTAGTTAATTTATCATTGGTTTGTATCTTTTTAAGTCTTAGAGCGTAATAGCAGGAGCGTACGCGTGTAGTGTTGTGTGATTGAGAAAAGATTCGGGATTCAATTTCATGACGTGGGTATCGTCGTCCATTAATTAATTCGAGTACATATGTTTTCAGACTCAGTGGGTGTGTGTACTCTAGAGGGGCTTTTGATACCTTCATAATAAACGTGCATTATCACGAAGGTACCCCGAAAAGGAAAAATACACGTGTAGTGTTGCACATGTGGTAATAACGAGAAAATCATGTGGATAATATCGCCCGTCGTTGCCGCGTATCGCTTCCCAATATCTTGCGGCCGACGTACGGAGGCCGGCGCCGGCGGCTCCATCTGACGCTGCCGTTTTGATTCACGTACGGCTGTCACGTGCGCACGGTCGCACACTCGCATCGCCGTGGCGCAGCTCGCCACATCGGTCGCATGCATGGTGGTGATCGATCAACACCACCGCCGGATCGATCCATGCATGATGCATCTCCCCTGACCCGCGGATCTGCCCGTCTCTATCCACAACCTTGACATCATCGCGATACAAGCCGCCGATCGAATTCGTTGCGATTTTGGGTCGATCTCTTTGTTGGTTTCTTCTTCAGGTGCGTTCTGCGTGCACCGATCGATCGGTGGTAATTTGGTTTGTTTGCTCGCGGTGCAGGGAGCTTCTTGGCGAGTACAGCGCGGCGGTGCGGCGGGTGGCGTGCGGCGTGCTGGAGCTCATGGCGGAGGGGCTCGGCGTCGGGCCGGCGGACGCGCTGGCGCGGTTGGTGGCGTGCGAGGACAGTGACTCCATCCTCAGGGTGAACCACTACCCGCCGCGCCCCGATCAGCTGGGCGGCGGCGGCGGCGGGCCGAACCTGACGGGGTTCGGCGAGCACACCGACCCGCAGATCATCTCCGTGCTCCGCTCCAACGGCGCCGCCGGGCTGGAGATCTCCCTCCGCGACGGCGCCTGGGCGTCCGTGCCGCACGACGGCGACGGCGACGGCGACTCCTTTTTTGTCAACGTCGGCGACACCCTCCAGGTACGTAGTACACGTACTTCCGTTGCTTGCGCGCGCACACAAAATGAAAGGTTAAAAAGTTTGGTCACTTCTGCTGTTTCGCGTGCGTGCCCTGTCGAATCGTCGACCGTTCGTTCAATCTCTAATTCGATCGAGCAAATCAGCTGGTGATCAGTGCACGACTGCACGGTGGTGTCTGCATCAAGCGAGCGCCATCAACGCACGGTTACTTGTATGCGCATGCATGTGGTTAACTGGCACAATCATTTGCATGACATGCACATATAGGGGCCCAGGCTGCACATGAAAACACGTACACTTGCATGCTAGTACGTGCCTACTACACATTAGGTCATCAGCAACGCCAATAATGGGTCCATGAACGATGATGAGATCGATCAGTCACTGCAATTTGCCAACTCTCAAGAAAAGGCCATGCAAATTGCACATCACATCGATTAATTATTGACTTAACTCTTTATCTAAAAAAAATATTAACTATTTATGTTTCTCTCTCTCTCTCTCTCTCTCTGAGGTTAAATTTCTTTTTGCTGCTCGTGTGTTTGCGAATTGCAACCAGGTGCTGACGAACGGGAGGTTCAGGAGCGTGAAGCACAGGGTGGTGGTGAACAGCGAGAAGTCGAGGGTGTCCATAGTCTTCTTCGGCGGCCCGCCGCCCGGCGAGAGGCTGGCGCCGCTGCCGGCGTTGCTAGGGGACGGCGGCCGGAGCCGGTACAGGGAGTTCACCTGGAAGGAGTACAAGGGCAGCGGCTGCAAGGGCCGGCTCGCCGACGACAGGCTCTGCAGATTTGAGAACTAGCTAGTAGCAGCCATCTGACTTCTATGTAGGTTTGTGTATATTAGTTCGCGAATCGCTGCATATAACTTCATGTCAGTGATTATCACTGTGGTTTGCCTCTAGCAATAGCCTTGTACGTGAATGTCAGTACGTGTTAATCTGTTTATATATAGCTTCCAGCAAAAGTTGCATGCATGTAAGTGCTTGGGGTATGTTTGGATAATGAAAAATGAGGGGTGGGATTAGGATTGAAAATGAATATAGAAGGGTTAGGATGAAATAAGGTGGAAAAAAATAAATAGCTAGGATTCGAAGTTACCTTGATAGGTGAGAAATCATTTCTTTTTTCTATTATCCAAATGTGCCCTTTGTGGACAGTGGAGCGGTGGAGCCAGAAAGAACTTTTAAGGTGAGGCTCTACGTTGTAGTGCTTTGGATTGTAATCCAAATTGATCTTACATTTTAAAGTTCAATTTTAAAAATAATTATAAGCAGTTCTTTTAATTTATATTGTTAGGGACCATGGAAATAGAGCTGGCCAATGGAAGTGACGAAGAAAACCCTTAAAACCAAATTCTAAATATTCAAACTTCCGATCGAAAGCACAACCAAATACTCCTCATCCACAAATATAAGTGATTTTAGTCACATCTATTTGTCCACGCCACAAGAGAGCATGTACATCGATAAAAGATGTTTGGCATATGATAAAAGATGTTTGGCATATAAAGGCCCCGTTCAATTCTCCTGGAGAAGATAAAATTTCAGATTATCGTGACACGTTTTTCAAACTGCTAAATTGCATGTTTTATGCGAAAATTTTTTATATGAAAGTTGTTCTAAAATATTAAATAAATCTATTTTTTAAGTTTATAATAATTAAAACTTAATTAATCATATGTTAATGTCACATCGTTTTACGTGAAACACTTAATCTTCGTATTCATATTCCGGACATTCAAACACCATCAAAGATGTGATCATTCGTTTTTTGGAAGGTGTGGTTGCCAGTCCCCTGTTTCCACTCTTGATGCCAAGAGATTTGGTCTCAAAATATTGAGAGCACAAATGCAGGAATTCTGAGGGAAAAAAACCCGCCAAGAGTAACTTCTTTGCATTCAGAACGAAGGGAATCAAACGAGTGGCCTTATGCTGCAACCTGCAAGAGCATAGAGCTTAAGGAACCTCTGTTCGGGGTTCAAAAATGCGAAAATAAATCCTCAAGTATCATGCATGGTTGGAGCCGATAAGCATTTAAAAACCACTCAATAAACCGGCTAACTTCAAACTAAATTCGAGTTTTCAGTAAATTTTATGTAAATTTCACATGTTTTCGATGATACTGCTAGGGATTGATATTTGGTGATCGGTCGTATTTATAGACCAAATTTTTCCGTCAATGATAGATTGCTAGGGAATGAATCAGGTTGGTCGAACCCATTTTCAATGTGTTCGGTTTAAGAATAGGTAAGGTGAGATGAGATGATCCCTGTAAGAGGATATTCTCCTAATATTCAGGTTAGACTGATCCCTCAAAAACTGGTGGACCAATCCAACCCATTTTTTTTTGTCTTGCTGATATATGAGCCATCTCCTAAATAGTAGGATCATTTTAACTTTCATATCAAACGGATAGATGAGACTATCCTATCTTAAAAATAAAGATGAGTTTAACCATCACATTTCATCTTTAAATCAAACACATGGTAAGAGTATCATTATTTTCCTATGCTTCATGGACTACACAGTCGCTTGTGCTGTTTGAACTGACAGCAGCAGGCAGCAGCCCATCACCAGCAGAGCAGGGGGTGCAAATGTACTAACAGTGGAGTACTAGTACTGATTACTGAACAACTGATGCCTGCTCAGTCGCTCAGCAAGAGAATTCATCTCATTCAGTTCTGGGTCAAACCACTGAAATCAGGTTGCTCTGCATTACTAGCACGTAGTACAGTACCTGTTGGCTGTGGCCCTTCTTCTTCCATCATCAGCACTTGCAACACTGATGACAGGACAAAAGGCCTATCAAGGCAAACGAGGGAAGGAAGCCGTACAGTTGCCCACTGCGTTCCACCCGCCATGACAGTAATATGCAGTACGACTGCCCTCTGCACAGCCCCGACACAGAAATAGTGAAACACATCACAATGGATTGCAAGTGAATAGAGGGTACCATTTGACCATATATAAATTATATTTCATCCGTTTCAATACAAGTATATGATTGGATATGACATTTTACAGTTTAACGAATCTTACGGTTGTCTGTCTAGACTCAAGGCTCGTACCGTGAAATGACACATCCGATGCTAGGTGTATTTATATTGAGACGGAAGGAGTACTAAGAATACTTAGACGTTATAATAGATTTACATAAATATATAGAAAATTCTAGCTTAAAATTATATGTATTCCACAAGAAGATTTTTTTTCCATTTGCAAGCAAATATACAAATAGCCAATTTGCATGCACAAAAATAAGCATAAGTCGATATTTCAGTTGCATACATGGACCTCTTCCCTTTTCGTTCGGATCACTCTTCCATGACGATCATGGTTCGATGTGAATCCATGGCGATCAACTGATCTTTTTTCTAGAAAGAGAGAGCTCTCTACCATTTCATTACTGTAGTGACCTCAAATCGGTTAATTAACCGCTTTTACACATCACTAGTAACGGAACCGTGCGTTGTAATGAGACAAGATCTGATGAACCTGGTTTAATTTTTCCTCTTGTCTTGTATTTTTCACTTTGGTTTTTCTGGTGGGCAAGGTTCAAATTTTCTCTTTTCTCTTCTCCCGTATTTTTCTCTAGCTTTTTTTTTGAAACGTTTATTCTCTCGATTTTTTTTATCCTGGTTTTCTTGGAGCGGGTTTTATCTCGGTTTTTTGGAATGGTTTTTTACCCTTTTTTGGATACGGTGTTTTAGCAATTTTTTATGCTTTTTCTCTCGGTTTGTTTGGATCTATTTTGGAGCGATTTTTATCTCAGTTTCTAGGAATGGTTTTTCTCGTGGTTATTTTACATGTGGGAATGGGTTGAAAGAAAAGAAGAACGATTTCGTTTTTAAGGCAGCAGAGATAGGATAAAAAACCAAAAAAACACATTATTTTTTTAACCCCCATCAACCATGATCAATTGATCATCACACAACAATCTACGAAAAAACAAAAGAAAGAACTGATCATAACAGATATCATCATACTAGTCAAAGAAGCCTATTCAAACAGGAATGATCGATATACTCCGACGATCCTACTCACACTCGACACTGTCACTGTGCAAGAGACATGGATTTAACCCCGGGCAACGCTTGAGCTTGAGAGACAGCTAGGAGCTACAGCTGAGAAGACCGATCCGATGGCACCACAATCACGCATGGCGTCATGTCCGTCGTGCAACACATAACAGTGACGACAGCCATTGGATGATCCCCGATCGCTAGTCACCTAGCTAGGCCGGCCGTGGGCTGCTGAGAAACAAAGTAAAGTAGGGTCCCGTGTCTCCCCGTCGAGTCGATCGATCGATCGATCGATCGGCCATTGCTCGCAAATGTGTGTATGGTGCGTGCAAGATCACAAGGCGCAGCACCCATCATGTACACTCGATCGCTAATTCGCTAGCCAGTGCGCACGCCGGCCAGGCCACCCTCGCGGGCGCGGCATGCATCTCCTTGGCGTCGGCGTGCGTGCGTGCGTGCGTGCATGCAATTGCACGCAAGGAACGTACAGAAAAACGCATCGGTCGATCGGTACGAGCCGGGCGCACGTGGTGAGGCCGGCCCGGCGCGCTCCGGCGCTCGTACGTTCGCTCGTTGGGCGAGACTACCGTACGTGCGTGCGTGACAGATCAGATCAGCGGGGCCCGGCCCTAGCTAGCTAGCCTTTTTCACGGGCGGTACGTACGGCCGCGTCGACGTTGGATCGATCGATGGTCCAGGGCCTCCCGGCCCGCGGCCGGCACGGCACGGCAGCGCGGTGTCCGGTGCGTGGGCGCCCTAGTACGTACTCCGCCTAGCTCGTGCATGCGCGCGCGGCGCTCTCTCGTTGCTCTGCTTCTTGACGTACGGGCGACCGAGCGTGCGTTTTACGGTACACGAGTTGACTGCCGCCCGTGACGATGGCCTAGATGCATTCGGGTTTGGATGTCCAAGAGACCAAGAGGCACTTTTGCTCCGTACAGATGTCAGGCTCTGAATGTGTCCTCTGCTATCGATCCGATTTTATATTAAGGCGATGTTTTCTAAGATAAAGATAAAGATTAAATGTTTTATGCAAAACGAGATGGTATTAACGTATGATTAATTAAGTTTTAATTATTATAAACTTAAAAAATAGATTAATCTGATATTTTAGAGCAACTTTCATATAGAAAGTTTTCGTACGAAACACACCGTTTAACAGTTTGAAAAACGTGTCATGAGTATTTAAATTTTCATCGTCTTTTTCAGTACAATAGATTCGAACGGGACCTAACTCCCTCGAGATTCCATCGTCTAGTACGTGTGTATCAATCAACCCAAACACAATCGATCTTTCGTGCCCAAGTCTCAGCCTCTGTTCCAGTAAGATATCATATCATCCATCCTAACCGCGAAAATTTAAAGAGATGTGATAATCATAGAGTGATCTTTTCGCTGATTGGATTTGACAGCCTCATGCTTGAACTACAACAAAGGAGGGAATTCTATTCGAGCGAGCAATGTGATGTTTTTTACTTTGGTAGGTCAGCCACACGGCAAATCGTTGGTACAGTTGATGTAGAATTGTCTGAATATGGAGGGCGCTAATGATGACTAGAGATAGATGCGCAGCGCCACGCCGCGCTCAACTGCGCACACAAGTATAGCTTAAGCAAAGCAATGGTTAAACACAGTACCGATTGTTGACCAAATATAGTTTCAATACTGTCAACGCCCTGTATGCTAAAAATAGAATGGTGCACATTAACATCATGATCACAAATATTTCCTAGTCTTTTATTAACAAAGAGATCCTAAAATTAAATTAAAACTCTACGGACCAAAATTGGGCAAAACGACACATGGGTTGGCGAACGTGCAAGATTGCTCATGAAAAATGAAATTACAAATTTTAAAATCGGTGGATATGCCTAGAGTCGGTGGATTGTACGCTTTCATTTAAATTACAAATTTTAAATGAAAGCGTATATTTCAAAAAAAAAAAAAGAAAATCATGGTACTCGACAACTGATTTAGAACCCAAAGAAGAAAACAATTGCTTGCACAAATTCATCCAAAATCCAAATCTAGATCGTATGCCATGACATCACCCCCAAAGTCTTTACATGGAGCACCTTCTTTCCTGCAAGCAAAAAAACATAATACTGATTATTCTGCAAAATATAAGGTTAAGAGGCTTTTCCACACTCTTGGGCAGCAAAGGTATCCATTGAATTACCTTTTGCGGCAACTTCCCCCTCCCCATCACGCGCTGCCCCTTATTTTCAGAGAAAGGGGGCATCCCTTTAGATGGCAACCTCTTATTTTAGACATAAGGCCCTAGGTAGGATTAACAATCAGGAAGCATGGTCTGATTCAAGTATCATGAAACAGTCATTGCCACCTTCTAATAAAATTAGGAATATAATATAACTTTCAACGCATCTTATAGGTTAGAGGATACAAAATAACATTGAATATTATTTATCGCCCTATCACTTTTATCCAGTACTTGCTAATATTTTTATTTTTTTTCATGCAGTACTATGTCTTTAGGATTCTGAAGTGAAATTTTGTTTAATGCTCTACTTTTATTCAATAGCTTTGTCGACATATTTTTTTTAAACTCTATGCACTACACAAAGTACTTGCAATCTTTTGCCCCAGGTTAAAGAGGACAGAGGGAAAACTCTGCTCTGAGCCACCAGTTCAGAATAGCCTTCTCTAATCCATGTAAAGGAAAAATGATTCGTCTATTTGCTGCTATCTATTTTTTTGTTCATGTACACTTCATATATTTTTCAAGAAAAACAAACAAGCAACAGAAATATGAGCCATGTGAAGTTCGAAGTAAAATTTGGGAATTAGCAAGCATTGAAGCTCTGTAATGCACGGGTTCCATCTACATTCTGGAAAACTTGAAAATCTTAGCACCAAGCCATGGACTAACTGTACATGTGTTTATGTATTATCTGCTAAACATCATCCAATATATTGTTGGCTGAGTGTAATCAAGTTCAAGAGTTGGAGAACAAGACCAAGGCATAATAAATTTGAATCACATAAAACTTCATTTTCCTACTACATTGGCACATATAGTAAATTTACAATGACAACATGGACATAATAAATTTGCTAAGATTTAGATGTGGCATGGGCATAGTAAATTCTATAAATTTGCTTTATTATGAACACAGATTCACGATAAATTCTATCAGCATGGCATGATCATGGTTCTCATCATAACATTGTTCATGGTCCACGTACATGACTAAAATCACATTGCATCGTGATAGGCCATGTTTTTCTAGACAGTGATATTATCTTACATGACAAAATAGCTGTTATTCTTCCTCCAATGTACTACTCCCATCACGAAAGCACTACAAACTACAAAGAGTCAAAAAAATACCCCAAAAACAATCAAGCTAAATCAGTAACAGCGAAAAAACAGAGTTTTGGAAAGATGCATCATGTATATCAAAAATGCAAATTTCAAGCAAGAAGCAGGGTCACACATCACTCTGCATTTCTGCAACCAGATGGGATAACGATGGGCTCACTGACTTCTATCCTATGACTGATGGACCAAAGCTGACCGGCTTTCTGAAACCCGCCACTGATGATGATGGTGGCTGCCAAAATCTTCACCTGATCACGTCGATGCTATTGACGATGAACGCACATGCACGCTGCTGATGGAGGTAAACATTGTCTGGAGAGTGTTTATGTACTGGTTTCCATAATGGAGATTTCAGATTTCAGAGTGAAACGAGGGGTTGCAGAGTTTCTTGGTAGCTGCTTGTTCTCCTGGCCACTCC
The DNA here is from genome assembly GCA_008326285.1 of Oryza officinalis. Classification (NCBI taxonomy): domain Eukaryota; kingdom Viridiplantae; phylum Streptophyta; class Magnoliopsida; order Poales; family Poaceae; genus Oryza; species Oryza officinalis. The sequence continues at coordinate 9,037,414 of BDMV01000001.1, read as the reverse complement.
TCCTGGCGATTATATCAACCTGCACAAATGATTGTGTCCTCAGCATATATTTATATTGACGGGCCGGGATAACAACATCAAATGAAAATTATTGATATTGCGGTATCTATTTCAAGTAATATATAAATGTGAGTCAAGGACGATCTGCAAAAACATTGATAATTACCCTAAAGAATAGGAATGAAATTTTTTTTGAGATCTGAACATTTCACTTTGGTACTTAAATTTAATATTTATCAATTTCTACCTACCAGTGAAATATACTACCTGAGCATTCACAGAATGAAATCCGTTTTTACTGTTCTTAAATTAGATCAGAGACTTCAGCATTTTTTTTCCTTTTCGAGCAAAAACATTTTTTTTCTTGCGAGCATCCACATGTCCAACTGCCTGGTAAAGGCGCTACCAGATAGTATATCATAATAACTGTAGTTGCTTAAAAAATTGTCATGACAAAATTGCTTAAATGATGACACTGAGGCGTCGTTTGGGGATGGGTTGTCAGCAGCGCCAGCACCGCCCGCCCGAGCATGCGCTGCTGCCACCCGACCACCGGCCCGTCGACTCGGAATAAGGAGGTGCGCGGGCCACGGCAACGACAGCACTCAGGCCACGGAGGTAGGGGATGACTGACTTGAGATCCGGGAAGATCCGATAACGAGAGGCCAGATCCGGTGTTCCCGAACCCCGACGACGGCTCGGACCGCTTTTCTCCCCACCGTCAGTGAGAGGCGGCGGCGTCGGGGGGAGGGAAGGAGGTGGCGATGGCAGGAGGAGAGAGGACGGCGGCGGTGGCTGACCCGTGCCGGCGCCGTAATCAGTGGGAGGCGGCGGCATCGGGGCAGGGAGGCGAGGGCGGAGGGAGGGTAGGAGTTGCGGACGTAGACGGTGCGTCGGGAAGGACAGAGCCGAGGAGAATGCCGCTGACGCGCTCCAGCGTCGGCTCCGCCGCCGCCGCGAGGGGCATCAACGAGGACGCCGCCACAAGGGTTGGGGGGGAGGGAGAAGAAGGGGGTAGGAGGCACCAACGTCGGATCCAACGGGCGGCGCGCGCGGTGCTCACGTAGGCGCGCGGCCGGCTCCGATGCCCGCGACGCCTCCTGCCCGCTGCCGCGACGGGGTGGAGATAAGGGAGGGACGGAGAAGCTAGGAGGCGGCGGCCGAAGAGAGCGTCGCCGGCGACACTGATTTGGGCAGTATGGATGGAGGGGACGGGGTGGGGCAAAGGGTAGCTGAGCAGATGAAATGATTAGATTCACCTTTTGTAAAAATTTGCAAAAATACCACAACTTTCTAGATCTACAAAGACGCCACTAAAAAGGATTTATCTTTTCTTTGTGTTATATTTAGTTAACATACAAGGATTTTTATATACTCTAAAAAATACAAGCAGAGGTAGGAGGTGGAAGGAATGCTTTGCTATTTCACAATGTACCAAAGGGTTCTTTTGCAAAAGTACACACAAATGTGCAGCACATCGTATACGTGGCATGCATGCAAGCCACTACCGAGCATAACCAGTTAATGCCACCGGCCAAGAGGGGGCAGACCGCGCTTGGGGACAGCGCCAGCTCTGTTGGAACGGCATGCTGCCGGTGGCGCTCGCCCAATCAAGTAGCACTGTTCCAAAGAAGACAACGTGTCAGTCAATCCGAGAAGCCAAAAAAATTTAAAAAATGAGAAAATTCGTACCTTTGGCTGTTATTTATTAGATATTGGATATATGCACAAATGCACGGTAATGTTGGAGTTTGGATGCTCAATTCTACAGCTAATCCTGCTGACTTCTCCCTTCTAGATTTGTGAAGATCAAACATATTACAGCCCACGCTGACCTTTCCTGTAGAAGCAGCCTTTTTAGTCCAGGCTGGGCTATGGATTTAGGGACAAATTTGACTACCGAAGCCCCGGTCAGCAAGCTTAGCCCTTCGTTGAAGGAATTAGTCCACATTAGTTCTCTCATCTTATCGAATTTAAATCCCGTCCTTAAATCATAATAACAGATATAGAGTACACCAAACTATTAAAATCAGATCAACTAGCATCTTTATTTTTTCTCATATAATAACATATATATATTCTAAGTTTATTATTAAAATATATTAAAATATAATAACATCTTTATTTTAAATTCTAGACCAAACTAACCAATGTTAATATTTGTATTGAATTGTATATACGTAATAGTTATTAATTATTTTTATTTTAAATTTTAGTTATTTCAAAATTATATTTCTATATGGATCCTAGACTCCTTTTCTAATATTTTTTATTTTTAAATTTCGAATTTTTGTTATTTATAAATTATATTCCTATATAAACTCTAAACCCTTCTTTAAATATTTTTATTTTTAAATTTCGAATTTCAATATTTTTTATTTTTAAATTTTGAATTTTAATTATTTCTAAATTTTGAATTTTGGCCAGAGGTATACCCAGGCCAAAGAAACTATTTGAAGAGTCGTGCCTCCGGTTATGGGCGATCGACCAGTTTCACCGTGATTAGTCCACTATTAATTAACTTGACTTATGAGTCGGTGTAGTTTAGTTGGTTTGGTTGGGCTTGTTCAATGTGGTGCAACGTTGTTCGGTGAAGATTAATCTTGCCTTAATTAATCAATTGTTTTACTGTTTTCAACTATAAATGTTTACAACCGTTTTTGTGCAAATAGCCACAAACCTCCCTTTGTTTCCCCTTGCACGTCTGCGTCGTTAATGTGGCTTGCTGAGTATGGTGGTTGTACTCAGCCTTGCTATTATTTTCCTCTTTTCAGAAGTGTAGTGCTTCTTAGCTCAAGACGAAGTTAGAGGACCAAGACTTATATCTCAGTTGAGTTTTTGCCTGTGGAGTGGTCCTGAAGCCCTGCTAGGATTGCTTTTTCTCACTGCTGTTGCTTTCTTTTCGGTGCGAGGAGTTAGTGTCTATTTTATAAGTATTTACACTTTATTTTACGTTTGGTTTTGTATATTAACTTGTTTAATGTACCCTGACTTGATTTCTGGACAGGGATTTATACACAAAATAGTCTGAAAAATTCGCGCTCGATCGATGGTGCCAAATATGTGTTGATGCGAACTATGTCAATAAACACAATGGCCTAGATGATCTGCTTAACCCTAATGTAGGTCCTAAATTTTGATGAGATGCGGGCGTGACAGTCAGTTTGATCCTGCAACTGATAAGATATATAAATTGACGATCAAACAGCCGATCGGCTAACAAACCGATGTAGCGATACTAGCTGATGTCGATAGAGTTTTGAGCAATCGACTATATGTCCGATATAGATTCTGACACTTGAATAAATAATGATATAACGGCAATCGGCTAATGATAATGTAATACAATAGGAATCAATCAGCCAATAATGGTGTGATAGAATAAATGATGATTCGATAATTAAAGCATACATCGGCTAGAAATCCGATGTTATTAAATCCAAATGATTAAGTGGTCAATGAAACCTTTGCTGCAACCGGCTAAAACCAACTTGTATATAATCCTTATAAGCCGATGTAACACTTAAACAATATTTAGATAACTTATTAGCTGAAATCCCAATAAAACAATGATTAATGCCTACTGACTTAAATAAATCTAAATTATAACCACAACCTCATAGGTCGGACCTCATCGATGTAACATAAGGTTGATAATTGCCTAATAAATTTAAACCAGCCGAAATAACACCGATCAAAGTGGTCATGTATTAAATTTAAGTAAGACAGTAAAACCATCAAAGAGAAATTTAACACATCAGATAAGATTGGCTAACCCTCCGATAAAATATTAGCATAAACCTATCAGTTTAACAAGACATAGATTATCAATAATAATTTAGTAGATCGGACCTAACAGATGCAGAATGAAATTGTATATAATAATATAATACTTAATGAGCCGATAAATCTATCCAATGTGATGGATATAACAAATCTATCTAAAGCGACATTATAATTAAAGAAACATCAACTTGATCAGAATATCAGACCTAACCGAGGAAGTCCTAAATAAGCTAATGTGACTATAAACAGTAACGGAACTAAAGATAAAGATGATATACCAGATAGGCAACACTTACGTTGGCCCGATTAGAATATCGGACTCAACTGAGGAAGTCCTAGCCACGCTAGCGAAAGCGAAGATGACAAAACTCACTTCTTGCTGGAGGTCGAACTCAATCGATACAGCCCATGCACGAAAATAAGAACTCGTCAAAATAAAACCTCGTGAGAGGATGGCGATGCGATAAAAGTAGATATATTGATTTGTAGAGATAAGTTACAGGGACCTTGGGTGTACATATTTATATCCATAGGCCGATAAGAGTCCTAATTGGACACAACAAAAACTTTCCTAAAGATAAAAGAAAAAACATAAAGTTCTCATTGGACATGACACAAACTTCCTTAAATATAAAACTTGCCTAATTAATAGATAAACATAAGCCGTCATGCAATAGTCTTCAATATTCCTTCTTGAATTCGGTCTCTTCTGAATAAATTTTCATCGGCTATTTGATTACTTTTCTTAACTAAATCCACTAAAGAATCTTACCAAATTTTGGCGTTAACAGTGTGACATCATCCTATGTGGCATTTTAGTTAGAAAAATTGAATTTAAAAGTGGTGGACCCCACATATCGGTGACACATCCCTCTTCTCTCTTCTCCCTCTGTATATCTCTTTGCCCTTTCCCTGCCATTTCTTGATTCCACCATTGACAGCCAGCCGAAGCGGGGTGAGTGATGACGGAGGGGCCTTGCGACATCGGCGGTGGCACGAACAGAGCTACCCGGTGGCGTGCGGTTGGGGTGGGAACCATTGGGGTACTTATGATCACGTATGGTGAAGAAGTACTAGTCTTGGCAGTCGAACAACGTCTAGGCGATGATGGGGATGGGGGTCGGGTAGTCGGCGGTGTGCACGTAAAGGTAGTGCGCCACCAACTTCTCATCTATCAGGTGGGAGTGGAATGTCGGCAATAGGTTCAGCACCACTCCTGGCGACCGAACAATGTCTCGGCGATGATGGGGATGGGGGTTGGGGTGTTGGAGGTGCATATGTAGAGGTAGTGCGCTGCCAGCTCCTCATTCGTTGAGTGGAAGCAGAATCCTGGTGACAGGTTCAGCTTTGCCTCGGCGTCATGCCCCCACCGCGCACGCCCTTGGCTCCCGATGGAAGCAGTCGGCCAGTCGCCAAATCTAGGCATCGGGCAGCGGCGACCATGTGGAGAAATCAAGCTAAGGAGGTAGCAAAGGCAATTCGGCTGGGTGACCACAGGTGGAGCTGCTCCTCACGAGGCTCCGCCTGAATGTCATAGTGTTCGACTTTGACACGCCATTGGTCGCCGACATTGCTAGGCCGCTCGGTGTCAACGCGGTGATGTCTCTGTCTTCGTCACAAACATCCTGGCCCCTGCACGCTGTTTCTGTGGAGAATGCCCGATCGTCGAGGACCTCGCGTCGGCGTCCATGATTAGGAAGGCTAGAGAGGATAGTGACTTAGAGAACCTGGTGGTGGTTCTTCCTCCTATCCGATGGCTTTATTCAGCTGAGGGCAAGCTCTGGTGAGAGTTACTCGTTTATTGGCACACATAGAAATGATTTATTTTCAAAGGTTTTAATTCATATCATATTACTCCTAAGCGTTTGCTTGGGGGATTTTTGTCTAATAATTTGTTCTGAGAATTGATTTCAGGAAAAATTAGATATAAGAGCATTTGGTCTTCTTGAGTAAAAGGGACTAGTTGAAGGCTTTATAGTAGTCAACATCTTGTCTTGACTAAATAAAGTTTAAACTGACAATTCTTGTACTCAATTAAAAGACATACATTGGTCTCAAGGCACATAGTAATCAGAATTTATTTTTGACTAAATGAACACCGCATCAATGACTTCAAGTCTCGGTACATACAAGAAGAGATCTCATGACAGAGCAGAGTCGAAGAGATGTCTGGTAGTCGCACTTTGTGCCGACTACAAGAAACTTAGAATGACAACGCTATAGCATGGTCGCATATCTTGTATTGATTTGAGAACCTATATAAGGAGAAAGAAAGATTGAATAAAGCGACGGTTTACCTGCTGAGATGATTTTCTTTTACCACAATCCAAATTCAAACAATGGTCACATTCTCCATCATGGCCAGGAAAGATGATTTGTCGGGAATTCCATGCCTACTCGGTATTCTAAAAATGACTAAGTGATTCTGACAATGATGGATCTTCGGGCTACACGATTGAGAATTCTAGTCCGATCATTTGCATTGAGGTCGAAGGCTACTGTCAGTGTCAAGGATAAGGCACGCCTCTTATACATGAGTTTGAGGTATATGAAAATACCATGTACCTAATAGTATACAAGAAGGTATCTTTTGGTTAAGAAAATACGATGGATAAAGAATGAAATTATTTTCCCAAAATAGAATGTGTTAGAGTTTTAGTCAGGGAAGATAAGGTCACCTTAGTCCGTATCTTGTTTTATTTCTCTGAGTTCTACTTAGAGAGGAAGATAATCTTCGCTATAAATACAAGGACCCATACGGAGGGAGGGGATCGAGTTACAAGCCATAACCAAAGCCACATCAAGATACAATCCGTAAACCCTAGGAAGCCTAAACCCTAGTCACCGAGTAGATCTTGTCAAGCCGTTTTCGATAGGTTCTAGTCGGTGGATTAGATCAATCATCCAACTCCCCCATTGTAATCCTTGTGGTTTTTCCATCCATATATACGTATAAACTGGAGTAGTGTTATTACTTATCTTGAGGGCCCTGTCGGAGAGTGATACTCCCACAATGGGGAAGAGAAGACCCCCCCCATTTGAAGATCCGGCCAAGGGGCAAGTAGGGATCGAGCTCGTGGCGCATGTGTTATGCAAAAGTATGTAAAACAAACAAATATAAACACAACACGTATACATGTTCAGGCCACTCTAAAGCATAATACTCTACTCCTGTGTTTGGTGCTATTAGGATGCAAGAGTATACAATACAAGCTTACAAGGTGAGTCTGTGCTAGCGTTGCTCTATCTAGGGGTTTTTCTTTAATTTTCTAGCCAACCAAAATCCATCCTCTATCTCAGTAGCATGACCCCTTCTTTTATAGTCAAAGGGGGTATACAGCGCTGTTATCACATAGGGAACATCTATGCTACGTCTTGTCATTGTCTCCTTCGACATCCTAGACTTGATGGAAGGATTATCACGGTGGGCTTATTTTTACCTTGCCCCGTGCACTTTGCTAGGAGGCCCGAGACAGTTGTGTCTTGCTTCTCTTGCCACCTGTTAGAAATCGGGCTTGGTAGGCCCAAGCCAAGTCACGATAGAGCTGCCGCTGATTTTCTTTGCTTGGCGATAAAGCCGTAGATCACCCGCTAGCATACGACACATCGCACCGCCCCTGTTTCTACAAGTGACGCGGCACTGCCATCGTTTCTACGCCTCGCCACCTCCTGTTTACACTTGATTGATTTGTAATCTTGAGCCGTAATTTCTTGGGCACCGTATTATTAGTGGCATGATGATGTTGCCCTCGAACAGTCGCTGGGCCCATAATTTTGCACAACCTGTCAGTAGCGCTTGCTGATTCTGCCCCAAGGTGATGAGCCCCGAGCAGAAATTGTCATGAATAACTCGGGCAAGAGATGCCATCGAGCTCCCTACTAACAACATTATGTGGTTTGTTTTTACCCTGGGAGTAAACCAACTCTCCGGGTTGTTCTTATTCTGAGGTATACACCACATCCAAGCCTCGAACATGCCTAGGCCCCGGGGACACATGGTACCCGGGTTCCCTAGCCGAGCCCAGCCCTGGGCATGCTCTCGTGCCTCATAACAGACGTTCTTGTTATATTTGATAAGCTTCTCAAAGATGTCATTAATGAAGGAGTTCATGATGGACATAGCCTACCAGAGCCAGACCAACTTGCATCAACAAATAACTTGAAGATGTAGATCTTGTATGTCTTCACACTCTTTTTGGTACCACTTAGATATAAACTTTATAGGTCTTCACACTCTTCTTAATACACAAGTGTGTAACCATGAAGGGCATGGGTGTCCCGGAGCCTCAACCGGAGCGGGCCCCGGCCACACCTTATAGATATAAATCTTGTAGGTTTTCACACTCCTCTTAACATAAGAGTGTTAAACATGAAGGGCATGGGTGCCCCGGGGCCTCAATCGGAGCGGGCCTTGGCCGTACCTTATAGATATAAATCTTGTAGGTTTTCACTCTTCTCTTAACATAAGAGTGTGTAACCATGAAGGGCATGAGTGTCCTGGGGCCTCAGCCGAAGCGGATCTCGACCGCACCTTTTTGATAAAAATCTTGTAGGTTTCCACACTCCTCTTAACATAAGAGTGTGTAACCATGAAGGGTATGAGTGCCCCAAGGCCATGGCCAGAGCAGGCCCCGATCCCCATGCCCTGCCAACTGTTGGCTTCCTATTTCTAACCTGACAATAAATTCTGCTTAAGGAAAAAATGTATTGACGTGGCAAATGTTACCCTAAGACCCGGAGAAAGGGATACCCTAATTCCCATTTCTCCAACAAGCCCAAACCAGTATAAACCAGTGTTCCTTGTCTTCTAGATACAATCTCGCGTATACCTTGGTTCCGACGATCCCTATACTCTACAAATACCTTAGTCGGGTATAGCCCTATGATATCTACCGAAGCATGATGTGCGAAGCAGCAGCGTGGCGGGGATAGAGGCCAATGGATGCAGCGCGGGGAGAGAGGTGGGACGCTTCTTCGTCCTCTCATCGAGCTCATCGTTGTCTTGCAAGGGGTCGTTACGCTGAGTGTGCTCACGCCGTAGCTGCCATGGCCGGAAGGGAAAGGGGGCCTGGGGAGAGAGGAGGGAAAGAGGAGAGGGGGAGGAGAGAGAGAGGGGGGGATGACGTATGGGTCCCACTACAATTTTTTCCGCATCAGCAGAAACGCTTTCCAAATCACTGAAGGAGTCGATTTGCACTGGCTTTAGAGGATGGAAGGCACGTTATACTGGCTTTAGAAGATGGAGGATGCCTTATACCCGATTTTACGGTTGAGGGAGACGATTCAATCGAGAGCAAGAGATGAGGAAGGCAAATTAGACTTATTCCCTGCAGGATTGGTGCCTTGATGGGCCAAGAGAACGAAGTTGGGCCTTTTTTTTCTTCCTTTGTTTTTGTTGCTGTTGCAAGCGAGCCAAATCAGTAGCTCGTGCTGGTCTCGCTAATGAGCAAAGTTTGTTAATCTTCGTACTCATTCCCTTCATATTATAAATCAATGAAGGTGATATTCTTTTGGAATTTATTCCTCTCTGGGCAAAGGATGTGAGCCATTGCTTTTCGGACTCGGTGTCTCCTTAATTAGAAACAATAGGACTGCTGCAAAAATCCTTAGCTAGAAAGTAAAGTGACAGTCGGCTTTAATCTGTTGCATGACTCTAGATTCTCTTTGTTCGTCAACTAGGCCATGGGTGTTGATTATGGCCTTTAATTAGCTGTTACTACTACTAGTTGTTTGCTTGCAAAGGAGAGCAAAACATGCAGTTGCGTGGGAGCACAATTCCGTTCCCTCGTGTCAGACAGACAAGACTTGTATGAGGCTGCTGCCGGAGCTGTGCCGGAAGGGCTACAGTGTCCACAAGCTGAACACCAGCGCATTCCTTTTTTTCACAGTTGCAGTTGAGCTGAGATTGAGTTGTATAGATAATTATATCCTGTTTAATTACATGTATGTTCCCTGTACTAGTAAATATAGTGAAGCAGTGTAATATTACCTTGGGCGTGGTAAAACTATATCGCTCCGGCTTGGCTAAAGTGCAATGAACTCGATTAAATTCAGTAGTACCAAGTTCCATAGCACCTCGATTTCTTAAATCATTAGTAGATTAAAAATATTAGAATTTATGATGTGTTTGGTTGTCAGTCACACTTTGCCATAGTTTTTTACTTTTAAGGTTAGACAGGTTTGATCACATTGGCATCTGTTTGATTGTAGTTACAGTTGTGACAAGATTTTTTTCCAACAAACTAGACCCACACGACATTGACTCGAAAAAATATGACAAGATTCCTTTAGACTTGCTATAAGGTGTGTCCAAGAATTTAATCGTCTCAACTTAGACAAGTATAACAATATTTGTTGACAAATAATGATAAAGTATGGCTAGAAACCAAACACACCCTTAATATGTGAAAAAGTACGTTAATAGATTTGTCATGGCGGCACTTCATATGGTTATGTTTTTAATAAATTTTTGTAAATATACAATTGGAAAACGCAACGATGAGACATGTAATTGAAGATTACATCGATGTCTGAAACAAGTAAGAGAATAAATAAATAAATAGGACTGCTAGTGCTATGAGTTTTTGTTTCAATGGATTCGAAGAATAACAGGAGTAATAAGTAACGTAGAAAAGGGTATTTAAATTATTGTTTGGTTATATCTCTTACTCAAGACTTTTTTTTCTACATGTTGAGGGTGACGATGTGACCTGGCTTCCAGAGCACAATAAATAATCGAGCAGAAATATTATTAATGGTTTTAAAATTTGTCTAAACTATTGTGTGACGTTGTTTCTATTTGTAACAACTTGCATTAGAATTTATGCAATTATGAACCTTGATTTCTGTTCTCATTTAGCAATAGTACTCCATCCATTGCAAGACACAGCTATAACTAATGCAAATATAAAAAGTTATCGTTATTTTCTCGTTTAGATCACCCTAATAAATATAATGCAAGCAACTAATTGAATTAGAGATATTGTGAATAGAGGATTAAAAAATAATTTAGAGAAAGAAAATATGCTATTTATTGCATGCATGTATGCACGTCTTGTATTAGAAAACTTTTTTTAAAAAATAGTTATGTTTATTTTTGAAATGAAAGGAGTACTACATTTGTTGAATCGGTTCAAAAGGATATTTTGTTGAACTCAACGCCCATCCTAGAAACCTTAAAATTCTGGATCAGTACCTTCCCTGCACTTATTACGAAGTCGAGAAATATTGAGTTCCTACGAGTCAAATATATAGTCAATGTATCGTGATGTAACGAAAGAATAATTTTATCATCCTCGAAAAGATAGCAAGAGATACTATATTTTTTACTGTAAAATTTAGTACCTCTAAGTTACCTTGAGTTACTAAAATTTTTAATTTTTAATGTCCTAGTACAAATTTTCTTACAGTAATACTATACATGGAAAGTAACTCAGGATGAGTTCTTCACCCAACTTTCCCAACTCATGTCTCTTTTTTCCGCGCGCACGCTTTTTAAACTGTTAAACGGTGTGTTTTTTGTAAAAAGTTTCTATACGAAAGTTGCTTTAAAAAATTATATTAATCTATTTTTCAAAAAAAAATTAAAAAATACTTAATTAATCATGTGCTAATGAGTCGCTCCGTTTTTCATACGAAGGTAAACTCTTCCCAACTCTAAAATGAACGAACACACCCTAAGTTCAGGTCCTGACATAGGTGATAGGCATGCGCTAGGAGATGTGAATATCAAGATCTGGTCAGCCCCTCCTCTGCTCTGAACTTTTCACTACACATGCCATTAGAGTCAGGCGGCAAAGCACATTGCTTCTGACTCAAACAATCCATGCATCAACACAACACAACAACAGCTTTATGTTATCTATCTCTCTCTCTCTTTCTCTCTCTCTACCAATTTGCGTTTTGTTAGTTGGCAAAAGGAAGCTTTCTTCAGACATCTCTCTCTCTCTCGTCAGCTAATTGGACATTGGTAGTTTGGTACCTTGAGCGAAAAAAAGGAAAACTAAAATAGGAGATTAGAGGCTTCGCACTCAAAGTTGTCGTGGTTGCCTTCATTCAAAGTGTCCATCTTTTGGAAAGAAACTCAGTTCATTTGAATTCTGCGCTGGAGAAGAAACCAGCGCAAACGAACAATGAACAGGCATCGACTTCCTCGTCTGTCTTGGGATTTGACGATGCCGTCGGAGCAAGCTGTGAGCTGTCCCACTTGGTCTGTAATTAACTCTTCTGATTAATTAAGTAAGGGCTCTTGGTAAGAAATTTATTTAACTATATGTATTTTCTTGAGATTTGACTGAGGAAAATTACAGGACATTTTCCCCAGCATTTCTAGCATAAAGGTTGAACCTTTTCTTTCTCTCTGTTTTGAAGTTGGCAACCAGTATGTTAGACCAGAATCGCCGTTGATTAGCCCATCAGTAACAAAAGCGATTGACAAGGGAAATGATGCCCGAGAAGTGGTCCGATTCCGTCCAAGAAATGATACGTCAGAAACCATCGATTTTCGACAGCGTTGATTCCAGCAGGCGCTTCTTTTTTTCCATAGCAGTATTACATATGTAGTAAACAAATATACAATAAATTATATTACAGTACTAATATACAGTTTTTTCATCGTATACTATTTTCTAGCCTTGACTTATACACCGTTAATAACATAAATATAAAATATTTATCCATAAAATATTTTTGGTTGTCCTTTTTTTCTACATCGGTATTTAGTACCATTACCATAGCTCTAAACTGTAGTTAAAGTAGTAGTACGCAGCACAAATTTCTTTTTGAAAAACTTGAGTGATTTTTCTGTGATGAGCTAATGCCTGGAAAAGATTTTGATATGAGAAACATAAAAAAAGATATATTACCCACAACACAAACTCGAAGAGATGAAGGCTACAGATAATCTTTAGTAAATACTAATAATATTTTTGTACATTGCAATAGACCCATATGATGTGGGGAGACGTACACGTGTACATACAAACTAAGATGTGCTAAGAGTGTGAATCGAGCATAACCGGTTTTCCATTAACTGAACTTTTTTTAGGGAAGGTGGTGGTCGTGCGACGTGGGGGTGGGGAGAACGGAATGGATAACTCAACTTTCAGTAGACACATTTTGAAAGCACATCTACATGATTTTGATAATCATAATCTAAAACAATGTCGAGTAAGTTATTCCTGCTAATTCAACTACTTCCTTCATCCCAAAACCCAAAATATAAAACACAACCATTTTTTTCGATATTTCACAATATAAACACGCATATACATACATACAATTAACTAACATCCTTATTATTTTATTTCTTTTATTAATTTCTCTACCCTCAAGATATCTAATTCCACTAGATATATGGATTGTTTTGTTGGAGTATCTAAGGAGGTGATAATAATTTTTTTTCTTTTTCGTTAGTGGAGATTGCGCTTCATATTTTGAGATGAACGGACTAATAGCTTAAATAAATTAGTAAAACCCCGCAATTTAATCAAGGGACAGGGGATAATAACCTATGATTAAGGTCAAGGGAAGGTACGCGCATTAATCCAGTTAGTTGTAACGTACACCTGGATTATTGACCAGACCATGACTCCATTTTGAATTATACCAATCTTAGCATGGACAAACTTAATGGAAAAATCTTGACGATTTGATGAATACTCTTGATATGGACTTTCGTTCTTCATCTTGCTATGTACTCCAATGGTCTTGTTCAACGCGAACGACCTTTCCAAATCAGAGTCAGAGAGTCTGAGTTCTTATTCCACCGAGATATTATTTTAGTGTTCGAAATGGAAGAAAATAGTTACTACTCAGCATTGCCTTCGAAATGGAAGAAAATAGTTACTACTCAGCATTGCCTATCTTATGTTTTTATAGGGATTCCACTAAAATGTACAAACCAAAATTGTGTACTATCTTAACTACTCCCTTCGTTTCATATTATAGGTCATTTTACTTTTTTCTTAGTCAAATTTTTTTTAAGTTCAATCAAGTTTACAGTAAAATATAATAACATTTTTAATATAAAGCAAGCATTGTATTAAAATATATTCAATGTTAAATTTAATAAAATTAATTTAGTGTTGTAGATGTTGCTAATTTTTCTATAAATTTAGTCAAATCTAAAGAATTTTAACTAAGAAAAAAAAATCAAATGACTTATAATATGAAACAGAATGATTAGATGGTGTTAGTAGTATTTTCTTTTTTATGGCGGGGCATATTAGTACTTCCTTTTTTGGCAAGGCATATTACTACTTCCTAATCATATTTTTCTTATTAGGAAAATCCATTCCATAATGTCTTCCATTAGAAAACTACAAATATAAATTAAATATTGCAAATTTTCCACATTTTGCCTTTGCTGCTTTAAAGGGCTGCTAAAGTTTGACATGTAGTGATATCAACACCTTGGAATTAGAGAAATAACTACTCTGTGGCTCCCTAATTACTCTTTACTTGGTTTTATTTTTTTTCTAAATACCTTGGCTTAGAAAAAGAAGTACTTCAAACAGATGCATGTGTATTTACTATTCAACCTTAGCCCCCTTGAAAACACAAAAAAATAATATAATCTTATAGAAAATAGTTTAATTTCCAACATGGAAAGTGGAAACGAGCAAATTCACATATTCTTTGGGAGGCCTAATCCATCAAATCAACCACACTAATTACTCCATCATTTATTATGGCCTCATGTCTATGGACCGATGGGCATGTACCATGCTGTACAGTATATGTGCACAGTTGAGCACGTGCTTCACCCCTGCCGGTGCATAGACCACGTCCACGCGGACTCTACATCCTCTCTTCCTCACCGTCCTTTCCTTTCCAAAAACCATTTTCCAATTCGCAGCTGTTGCGATGAAAAATAATGTCCAAAACCTTGTAAAAGCAAAACCCACTCGCCACTAATCGACGCCATTGGCGAGTGCTCGAGCGCGCAACACCACCACGCGGTAGCCTCCCCCAACCTCCACCTCCTCCTCCTCCGCCCCCAGAGTCCAGAGCCACCAGATGGCCTCGCTTCTGTAGGAGTAGAGGCGTAGAGCCCTGCGCGAGGAAGGCCACGATTGATTTGACCAAGATTGGTCGCCTGTGCCGTCTGGTCTGGTCTGAGGCAGGCTTTGCGGATGGCGGCGGTGGCGGGGGGATCGCGGGCGGCTCCACCGGCGGATTCCGCTGCCGTGGCGGCGGTGGCGAAGGAAGCGGAATACCAGAAGGGCGTGCAGAAGCTGGTGGACCTGCTGTCCAAGCTGAACCCGGCTGCCAAGGAGTTCATCCCCTCGTCGGCGGCGGTCTCGTCGCCGTCCAGGAAGGCGCTGTCGGCGGACGCGCCGGTGTTCGATTACAACTCGATCGGAGGCTGGAACGGGGGCGGCAAGGAATCCGGCGCCGACGCCTACCAGCAGCGTCGGGTAAAAGAACAAAAAAATCTGAGTTAAAACTCTCTGCTGTTCTTGAGAAACTGAATTGTTTGGTATGATTGTGCCTGTGTGAGGATTTGGTTGTTTATTTGATTATTTCTTTTCATCAGTTTGGTAGGTAAAGATTGGATTCTTTTTTCCCCTTTTGTTGGATTGCATTATCGGTTGGTGGTTCGTGGTGCGGTAGTTGGTATTCTTTCGTGAAAGGTTTACCTATTTTATTTTTGAAGATTAATTTTTTTATTTGATGACACTGCAAAACCAGTCAATGCACTATGCACTATGCACCATTCTACTTTATTTAATTTCGAATAGTTGTACAATACCGTAATGTTTATTCAAAACTGCCATGGACATGGAATAGTTCTTTGATCCACTCTCAAATCAAATCGTCTTGCATTAAGGTAATCCATGCTGAGAATTCCTGCTTTTTTTATTTATAGTAGGTAGACAATCCAAATTACCAAACGTTATTTTTTCTTTGAAACTGCTAGTTCTTTGATCCACGGTCAAATCGTCTTGTAATGAGGCAATCCATGCTGAGAATTCTTTTTCTTTTTTAGCATAAATTTCTTAGTGGTTCATATATTAGACGACAAAGATTGAGACTATTTTCCCCAAATATGGGGAAGTTTGAGACTAGACTCCCCTTTCAAGGTTTCTATTATTCTCCCACTTGGCTTCTTTGTTTATTTTGCTGACTAGGATTTAACATATGATGATCAGCTTCTTGTAAGAATTAAGTTTGGAGTTGGCAAGTCCATGGAAAAAGAAAATTAATATAAGGCCAGATTAGGATGTAATGGTTGTTTTTTTTGTCAGAGGAGGAATGGATACCTCAGTCAAGGAAGGAGGAGGATGAACGAGAGAGCAAGGCATGCAGACAGGGAAGACAGCATTCGGCGAACTGTTTATGTTTCTGATATTGACCATACTGTGAGTAGTTGAGGATTTTTCTAAGCATGCATATGTATTCTAGAGGAGCTGTTATGTCTGATGAGCTGAGCATCTGTTAGGTGACGGAGGAGAGACTTGCTGATATATTTGCTAACTGTGGGCAAGTAAGTTCCTTAAACCTGAAGTATCAAGTTGTACTGGTATTATGTATGAAATGCTGCAAATAAGATTTTTCACTATTCCAATGCTTGCATTGAACTAGAGAATTTCTACTAGTTGACCATATTGTTCCACTTATTAGCAAGTCTGTACTTAATGACCGTCGAATTGATGGAAATAAAGGTAACATGCGCACTCACCCTTTTGTTGCGCTCATGCACTCAACTTTCGGTTAGGGTTCCAAATCATAATAAATAATTCCAGAAAAGGGATTTGATGATGCAGTCTACCTCCCTTGAAAAAAATTTACATTCATAATGGAATAAAAGAAACATTTTTAAAAAACATGTTTGCTATGGGTGGTAGCATTGACCTTTTTTCTTTTCTCCCTGCTGACTATAGAATATATTTGAAGTTTTATACATATGTACAGAACCTTGAGAAGTACATCTATAACTTCTTTCGGAATTTTTCATGATGGTTTTTTATGCTCTAAACTGTAAGTACATGAGTGACAAAGGGTGAGTGCATTTGTATGTTAGAATAAAAATAAAAACCCAACATCTCTTCTCTTAGTAGTTTTTTTTTCTTGTTATTAAGAAAGGAAAGGAAACTACTTTGGTTATTCGGCATTTCTTTTTCTTATATTATGTACAATATCAAGTACTGCAATTTCTATGGGGTTATTGTTTTTGCTACTGAAATTATGGAATGAAAATTTCCAAAACTGTACTAATACCCTCTCTCCCCTGAAGGTTGTTGACTGCAGAATCTGTGGTGATCCACACTCAGTTCTAAGGTTTGCATTCATTGAGTTTGCTGATGAAGGTAATATAGTTTCACCTTCTACTGAAGTGCCCTCTGCCATAGTGAATCTATTTTTTGATGTATGTAAGTTTTATTTGTTCTAAAGAGGGCGCAAGAACTGCACTTAACCTTGGTGGCACGATGCTTGGTTTCTACCCTGTTAGAGTTTTACCTTCAAAGACAGCTATATTGCCTGTGAATCCAAAGTTCCTTCCTAGGGTAAGTTCTTGTACTGTATGCGTTGTTTCACCTTTTGATACCAGAATTATTCCTCTTCTCCACATAACCTTAATACTCATACTGTGTTGTGTCTGGCTCATAGACGGAGGATGAGAAGGAAATGGTCATAAGAACTGTTTATTGTACAAACATAGATAAGAAGGTACATGTCTCCTTTTTACTTCAGAGTGTGCGATAGTTTTGATTTGTTTGTCTTTTCATCCTCTGGTTATTTATATTTTTGCAAGCTTCGGAAGCTATAGAATTCAAACATATGACATCTTTCACCTTTCCCTGCAGGTTACTCAATTAGATGTAAAGAACTTCTTTGAAGAACTTTGTGGTGAGGTGAGCTTTGAAGCTCGACTATTGGTCAAATTTCACTTACCCTATTTCATAAGTTTTAATTCTTGCTAAGTGGGCGATACTATTTTCTGGTTAATCCTATTATTTATATTCAATTCAGGATGAAAGCTTGCATATCATAACTATCCTGTCTATTGTCATAATTATCATTTCCATTGCTCCATATTTGATGTTTGATGTGTTCCTTATTTGCAGTTGATCCAAATATCTAACTTAAAAATACAAAATCAACTCGAATGGTTGGACAGAGCGTGGTTTCCTAGTTGGTTGATGGTGAACGCAGGAAACAACTCAATTGCGTGTAGACCTCCTTGTTGGCCTGCATTTCTTCTAGAGCTGCTACATGCCAGCTGTAGTCTTGAAACATAAGAACCACAACACAACTCCAAAGCCTGTACTCACATGGTAACGATATATGTTACAGAGCCATTGCCAGTTTAATAAATAAGCGGGGTTTCTATTATGCTTGATACCCCACAAGATTTCAATTTCACAGCTAGTATATGCTGTTCTGATTGAGTTAAATTTGACATTTTGCCTATACTTATCACTCGAAGTTTTGTTCCATCAGCTTCCTATCCATGAGTATTGATGTCCTAAATCCCAAAACTAACATATCATATGTTGAGGAACCATGCATGCACATATATATTTTGCATTATTGTTCTTGGATTGATCAATTATACAACATACGTTCCACAACTCCTTAACGGAGGCATAGGGTCTGCTCAGCTGCCTTCGCTGTTGTTGGCTTGATGCTGCTGTGGCTGCTGCTACTGCCAGCGTCTGCGGCCCTCAACGGCAGCAGGGGCCAAGGCATAGCCGTTGTGCAGTCAATGCAGCCAAGCACCCCCATATGTACTGATCTGCTTTTACTTTGCATGCATGCACAACGGTAGACTGAAGATATCCTTTATTATTTAATCAATAGTAGATCACTGTTTTTGTTCTTGATGGTAGTTCTCTTAATGAATGGTTAGAATTTCAGAATTTGTTTCCTACAGTATTTCCTATCCACAAGTAACAGATGATTAGAATTTGTTTCTATCAGGGACAACCAAATTAAAGTGTTTTCCTTTATTTTTTATAATTGGTAGTATCTTTTTCTCCTTTTTTTCCTAGTAGCTGTACTGTCATATTTTATATAGTGAATTAACTGATCTGGCACACGCCTAATATGTTGTATAAAACATGTTCTCTTTGCAGGTCTCTCGTTTGAGACTTCTAGGGGATAATGTACATTCTACAAGGATTGCTTTTGTTGAGTTTGTCCATGTAAGAACTAAGTGCCTTTGCATTGCTTATATTTCAATATAAATTTACCTAGTAGCTTACCAGCTATTTACCTGGAGTTACTGGCACGCGAGTTTGCTGACCAAAGTCATCATGAACAAATAATTGATTTCATTCTTAACTAAGTTCTGTCAACCGCAGGCCGAGTGTGCCATCATGGCTCTGAATTGCAGTGGGATGATTTTGGGTACACTCCCTGTCAGGCATGATCCCCCAATCCTGTTCATTTATTTATCTGAAGTTCTAAAATATTGTAGATTTGCTGATCTTGGTACTTGTATGTTCAGGGTGAGCCCTTCTAAGACACCGGTGAAGCCACGTTTAAATCGGGTGGCGTCGAACTGACTGCTTGAGCCAAGCTGGATTGTTTACGGGAAGATCGCTTAACCATCACCTATAGCCTTCCGCGATTCAGCGAATTATGATGCTTTTTTCATTCACCCCTTTTGTCGAACACTGTTGGAAGGAACTGGTTAAACCAGATCCTTGGGAGTCAGCATCTATGTCTGAGAGTTCATTCATCATGATGGAAAACAACCAATAGACTATCCGCCACTAGATTAATTTCTTTGGCTCCCGATTTTTTTCCTTCTTTTTCTCATTGCTACAACTGTTAAAACTGAATCGATATTTAACGTCTTTAGTCATCACTTGAGGACAATCTGAGTGTCGTACCGTCGTTTATAATTTCCGTAACTTCTTTTTTGCCAGGGTAATTTCTGTGACCTGATTGCCGTATATACAGAATTTCGCATGCACCACGTTAGCCGTACATAACTTGTGTTCGTTCTAAAGTTCCTTGTGCCCCTGATTTTTCCTACTACACTATCCGTTGTCAACAACGATGACGATCTGGATCACAAGCATTTTGGGGCCTTTGCTCGCACTGGACTATGCTAGCCGTCTGAATATTATTTTCTATTAACAGTTTGAGGCTTTGAGCTACAACAATATCTGTGAAATCCAACAGTTTCACTTGTGTTAACGAGCCATAAGCATTGGCAACACCACAACATAACAAATGATATCATACCGATGACTCGTGAGCCGCAAAACCAAAAGGGTTAATTGGATCCATAACGCAAAAGTCCCAAAATGACGCGAGACCAAGTAAAACCCGACCAACAACCAGTCAACCATAGACGGAACTTGCCAAATCCGCTTCTGAATTTCTGACCCAATTATCAGGTTAACACGTCATCTAGAAGGCAAAGGGTATAACCGTATGGCAAAAGGCAAAACCGAAAACCAGTGATCATTGTCGCCACTCAGCACTCACAAGGCTAGAAGACCAACATGTCACATACCGCGCTGGTGAGCTCTCAGAAGTTAGATAGCAACACGTGTCAATGCGCACCTGGCACTACATAAAACGGAACAGTTTCAACAAGCACAGGAACACATAAAAGAAGGGAAACTTTGATGAACCAGATAATTTTTGCCTAATCATCATCAAGAGTAACCCAAAAAAAAACAATGCTTGCAAAAGAGCGATCAGCGAGTGCTTAGTACACGATGTTGCTCAAGAAGTCGAAGAATCAGGCCCAGACT
The DNA here is from genome assembly GCA_008326285.1 of Oryza officinalis. Lineage (NCBI taxonomy): Eukaryota > Viridiplantae > Streptophyta > Magnoliopsida > Poales > Poaceae > Oryza > Oryza officinalis. The sequence continues at coordinate 9,016,907 of BDMV01000001.1, read as the reverse complement.
ACAAGCGAGGGTTACTCAGCAGCTCAACTCCTACACTACAGAACCTAACACTAACAGTGAGTAAATGGTAGTCCTTCCGCACCCCCCACACCATTGTTGTTGTTGTTATGCTCCGACTCTACCAGCTATTAGCACCCCCATCACTGCAAACATAGCAGACGTGTGTCAAACAGATTTACTCAGTGACTAGGCGAGTGGATCAATATCTATGGGAGAACATTGGGTGCGACTGCATACCGCTGCAGGGTCACCTTTAGCACCAGTTGTTCCTGTTCGTTCCCTAATATCGTCTGCAAGAGGGATTAAATATGTGAGTTATATTATCTCGTCCATTCAACTAAAGAAAAAAAAACTCCCGTGAAAGTATACGTACTATTTCACATGATGTATTATAGACACAAGACTTCACTATAACATTAGCTTTTAACTACTATCCGTCATGTTTTTTTTCATTGTAACATTAGCTTTTAACTGCTATCCTTATAAAGACTTAAATCTATCATCCTAACAACACAACACAAGCAAAATACAACTGGTAAAGCATGCTATCCACTGCAGAAATAAGGTACATCAAGTTAACTAGACAATGTAGTTTTGTGAGCACGCAAAAAATTCCTTGTTTTGCATTTGAAAGAAAACCAGGGTACACAGCAGCAAAATGGTGTTGCCTACTCATGGCAGGGTCACAGGATAGGTAACAACATCAACATAGGGATTAGTGATTCAATGTTACCTGCATCATCAGCCATATCAGAATTCCACAGTGCTAGATTATCCCTCAGAAGCTGCATGATCAGTGTACTATCTTTGTAATTCTCCTCACTGACTGAGTGAAGCTCCGAAACAGCTTCATCAAAGGCGTGCTTTGCAAGTTGGCAAGCCCTGATATACAAGTAAACCAAGAATTAATCCACTTAACAACTAGGTATAGATCAGAGCAGGCAACGAATGAGCAACATACTTGTCAGGTGAGTTCATGATCTCACAATAGAAGACAGATATATTCAGAGCTAAACCAAGTCTGATAGGGTCAGTTGGAGTGAGATCTGTCTGCGCAGTTTTGGAAGCAGTCTGAACACATGCAAAACAAAAAACAGAACATCAATTAGATGGGGGCTGTGACAACAATCACCAGGCTCGCATGTACAGACTTAGTACAATCCATTACATATTGTGTATAATCTGATGTCTCTATGGTAAAACAAAATTATTGGAAGATCAGAATTGGCAGCTTAAAATAACATCAGACTAAATGTTTTACAAGGATGTGTATAATTCAAAAAGTGTGGACCTAGCAATTTTTCCCTTCAGTTACCAAAAAATCCAAATGCCAGTACTGCATGTCTATAAAAGCTGTGCACATTTGTACAAACCTCGTTATGCAAGTACGATTGTACAAGATGAACCTCAATTTAGCAAGTACCTGCCTATCCACGAGAAATTAAAAAAGCAAACACATGCAATCCAAGCATGACAATTGTGAGGAAACAAACTCACATATACAACCAAGATTTGAAAAATGGCGAACTCAATGAAACAAGTGACTTGAGAAAACAGAAACAAGTTGTTGAAAAAGAAAAAAGGATCACATGCCTCGTAAGCATTGAGTGACAGTTCAGACACTTCAATCTTCTCAGTCCCAGTCTTGAACTCTGCAAGGTACCGGTAGTAATCTCCCTTCCTAAAATCAGGAATGCATTGATCAGACAATAATCCAAACACATTTAACAAGAATTAACAAAGGGTAAAGCACCATCACATTTTGTAGTAGAAGACTGAGCTCTCAGCTCCAGAGGAATGTGGGATAAGGTACTTGTCAATAATGTCAATGACATCACAGCAGATTTTATCCATCTCGGCCTCCACCTTGCGACGATACTCAGCAGTCTGCCTTACATGACTCTCCTTACCCTTTGTCTCCTCCTTTAGCTCAATGGATCCAATGATACGCATTGCCGCACGCTTTGCACCAATCAAATTCTTGTAGCCAACTGAGAGGAGGTTCCTCTCCTCCTTTGTCAGCTCCTCATCTAACTTTGCCACACCATTCATTGCCTCCACCATCTCTGCAACATGGATGAAAAAAAAACTCAAACAAGGAATGGGAAGTTGATCAAATGCATATTAGGTACAAAAGAAATCATGCAACTTATTGTCTCATACTGTATTAGCGTACCACACCTACACAAGAACCTGGCAGAACGCCAGAACCAATATGTGATCACTTCATCTAGAGAGAGAAGAACTGATTATGTGTTAACTCCATACTATAGACACCAGAACAAGACCACATAGGAATCACAAATCCTTGCCGTTAGGCAATTCATGCAAGAGATTACATGAAATTAGAACTCTCCCTAGCATCCATTGACACATTTGGGCAGAAATCCAATATAAGGACCACAGCAAATTTCAGGCATGTAGGCAATAAATACAAGGGTGAATCATAGCAAACGAAATAAGCGACTGCAAATCCTATCAACTGAAACACAAGATGAGCACCGAGCTTACGCCAAATTTCAAATGCCAAATCTGCCATTATTATCTTACGGAACCAATAAATGCATAAGCAAATAGAACAGAATCATCAAAAGGAAAAGGACAAACCCCCATCAGTTCACAGTTACAGAGATATTTACAAGCTTGCGGCAGCTCAGATGAAATTTCATGCACCGAATAACAAACTGCAATCATGTATGAGATCCGGTTTTCATAGGCAGATGAGATCGAAGAAAAGAAGAAAAAGTGCGCAAACCAAATCAGGCTCCGCAATAAGTACAACTACCAACTCCCGAGCTCCATCTCGTCCACAAGTCCGCATGAAACAGAAAAATTCAATCAAAATGAAAGACGAATTAACCTCTGCTTGATCAGAGACCCCTGCAAAAGCCCATCTCATGCTATAACAGAATCTGATCGAAACGCAGTTCACTAGATGCAGCGATGAAGCAAAAAATTTACGGAGTAAAACGGAACAGTAGAAACACTCATCCCATGGCATCTGTCCATTCGGTTTGAATCAAACCAAACAAAAATCACCCTGCTATTGTTAAACCCCTGATTAAACCCAGAGTCAAAATCACAAGGGGCTCCCAAATCATAAACACCCTAATCAAAAGCCAGGCGTCGCATAACCGTAGGCGAGCGGAATCAAGGCAAATTGCAGCAGCGACGCAGGGCACAGCTCGAAATTGCAAACCCCAGTTAAACCCCAAAAAAGGACGGTGTGTGCGAGATCCATGCGCCATAGTCGTAGGGCGCCGAATCAACGCAAATCAACCAAACATCCTGGTCATCTCTACCAACTCTCCAGTCGAAACGCCAAACGAGATTACCAAACAAAAGCTGCATTCCACGCCCACTCTCCGCACGAAACAGCGCAGTATCCAGCCGAGCCTAACCCAGAGCAAGACGCGAATCATCACCCCCACAATCCCAAACATTTCAGAAGCAGCCAGAAAACGGAAAACCCCTCGCCCCCGTGCCATCTCCCAGCACCAACGGGCGCAGAGCACAGACGCGAATTAATCCCAAAACTCCCAATCGCCTCCCAAAACAAACGCACGCAAGCGGGCACAGCACCAAACCACGAAACCACAACTAGAATCACCCAACGACAACGATCACAAGCGGAATCGCCACCAAAACACACACACACAGAGCACAGCACGGCGCAACACCACAAAACCCCCGAGCACGAGCAGGTAGGGAGGAACGGCAGGGGTGTGGGGGGGGGGGGGCGGGGGAGCCGGGGATCGCGTACCGTCGTATCGCTCGGCCTGCTCGGCGAGCTTGGCCATGTAGACGAGGTCCTCGCGGGAGGCCATGGCGAGGCGAGAGATCGAGCGAGCGAGGCTGCGATTTGGGGGGGTTTTGCTCGCGGCCGGGGCAGGAGGCGACGAATGGGGGAAGGCGTGGCGTGGGATGCGAGGGGGAGACTGGAGAGGCGGAGATGGAGGGGTACTTGTAGCCGTAGAGTACGCTCTGGACACGGGGATCGATGCGTCCGGTCGGTGGCGGCCCGATCTGGAACGTTCGTAGTGGTGTGCGCGTGTGATCTGAGCCGTTGGTTTTGGCTGATCCGGACTTTTGGTTCTCTGCCGTGCTGGCGTCTCTCTCGCTTGGCAAGTAGCAGGCCCTCAAATATTCCTCTTCCAGATTTTAGGATAAAGTCATCTTTACACAAGTACACAACAAATCAGTGATGGTCAGTAATACACTATTCTAATTTTAGTTTGGATTATCTTTATTAACCAAAATTTTACTATGATAAACAAAAACTCGTGTTGAGACATCGACATATTGGCCCACATGTCAGTGTTTCAACGGCATTTACCAGCCGAGAAGCTTTCTCTGTAATCCTTTGCACAACATTACATATAGTTATTATCCTTTACACTCTTAATCAGGGTTAATAACTTATGCTCTAATACATCATGGAATTTTGGTTACAAAAATGTCATAAAGTGAAATTTACCTTTTTTTTTAATTTTATCGCTTGACTCTTGATGAGTCATTTGGTGAGAGGAGGCAAATGGGGTTAGACCATCATCACTCATTCCGCAAAAGCATGTGCTAATTTGTTGGACAAAAATTTGAGTCACTACTTAAATTTTATAGGATCATATCCATCCAAAATTTATTATATTTTAAGATGAAGGGAATAATAGACTAGCCCATCAATTAGACAACCAAAATCAAAAGTTGAAAGAGCTAGAGATTTTGGAGGATGATGAAGAAATTTAAATTTTTCATTACATCGACTTTACGGTAGTCTACTCCCCTCTGATAAAATTACACAACAAATCAGTGATGGTCAGTAATATACTATTCCAAATTTTAGTTTGGATCATCTTTATTAACCAAAGTTTTACTGTGTCTCAACAGGACCTATCAGCAGAGGAGCTTCTTCTTAGACTAGGGCTACATCCATCTTTCTACACAACATCACATATAATTGCAATCCCCTTGCACTCTAAATCAGGGTTCACAAATTATTCTCTAATACTTCAATTGCTAAGTAGTAAAATTTGATCTTGGAATGTTCATATGTAGTAATGAAATCCCTTTTATTTGATAGGATGAAGTATAACATTGCTGCATTTGTTATTCTCATCCTAAACTTTGCATAGTTGTAAATCTTGGTCTAGTCCATCGATAACTATAAGTAGTGTTAAGTGAAAAATATGAGATTGGATCTAGTCTGTCATGGAACTTTGGTTATCAAAAGTGTCATAAAGTAATATTTACTTTTTTTAAGGAGTATAAAGTTAGAGCCTGGTTAGTTTACGGATGAGATTCTCTGACTTCACACAGTGAAGTCAGAGAAGCACAGTGCCATGACTTTGTGGGTATTCTCAGTCGTCCGATTCGCTTCGAACGAATGAGATCGATCGCTACAGTACCACATAAACAGTGTCATTGCACAGTATATTTTCTTGTTTGTCACTGTTGCTACAGTAAACCATTGCAAAACACTGTAGCATAAGACACAAAATGTTGTACTCTCTACTGTAGCATAAGACACAAAATGTTGTACTCTCTCTACCTTTGCTCCATGAAGTCAGAGGAGCCGGACCGATTAGTTTAAGGTGTGGAGTGATAAAGTTATCGCTGGACTCTTAGTGAGTCATTTGGTGAGAAGAGGGGAATGGGGTTAGACCATCATCACCTCATTTCTCAAAAGCATATGCTAATTTGTTGGATGAAAAATGGAGTCACTACTTAAATTTTATCGGATGATTTCACTATGGACCAATCATCCTAAATGGTTTGATTTCTCAAACCAAACAATCTGTTACGGAGTAGTAGACTAGCCCATCTGTTAGACAACCAAAATCAAAAGTGGAAAGAGAGAGATTTTGGAGAATGATGAAGAAATTTAAAATTTTCATTTCATCGACTTGACAGTCTACTCCCTCCGATAAAAATTTAGTTATGGCGTCATGACTCATGACTGTTCATTGCTCCAGTGGCATCAATATAAATCAGAGGAATTTTCTCAAAATAAGATGAGTAACAACACAAAATAAGTTAGGACTGCTATATATTTATCGACAAATTTTCTTCTCGATCATAGTGTAATTATATTATAACTTGTATGAATATAACTACAAAACAACTTATCCGTAACTTTTAAAAATCCCGAGGTAACATGTTATTTTCGTGTAGCGGAGGCCGTGCGACCGAATCTCCTCATCCATATATGCACTATGATTTTTTTTCTTCTCAACTTGCACGAATTTTGATGTAAATCTAACAGTTAAAAATTATGGAAAAGTTATATACAAGTTACATGTAAGTTATAATTATACTGTACTGGCAAAAATACCTATGCGTTGTAACAGATGAAAATAATTTTCACGATTGATAAAAACTCTATCAATTGAAACAACAAACTGAAACAAGACAAACAAAACAATGACAAAACCAAATCAGAAACCATACATAGCATTGAGCCCGGTTACGGTCGCTTCATGCTTTATTACATGAAGAATCCTTCATGTACACCTTTTCATAGCCTCACGAATCGATCGGGTGACTATTCTATAAGTTGACGCATATGTATTTTGCTCTACCTCATCGATCAAAGATTAAAATTTTGATTATTCAATTAGTGAAAGTTTTTTTCACAGAAATCATTTGCAAAGTAACAAATTTGTCGCATACACCTTAAATAATTATAATTTCAAAAGGAAAATATTTATGAGGAGAGAAATTTGGAAGAGAAAAAGGAACAAAAAGGAGAAAAGAAAGAGAAAAGAGAGGAGATTTGAAGGATCGGAAGAGGATCAAGATGATTGGGAGAAAAAAAAAGAAAAAAAAGAAAAGGGGAAAAAAAGACGTCAATCGGAGAAGGGATGCGCGCGGCGTCGAGTGGAGGCACGCGGGACGGGACGACGGGATGGTTTGGGCTAGTTGGGTTGGGCTGGGAGGAAAGTATGTAATAGTTTTTCTACACTCCCATCGAATTAGATACGAACGACAAACTCAAACACGAATGACGTTTGATGAAAATATCTTCAATTTTTATAATAGTAGAGATAGAGAAGTGAAAGTTTTTTTTAGATATCATTTGCAAAGTAACAAACTTGTCGTATACACATCTTAAACAATTATAATTTCAAATAAAAAATATTTATGAGGAGAGATATTTGGAAGAGAAAAAAGAAGCAAAAAAGAGAAAAGAATAATAAAAGAGTGGAGATTGGAAGGATCGGGAGAGGATCATGATGATCGGGAGAGAAAAAAAGAAAAAAAAGTAAAAAAAGACATCGATCGGGGAAGGGGCACGTGCGGCGCCGAGTGGAGGCGTGCGGGACGGGGTGACGGGATGGTATGGGCCGGTTGGGTTGGGCTAGGAGGGTATTATATAATAGTTATTTTAGACTCACGTCGAATTAAATGCGGACGACAAACGCAAAAACCAGCTTAAACACGAATGACGTATCAAAATTTTGACAGAAACACCTTCAATTTTTATAATATATATATAAGTAGGGAAGTGAAAGTTTTTTTTATAGAAATCATTTGCAAAGAAACAAACTTGTCACATACAAACCTCAAACAATTATAATTTTAAAAGGAAAAATATTTATGAGGAGAGAAATTTGAAAGAGAAAAAAAGTAAAAAAGAGAAAAGGAGGAGAAAAGAGAGGAGATTGGAAGGATTGGGAGAAAAGATAAAAAACGAAAAAAGAAAAAAAAGAAAAAAAAAGACGCCGATGCGCGCGTGGGACGGGACGATGGGTTGGTGTGGGCCGGTTAGATTGGGCTAGGATGAAGTGTATAATAATCACGTCGAATTATATACGGACGACAAACTCAAAAACCAACTTAAACACGAATGACGTATCAAAATTTCGACCGAAACATTTTTAATTGTTATATAATAGTAGAGATTTATATTTGATAAATTTTAGGGAGAAACTTTGTTGACAAATATATGTCAAAATCAACTACATATCTGTAAGATTGTAACACTGAACAAGAATTAGAGTTTACTTCAAGTTCTAACATAATACGACATCGATCATTAATATGGGAGTAACTACTGAACAAACCACTTGCTTCACTTGTCCACGGCCACTCCGGCGGCGTCATTTCCCTTCGCCGTCTCCGGCGAGCTCACTCACCACCACCGCCTTCTTCCAGCACTGATGCTTCCGGCACTGGCACTGCGCCGATCGCGTGCTCACCGTGCTCCCGAGCCGCGCAAGCCTCATGCTCCCGCCTCCCTCCTCCGCCGCCTCCTCCACCACCATGGTGGCGTTGGCGCCTCCTGTCCTGCTGCTGCTGCTCCTCCTCAGGCACAACGCCCTCATCCTCCTCCGCGTCTCACAGTGCGCCTCCTCGTGGCCTTCCGTGTCGCAGAACCCGCACCTGATCCCGGCCGTCTTCGCCGCGCGCCGCGCCTCCCGCACGCTCTCGGCGCGCTCCCAGCTCAGGGCCAGCGCCACGGCCTCGTCCAGCGCCTCCGGACGCTGCGGCGCCACCCATTCCTGGAACTCGGGGAGGAGGCCGTCGACGAACGCGGACTTCAGGAACGAGTCGGGGACGTCCGCGCCGGCGCCACCGGGGAACCGCCGGAGGATCCCCTGCATGCGGAGGTAGTACCGGTTGACGGGCTCGCCGGGGTGCTGCCTCATCGACAAGAGGTCCCCGCGCGCGCGGTCGGCGGCGCCTGGAGGGCGGAAGAAGTTGAGGAAGGAGGCACGTACGGCGTCCCACGGTGGGGGCGAGTCGTCGGCGCCAGGGGCCGCGAGATCGTACCACAGCGCCGCGTCGCCGTCGAGGGACGCCGGGAAGGTACGCGCCGCGGCATCCGGCGACGTGGCGCTGTTGACGACTCGGTCGAAGCGGGCGAGGTGGGCGTCGGGGCACTCGTCGGGGTCGCCGCGGAAGACCGGCATAGTGGCGACCACGACGTAGGAGGAGGCGGCGGCGGCGGCAATGTCCGGGTAGGAAAAGTACGAGGGCTGCGCGGAGACCGAGGCCGCGGAGGGCGACGGGGTGAGTTCTGGCGTTGGCGGGTCGGCGGAGGGCGGGGTTGGAGATCGGTGTCGGTGAAATCGGAGAAGGCCGCGGCGCCGGTGACGGCGGCGGCGTGCCGGAGCGTCGTGATCGGAAGCCGACGGGTTGGTGGAAGCGTGGCCCATGGCTGTGTGTAAGCGCGCGCGAGTGTGGCGGGAGAAATGGGAAGTTGGAACTGGAGAGTGGAGACGGGCAGACGGCAATGAATGCGATTACGCGACTATATGCGACGGTTCGGTTTGGACTTGAGGCGGTTTGTACTTGAGACTATATGTTTTTGTTACGGAATTGCTACTCCAAAGCTGTGTTTTTGTTAACTGTACTTCTGTAAGATATAGGACGACAATTTGGAAATTGTTTGTTTCTGCAATTGTGCGTAGATTATAGGGAACTCTTTTAATCACCCAACTGAACATTCACTTATTTATTGAATGTCAACTAAATAATTATCAATTTTTTCAAAAAAATAATAAAATAAATTAATATGTAATATATCACTTCACAAACATGCAAGTTGCGACAAAAAAATAACATAAAACTCAGATTAATATATGTATGTTTATAGTTAAATTTGTTATAACTTATAGAAGTTGAATTTAAACTTGTGAAGTGATGTATTATATATTAATCTATCTTATCAATTTATTTCATAATCATTTAGTTGACATACGCACGAGTAAAGGTCTACTGTGTGATTAGAATCCATCTCCGTAAACTATAGACTCGTCTTGTGAAAATCATGCGTACCAGATAAAAGGTACACCGATGCATTTGCTCTAGGGAAAAGAACCATGCGTTTGCTCTCGTGTGGTAAACTTTGGCTAGAAACTTTGTCCAAAACAAAGTGTAGATTGTCTCGATCAGGGTTTACCTTACCGTTTTGGGAAAGGTTATCGTCCCCCTTGCCCCTTCCCGCCGAAAAACGTATGAATTTTGTCTTCAAAAATTGGCGGTTTTGCGGTTTGATCGCAATTACTGTGGTAACCACGATATTTACACGGTAACCGCAATATGTTTGACAGAAAACATTAAAAAAAATAAAAAAAATGAAAAAAAAACTTAAATGTGTGTAGAAATTGAGAATAATTAGAAAAATATATAGGATATTTACAAACCTAGTTTGTGGATGTAAAATACAAAAATAAAGCCCAATGCTTTTTTTCTATTACCTAAACAATTATCGGGTTTGTCCTCAAATTTGATTTTATCTTACTCTTTTTCAAAAAATTTCTTCACCATCTACAATTAAAAATCAAGAACTTTTGATTTTTTTTTTATTTTTTTTGAAATTTTTGAATTTGCTCAAATTTCACCCTAATCCTATCACTGGTAACCCTTATCGTACCCGGATAAGCGCGGTTATCGACGATAAAGAGAAACCCTAGTCTCGACTCTATGAATCAACCAAACACCAGCCAGACTAAGAAATTATGGCACGCCTAAAGTTTGGCGTACTAGCAAACATCGACTACCAAGTACCAACTACCAACCAAACATGTAGCCGTTCCAATGTTCAAGGCTTGCAGCCAAACTATTTCAGTTTGATTTATTTCGATTTTTACAAATTCATGAATCCTCCGAACACATGAAATGGAAATTGGAAACCATAGCCGATTCCATTTCAGCATGAGACAGATCTTCACATAAGAATTTCCGGAATCAAGAGCTAAACTTCAGTAAAGAAACAACTTCACAATCTCCCATTGCCAAGGATTCATCATGCAGTATAAACGAGTAAAGTGCTGGCTAAGTGCCTAAGCACCATTTTCCAGGGCACAATCACGCAATCCATATGAATCGACATCCTCAGATTCCGTCAAGAAAAATAAAAATGCTAATGATTCAGTTATACAACTCCATTCGTTGGGATAGATTAGCCTACACATAACATTGTTCAGAATTTCACAAATAGGGAAAAGGGGCATTTCAGTGCGAAACATCTGGTAATCAAAATTTGTCAATCAGTCTATGCCGACTAATCAATCATAGGATTCAATACTACTTCACTGTGTTATAGATAATGAGGTTCCAGTACTAGATTACGCTTGGTCAGTAGGCAGCCTCCTCAGCAGCTTGTACAGGCCAAAAACATTGTTTTGCTGCCATAGGTGCGGTATGAAGAATGACCGGTATAATGCAGGCGAAAGCTCTCTATCCAGAAAGGGCAGCGCAGCTAGTGTCTGGAGTTTAAACGAGTTATCAGATGGCAAAAGTAGGAAAACAGACATGAGAATTAACAAATCAATGAAATTGTGAACATGGATTTACCTCCCATGTCGACAAATCACTTCCTCGGGATGGGTAAGGCCGTCTTAGATCAAGTTCCACCAGTAAGCTACATGCCCCAATGTCTTTCAGCTGCAACCAGAAGTGCAAGGAGGTTGTTACTCGGAGTATTGTCAAGAGAAAATATGTGCTGTAAAGTTTAAAGGCAAGAGAAAATACATATTGTTCGTCAGACGCCTTGTTCTTGTCATTGAAATAAGGTGGAGCAGCAGTGGTGCCTCCCAGGGTTTCATTGAAGGGAAATGGAAGAAGTCCTCGGAAGCCATCATCTATCCACCGAACTTCACTAACATAGGAGGGTATGAAGAACGATGATGGATAGCGGTGCCATTCACTCCCAACACAGAGAACAGAACCTGAAAACAAAGAGACAGCTAGTGAGATCAAAATGCTTCCTTCATAATTTGTCATTCCCTGAAAGATTGCTCAATTCTATCAAAAGATTACTCAATAAATCTCAATCGGCAGTTGTGTAACTATCACTACAGTAAGAGCCCTACAAGAGCAAGACTACAGCAAACCCTCGCAATAATAGGCACAAAGTTGAAGCCGTTGTTTTCTCAAGAATCCATAATAGCTCTGTGCAGTGTGCACTAAGCATCCACAGGTCAAAACAAGAGAAAAATTGTATTACAAAGAGACATGTTTAATCAATGGATCAACACATTGGTAGGTCCTTACCAGGCCCAGTATCTTCATGATGTTCTAGATGCTGGTAGATCTGAATAGGGGCACCATATCCATTCAACATGGAGAATGTTCGGCTGTGGGAGGCGCACAAAATGAAGCCAAGGATCAAAGGCCGTAGGCCCTTTGCTATCTGCCATATGTATTAGAGGAAAAATTTTAAAAAAATTATCACAGTAACAAAATGATATAAAAATGCAATTGAGGTCTTTAAGATCACCTTTTCAAAGATAGACTGTTCAGATGAATATTTGTCATGGAAAAAATCAGGAAAGGTGTCAATAACAGCTGCAGCTGCAACACATATCAATGGGTAAATTGGATAAAGAAACCTGCATAAACAGATAGATGAAAGAAAAAAATGGTCAGTTTTTGTAGTTTTCATCTGTAGAGTAGCATTAACCAAAAAAAACTAGGAGAATATCAGAAGCACTCAAACAAATAATTGTCTTCATGCCACGGAGCAATGGTGTTTTTTTTTTCTACATCAACATAATTAACAATCACAAGGCGCCAAACACACTGCCTTGAAAGTTTGCCAAGTTAAGACAAGTTTGGGAGAACCTCGTTGCTGTATCTGAATTCTAGATTCGGAAAGTTTAACTTGTTACTGTGGGCAAACATGAAATTTATAGGATGAAGAACATACAGGCAACAAAGCAACTGAAAGAAAATATTGCTACTGTTGGCAACAGGGGCATACAGCTATACAAAACACAAGTGCAGCTACTGTGTTAAGTTCATGATAGGGAAACAAACAGAAAAGGCGTGTTTAGTTGTCTCTTCATTGTCTTTATGCAGAGAAAAATCGTTTCACTCAGATTGATAAATCCTATATATATTGCATACTCAACTGATAAACAAGTTAATATTTACATTCAGATGATTACCTTTCTTCTTTGTGTGCCTGCAAAGACATGAAAGCCAACCAAATGTATACAGGAGATACAACTGTCAATAGATCTAGGACATATTTCTTTCTTGCAAATGCCACGACCCCCAAAAATAGCAGAGCTAATATGAACGCAAAATTGAAGTTATTGAATCCATTCTTAAAATAGAATGAGGGCCCCTCTGTTCCATACAAGTGACTTTCACCACCACCAAACACATTATATTTCAGAAGATTGAACACTGATGCTGTCCATTTGCCATAGCAGTAGTAATCAGCAATAACCGAAAGGACCTGGCATGCAACTTCCACAATCAGATCAAATTTAGACTTACTTCATTGTAAAAACAATGACAATATACATGTGTAACTTACAAGAAGGAACATGGAAGTCAGAAATCCAGATAAAAATACTCTTCTGAAAGATCCTCTAATTAGTGAGTAAACCGTAACAGGGAGAAACACCAAAATTGAGAAAGGCCAACCAAGGATAACTCCCGCAGCTGCAACAGAGACTGCAGCAGCATAATTCTCAAGTAGGAAGAGTGCAGAGGAAAGCGTTACAGCATACATGGAGAATGAACTTGGCAAGAAACCTGCAATAAGGAAAAAAAAAGATAAGCTACCACTTCAGTTTGAATAGTTACACAGCTGCAATAGAGCTTCCATATGATGATATAGAATTGAAATGTGAGAAACATACTGGTACTGGCAAAGAAGCAGCCACTGGTTAAGCACAGCATTGCAAGGACATAACAAGCAAGTCTTTTTCCATATTTTCTTGAAAGAGCAACAACCAGAACAGTTTCTGTTATTGTTGATATAAGGCCAAGAAAGATTCTCACAGAGTAGAACACTCGGACCTTAACAATCACGAAAGAATAAATGATATACAATTAGTGGTAGGTAGTGCCTAGTAAGAATTAATTAGCAGATCTTAAAAGGTGAGAAAACAAAGAATAGAACAGTACAAACCTTATGCTCCCCAAAAATCATTGAAGCAGGCCCAGCTACAAGAGCATGAATGAAAAGGTACAGATATGATCTAAGAGCAAAGTTGGAACTGCAAGGATAGAATTACACAAAATCAATATCAAAGCCATTCATATCGTCATGTACTCACAAACGCTGTGAAATTATATATAAGAATTCTTCGAACTAGATCTTTGTCTAGTTGATTCTGTTTAGATACTAGAGCGTTTTTTTCTTTTTTTTTGGAAACAGAGAGGCCATGCCTCCCCCTTTCCATTATAGGAAAAGCATCCAGCTACATAGTAAACTAACAATAGAAAAAACATAAAAAATGGTGAGCACACTGCAGCAATGCCATTCCCACTGCCTGTGTGATCCCCCTGAACAAAATTACAAGTTCTGGAACTGAAAGATAAAAGACCGCAGAAGCTGAAAACCAAAACACACAGTGGCCCATCTATGCCATCCACCTCCACATTGCCAGCCAGAGAAGCGCCATCGAGTGAGAATACATATTGTACATGTATGGATTAGCAAAAATAATAATAATAGAAGGAATCATACTGTTAGAACAAGATCTATGAAAACAAATCCTTGTTGCTGTAAGCAACAATTTTTCAGCCACAGTTACAAAAACCATGCAACTGCCTTATCATCATCCGATTCTGAAGCCACTCGAAACAAACTTCCGCATGCTAATTATAATAAAACCATACCAGCAACTTCACTAGTTCTCTGAAACCAGGCTTCAAATGGAACCCCAAGGAATGCAAAACATTGGAGCCTCAAACATGAATAAGCCATCAATATTTATTTTAAATATCAATTTGGCAATATAGTTAGAATGAGCTGTTAAGTATCAGAACTTACTTCCAAGCTTAGAAAACAAGTAAAATATGGTGACTCGATAAAAATTGAAATCATTAAATACAGTTCTCTTCAATTCTAAGACAGTTGGCCATGTTTATCACTGCACTAGTGCCTTTTATCCTAGTGGTATAATCACCCCTACCTAAGACTATCACCCCCAGATTCATGAAAATCAAACAATTTTGCTCCATAAATCTGCCAGGCATCTGAAGCCCGCATATAATCATTTGGACACTCCAGCTCTCATCAAATCACCACAATTTGCAAAACCCCAAATCAGACAAACTACAGAAACAGACAATGCAAAACGCAACACACATACTCATTATTCATGCCAAATCTAGAACAGAACGCTTCATGCCATAAACCTCCTAATCGTAACTTGAGTATACTCCCGCGACCTAAAACCCTTCAATCAAGTACCTCCACTAAACTACACCATACTCCCAAGCCTAAGTCGTTCAAACGCTCAGCCACTACGCATTCCCAGGTAACCTATTAAGGCTCCATTCCACTCAGACTCGCCCACCCAAAAGTGTCAGTAAATCATCCCCAAACAGCGGCAGATCTTCGCATCCCCATCGAACACTAGCAAAATCTACCTTCTGATTCTCTCCTGCTCCGTACAATACAACATCACAAATCCGTGCAATCCCGCCCGCGCATCGAGCATCAAAACGAACGGTACAAGCTAGGGTTTAGTTTAGGGAGAGGGGGGGGTGTAAGGGACGAGAAAAAGCAAGACCTGTACTCCCAGGTCTGGAAGCCGGAGCGGTAGAGGAGGAAGTGGAGGGGCTCCCAGTAGTTGAACACCTCGTCGCAGTCGTGGATCAGGTTGGAGGACGCGCTCATGTGGCGGAGGAGGCCGAGGGCGAGGAACGGGAGGAACCACCGGATGCCCTCCTCCTCCTCGCCGCTGGGGCGCCGCCTCCTGTCCTTGGCTTCCTTGGAGTACCCGTCGTCGGTCGGCGGCGACGCGGCCGTGGCCCGGCGCTGGCGCGCCGACGAGAGCGACATGGCCGGAGCCCAGAGCCCAGATCCCAGAGGAGAGGAGAGGGTTTGTCTTTGGTCTACAAGCTTCTGGATCTTTCGTCTCTCTTGTGTCTCGTAGCCTGAATGTGACTCTGTGAGTCGAAAAAGTTCGTCATGGTTGCTTTGATTCCTTACTTCCTCCGCTCTCTTCTGTATGTTGTCTCGTTTTTCATGATAAATATATATTAATGATATTTTCACATATACTGGGTATAGAGTAAAACAGATTCAAATCAAAAAATCATATGAATCCTTATAATACTTAGCACTTTAGTAAAAGGCAAAACAGCACACAGCTTTCCTTCAGTTCATTGTGTGCCACCAAGAGTTTCGCGTCTACGTCGATTCTAGATAATCTTTCAACGTGAGATGCAATAGTGAAATTAAACTTACAAACTCACTCACAAAATTCAAGGACTCAGCCTATATGCATTTTACATGTTACAAATAGTGTCAATTGCTACATTCTATTGATCGGAATATCCATTGAAGCTGATCTAGAAAGGATAAAATAAAAGTCATGTACCTTTCACCCATTATAACGCACGTGTATTTTGTTATAACGCACGTGTATTTTGCTAGGAAGATAGATGATCAAACTTTACGTTCAAAGACAATATTGTTATATATTTAAAGGACTACTTTGTACTATTATACATCGCATTGATCAGCGAGACACGAGAACTCAGTGGATTTCTTCACATTGAGAAATGTCTTGGGGAGCTTAATTTCAGATATCCCATTATTTGCGAAAGGTTATTCTGCTCGGTTGCTAAAAAAATCAGCAATCATTGCGAACGAGGAAGTCGGGGACTACTTATACATTTATACATTTGTCAACAAATTTTCCTTCAAAAATTTGACAGATGTAATTATAATATAATTGTAATTTACATGTAACTACAATGTAACTTATATGTAGCTTTTAAAAATCCCTTTATAACATGCTATTTTCATAAAACAAAGGTCGTATGACCGAATCCTCTTTTCATGTGCGTGCGTTATGATTTTTTCTTTTTTCGCTTGCACAAATTTTGAAACAAATCTAACGATTGAAAATTATGATATAAAAGTTACGTACAAATTACATTATAGTTACATATAAATTACAATATAATTTCACTATGATTGTTCATAATTACGTAGGAAAGAATTATCGATAAATATATAGCAAAATTGAGGAGGTTCGTGTGCTAAAACGCCATTATGCGCACCAACCCTGTAGTTCTGTACTGCACGTAAATACTGCCAATCTTTCACTGCTTTCCGACAGATAAAACTGAAGAAACAAGAACAGTATGATCTGTTCCTGATCCAATCAACATCAGAAACAAGTCCCAGCAACACCCATTACCAATTTACAATCTCAATCCATTCCCAGGTCTTCTCAGGTCCCATCGATCTTCTTTACAAATTTTCATCCAGCAATTCTATGGATCCATCATATCATCAGCCGGATCCATCAGATCATCAGCCCGTGTTCTGCATGCCAGCGGCGATGCCCTTCATGGTGAGGATGAGCGTGTCCTCCAGGCCGGGGTCGTACTCGCTGTTTGGGTTGAGCTTCACCAGCTTCTCCGCCGCCGCCGACGAGCCCAGAAGCTCCTTTGACAGCGGTGGCCGCGTCTCCGGCCTGAACCCGGCGTCCCGGATCCGCTTCAGCGTGTACGCCTGGCACACGTTCAGCGCCGTGATGTACGAGTCCCGCAGCATCAGCCGCTGCCTCAGGTATGGGTCGCTCTCCAGGAGATCCTTGTGCCCAGCAACCTATGGAATACGAAGGAATGCGTGTGATGTGATCATGGCGGCGTAATCGATGGAGATGAAGTGAAGTGATGATTGCTTACTTGCAGGAGGAGGCGCTGTGTCTCGACGTAGTTGGCTCTGAGCTGCTCGCCCAATGGACGCAGGTCATCGGGGACGAGGAGCTCGTCGTAGAGTGCGGCGATGCCAGGGTCGCCCTTGGCGAAGACCATCTCGAGGAGGTCGATGGTGACGCGGAAGAAGGGCCACTCGTCGTACATCTCGCGGAGCGTGGCGAGCCCGCCGCCGCCGCCGGCGTCCTGCTGCATGGCGTGCCTGAACGCGGCGCCGAAGCCCAGCCAGACGGGGAGGTGGAACCGCGTCTGCGTCCACGCGAAGATCCACGGGATGGCGCGAAGCGACTCGATGCCGCCGCCGGGCTTCCGCTTGGACGGCCGGCTGCCGATGTTCATCCGGCCGTACTCCGTCTCCGGCGTGGCGGCGCGGAAGTACTCCACGAAGCGCGGCTCCTGGAACACGATGGAGCGATACTCGTCGGTGGCCACCGTCGCCATGTCGTCGAGCAGGCGGCGCCACTCGGGCTTCGGGGACACCGGCGGGTTCATGCCGTGCTCCAGGGTCGCCGCCGTGAATCTCTGCAGCGTCCGGAAGCAGAGGTTCTCCTCGCCGAACGACTTCTCGATGACCTCGCCCTGGACGGTCACGCGGAGCGAGCCGTTGACGGTGTTCGGCGGCTGCGACAGGATGGCGAGGTGGCTCGGCCCTCCGCCGCGCCCCACGGTGCCGCCCCGGCCGTGGAAGATGGTCAGCTTCACGCCGTGCCGTTCCGCCACGCCGACGATCTCCTCCTGGGCCTTGTACAGCTGCCATGCCGCGGACAGCCGGCCGGCGTCCTTGCCGGAGTCGGAGTACCCGATCATGATCTCCTGCTTGCCGTTGATCCGCTCCTTGTACCAGTCGACGGAGAAGAGGAGCTCCATGGTAGCGCGCGCTTGCTGAAGGTCAGCGAGCTTCTCGAACAGCGGGACGACCCTCAGCGGCTTCTTGACGCCGCACTCCCGCTGCAGCAGCTCGACGGCGAGCACGTCGGACGGCGCGGTGGCCATGGAGATAATGTACGCGCCGAAGCTGTCGCCGGGGAGCTCGGCGATGACCCGGAACGTGCCGAGCACGTCGGCGACCTCCTCGGACTGCGGCAGGTCGGGGCCGAAGAGCGGGCGCCTGCCGCGGAGCTCGGAGACGAGCCACTCCTGGCGCCGCTCCTCGGGCCACTCCCGGTAGGAGCCGATGCCGAGGTGCGTGGTGATCGCGTCCATGGCGTCGGTGTGGCGCTCCGACTCCTGCCGGATGTCGAGCTTGACGAGGGAGAGGCCGAAGGTGGAGACCTGGCGCATGAAGTCGAGCAGGCTGCCGTCGGCGATCAGCTTGTCGCCGCAGTCGCACAGCGATCGGTAGCACAGCTCAAGCGGCTCTAGGAACTGCAAGTCATCAAGCATATACTGTAGTATTTAAAGACTTGATTTGATTTAGAGAAGTCGCATTTAGAATGCAATCTTTGCCCCATCAATGTAGAAACCAAACCACTTTCTATAAAATTTTAGTATCAAGCAAATCCCGAAATCCAAATTGTTGAGCTTAAATTTAGTGAAACGAAAATTTTGCAACCTGCTCGACATTGATGTAAGTCTGGTCTTCAGGAATGCTAGAAATTCCCTTTGACAAGATCTGGCGAGCACGCTCGCAGGTATTGTACAGCTTGTCCCTCACATCGCCGAGTATAATGCGGTAAGGTTCTCCTGGAGAAATCTTCTTCCAGAACTCTGCAATTCATGTATCAAACTAGCATCATCGCAAATAATTTCAACATCTCGTCTTTGGCGTAAGATACAAACAAACAAGCACCATACCAATGTAGTATTTCGCGTACTTCCGTGAGGACTTCCGGTGCAACTCGTTGGCACGAGCTCGGAGCTCGCCGTTGCAGCGCCACATGGAGAGCTACAGAGACAGAAGATCAGAACTCAGAAGCAAATGCGCATTCGAAGGCCAGCGCTTCAAACAGCAGAACAGTGACGAACTAGTAGTTCAGAATTAACAGTTGCTGTGATGACAAATTCAAATCGAAATTCAGAACAGCAAGCACCTCGAACATCAAATCGGCCATCTTGGAGAAGTACATGTTGGCAGCCATCATCCTGGCAAGCAGGCACACGTCCCTGGTAACCTCTGGTGTAACCCTTGGATTCCCTGCATCGTCGAATTCACGAGGAAGATATCTGCCGATTAAATTCCTCACCTCTCATCTCAAATTTGAAAAGGGTTGGGATAGCTTAGCTACCGTCGCGATCGCCGCCCATCCAGGAGGAGAACTGCATGAGGGGGGCGTTGTAAGGGAGGCGCTCGTCGATGCCGATGTTCTTGAGCGCCGTGTCGACGCGCCGGAGGAACTTGGGCACGCCGTTCCAAATGGTGTCGTGGAAGTAGCTCATCCCGGCGCGCATCTCGTCCTGCGGCGTCGGCGGCGTCCGCCGGATCTCGTCCGTCTTGAACGCCGCGAGAATCTGCGAATTTGACCGACCACGAACACATCTCCAGCTGATTACACGACACGGTCACACGGTAGCAATTTGGGACGAGATTGTTGTTCGAGTTGTCGTAGCACCTCTCTCTGAAGGGCCTCGTCGATCTCCTGCTCCTCGTTGTCGGAGATGCCCTCGCCGCAGAGCTGTGTCAGGCAGCTCCTAATGCTGAAACAATGATCACAAATCCATCAGCAAACACGTCAATGATCAAGTGAAAGGAAGCATCACTGCATCAGTAGTTTGTAAACCTTGCGTGCTTCTGGAGGAGTGAACGCCTGACGGACTGCGTGGGGTGGGCGGTGAGGACGAGGTCGATGGTCTGACTGCGGAGCGCGTCGAACACCTCGCGGGGGGACTTGCCGAGGCCGCGGACGAGGCGCTGGAACGTCTCGTCGATGTCGGACTCTGTGGGCGCGGAGGCCTCGTCGACGAAGTCCCCGCGCCGGCTCGCCTCCGCCTTCTTGCGGTACACCATCTGGATCTCCTCGGCGAGGTTGGCCAGGTTGAGCATGTGGGAGAAGGAGCTCGCCACCATGATGGCATCGCCCACGTCCAGGCTCGTCAGGAGGCCGCCCAGCTCGCCCAGCTTTGCCGGGTCGCCCTCGCTCTGGTACTCCCCGGACAGCCTCAAGCAATCCTCCACCTACGCCGCCATGGCGCCGTTAAATCCTCGATCATTCTCGCAGTGCAGGGCACATCGACACGATCAAACGAGAAGAAATTGAGTGGGTTTGCTGCTAGTTTTCCGTACCACTTGTCTGAAGTCGCCGCCGTGGAGGTCCTCGAGGATATCGAGGAAGCGCGCGACGAGAAGGGTCTCGTAGTCGACGAGGCGGTCGTCGGCGGACACCTTCTCCGGCGCGAGCTGCCGGAGGCGTGCGTCGATGGAGTACTCATGCCGCCGCCCCTCCGCGACCGCCATCTCCCGCACCGCGGACGACGCGCTCCCCGCCGCCGCGGATGCTCCCCGGACCGCGCACCGCGGCGGCGTAAGACTCCTCCTCCGGCCTGGGAGCTTTATGAGGAGGGTGAAGGGGGCGGAGTGGAGGGAGATCATCGCGGCTCGCGTGCAAATTTATACCGCGCGCGCGGTTGCACGGAGAGGCGTAGGGCGGGGCACGCCATTTCCCGGTTTTTTAAAGCATGGGAGGGGGGAGGAGACGCGAGCGAGAGCGGAGAGAGATTTTGTGGTGTCACGGCTGCTGCTAATGTCTCATCTCCGCTGTGGCTAACCCCCCCGTGCGTGCCATACAATTCTCGCCGTACGGTGACGCACGCTGCTCCTCGACTCGCCCATGGCACGGCGAAAAGCCGAAAATTATCCCAGTTTGCGATACTGATGTGTCTTGTTTAATCTGTCTTTTCATTTTTCTGTGAGGATTGTGAGAAGTCAGCCTTTGCATCTCTGGAAGTATTTTACGTTCCAGGTGGCTCTTGTGTTTTGTTTTCTTTCAGGAACTGGCGCTTAGGAGGGCTGAAGAGCTGCACAACGGTTCATGGCTGGGATTCTGAGACTTTCGTTTTCTGTAGCTGGTGGAACATTGGACCAACAGAGACAGGCCTGGCTGCAAAATCTTGCCCATGAGACCATGACACTGTAAGAGGAACAATCTGTTAAAAACTGGGAACAAACGAATAGGAGAGGAAGACAATTTGCCTCAGGAATTCACATTGGAAAAATGCAAAAGGAAATTATATTCCACTAGCCCAGTTTGCAATGTTTAACAAACAAAACAGATCACCACCCTCCTTAAATATTTGCAAAATAAGGCCACTAGCTGTAGTAACAGTTGCAAATGACCATTTCCCAGTTCCCACAAACCACAAGTATTGTGTACCACGTCAATCTGATAACAGATAGCTACCATATGTGGCATAAAAGAATGCATTGCCATAGAAGAGCTTGTTTACAAACAGTAATAGATTTAAGAACATCCAATGACATAAAATAGAAAGCACAACTCATGTTAAAATAAAAGGCATTAGAAGCATCCTAAGAGGTAACAAATTGGTAACTGAACTAATTATTGCATGCTATACATCTAAAAGAAGAAAAAACTTAGCAGTTTACTATGGAAAAGTGATATAACTGTAGCATAGTCTGCCCATGTTCAAAACAGTAGTAGTAGGAGACCACAGGATCAAGATCAAAAGTCGCTTGTCTAGGATCAGATTGTGCAACTCATGAAGGATAAAAAAGCATATCATGCTCGGCCTTTCTTGTTTGTAAAAAGACCAGGAAGGGACAAACATAAACAGTCTTATACCAAGTTGGAAGCAAATAACAGCTTAAAAACCTAGACTTAAACTGATTGGCAGCATTTTTAACTTGACAAATAACACTAGGTTACTTTGCACACCAGGTAGTATGTACCTACCAGATTTTCCCGTAGGTCCAACATAACAAATGAAGCAAATAGCACAGATAATGTTGTTAACCAAACAAAGCTGATAATGTGAATGATTTGCAATTCAGAATTATTGCCTTTGTTGAGGAAAAGGACAATAGGTCAACAGCATACTTCAAAAGGGGGAAAAAATGAAAAGATAAATCTGTTGCACAGCTACACCCCCATATTATTATGATTGCAAAGAGAGATTATTTCAATACATTGCTAGAAAAAACAGTTTAACATGCTTATTTTACCAGTTAATTTCACTATCAAAAATAAATAATAAAGTTACTTTACATAATGTGAAAATGATCTAACCATTTCCACAACCACATGGGCCTATGAGAGAATACACTAATGTGAACTAAAAAGGGGTACAAAACAGACCTGGAAAATCTAATTACAATGAAGAAAAGGATGTTATTCACATTTTCTCACTTCATCTTGTACTAGCTGAATATACAGAAAAAGAGTTTCATACGCATTCCAGTTGAGTATTCATATATCACTCCAATTATCATCATCACCTCCTTCATCACTGGCCACAGCCTGATAGCATGGAAACAATCAGGGAAAATGTAGGAAAAGTAGCGCATAAACTAACATCAAGGGGGAAAAAAGAATCAACACAAACCTGGCGGATTGCATTTGCCTTCTCCAAGATTGCTACAACATTGGAGTTGGCGGTGGTCGGTGATGAGGTGTTTGTCTTAGATGCATTTGTTCGTCTTAAATTGAATGTCTGCATCATGTGAACATATTAGCAAACTAGCTACAGTTATTTGTTTTGAGATGAATGTATGCATAATACAAGCATAGTAACAAACTAGTTATTTAGCCTTCTTATTGTTTGGTTGAGAGAGATGGGCCCTCAACGTGGGTGTTCTAGTGTGGGTGTTCTAGTGTATTGTGTTTCAACTGCAAGTCTGCAACTAGGCATGGATCAAGAAAACTTAACATAAAGAAAGGGCATAAAGCCACGGAATGCAGAAGGGAGCAGCAGGAAATAGATTTTGCAGGGAAGTGGGGCATAAAGTGTTTATCTGTGCCAAGGAAAGGCCATTGAAGCCGGCCCAGAGAGAAAAAATTGGGTATCGACCATAGTAGGTAGAGGGCGCGGTATAGGAAAGGAGTGGATCAAAAGTATCTGCGCAGAAGGAAGAGGAACAAAGGAAGGCGACAAGAAGGCCAAGCATGTTGCGGCTACAACAATTTAGTTCATTGGATAAAATACAATCCCAGGTTGGATTGAGACCAATAGATCTATTATGTTCTTGGAATTGATTTTGTGGCATATACCTTGTATCATTGGCTTGCTCACAAGTATCTGTACGGTGTAATTGGCAAAAGCAGACAACTAGACTCTATTTATTGAATTGACAGCGTGAAAGTCCTCCACTCCTGTCTAGTTGTACGGTGTAAGGTTCAAGCTATAGTAGCTGGGCCTGTCAGGTAGCATTATACTACAAGTACAATGGTGCAGATAATGGAAATACCATGCTCCTGATTTGTTGAAGCAACTCCTCCCTTTCATCCAAGTTTTTAGTATCATTGCCTACTGCTTTTGACTTTTTATGTCCATTCAGCTTCTGCTGACCTGACTGCAACAGTTATTAAATGAACAAAAATATCAGTATTGAAAGCCACAATCAAATGCTACAAATTTGCTAACTAGCTTTCAATTTCAAGAATCAAATAACCATCAGAAAAAAAAACTTATATTGGCAAAGAAGGCACAGAGCCTCCATGATATATTGTCACATGGGTACTCTGGTGCTATCTGTTCGTAACTAAAAATTCTAAAATTGCTCAGGTTTCAACACAAAAGAGTAACAAAACTATGAAACAATAGAGAACAGCAGATCTTTTTTAAAGAAAGAATGAAGCAAACCTTGTCCCTGATTTGCTGAAGCAAGCTTGCTCTGATCTCAATGTTGGGAGGATTGCTTATCTCTTTTACCCCATCAACTTTTCTGTCATTCTGCATAAGTCAAGTTCATGAATCATCAATAAAGACAGTGATTATTGATACAGAATTATTCAAAATAGAGTCAATCAAAGTTGAGACATACTACCTCCTTCGCATTCCCTTGTTGATCTAGTGGTGCGATGGGCAGAAGATTTTGTTGATCTGGTGGTGCGATGGGCAGAAGATGTTCTTCCTGAACAGGAGTGTGTAGACCTGAGGTGCTCTCAAGCATATCTTCTTTAGCTGCAGAACCTCTTCCTTCTTCTACAGAAGCTACTTCTCTCATTGTCCTCCATTGCATTGGGGGAAGAGGAGGAGGTGGAGGCAACTGACCTTCGTCCGGTGATAAACTTACTGGATTGTGTGGAATGAAGGCATCCTCATTTTGATGAGCCATCAAAGTATCGAAGTTAGGAAGTTCTCCAGCAGGATGAGAATCTAACGTGCCTAGTCCATTATCATCCCCAAGATCTGTAAGTGATACAGTGGACTTCGCACCAGATAAGTCCATCTGCTCAAATTCCACAAAGCTAGAGATTGGTGCTCCAAAGGATCCTATCTGATTTGGATTGTTATGCATATCATGATCCTCCAATCCAGTTGTGTCTTCTTGATCCCACAACTCAGAGTTTGAATATAACCGTGGACTTAGATCATCATATGAAGAATAACTATAAGATCTACCAAAAGTATCATCTTCCGATTCAGAACCACTACCAGGCTGTGGAACAGTAGACCCTGGAAGTAACTGAAACGTTGGTAACATCATATCATCGGCATTCTCATGAAGATTTCCATCAGAGAAATCTAGGTCCAATTTTGACATTTCAAACGCACTCACAGGGTGGAAAGATATTTTCATGTACTCAAGCGGTGGAGATGATTTCTCAGAATAATGGCTACTAGTGAAGAGTGACGATTTGGGCAGTCCATTTGTGTCATTTTCTGTTTTCTTCTCAAATTGAGATGCCTCGTATGTTGTTTCACTAGGGGCTACAGAAGATATTAGGGTAGATTCATCAGTCCCGTTTGCATCAGTGTTGACTATAACAGATGACATAGGAAGATCAGTGTATTTGGGAGTTCTTCGCTGAAGTGTATTAGCAAGAAATCTTTGCGCAATGCTTGAAAAGCTTGATGCAGACACCTGATTCATGTTATTCCTTCCAGTCATGTCAGTTTTAGAGAACATTTCAGCACCATTTTCAGCACTGCCTTCAGATTCTAGGAGCTCACTTATTGAAGTTTGCTTACCAATAATATTTTTGTGATCACTGTGCTCAAAAGATGTGGAACAACCTGTGGACCCCTCTGTTTGACCAATAACAGTATCAGGTGTTCTTACTGTTGACTGGTTAGCCTCTGAGCTGTGGCTTGTAGAACCAGGACAGATACCAACAAGTTTCCCCACAAAGCTGCTGGTAATTGGCGAATTGCCATTTGGAACATCTACTTGTGCTGATTCAGTGGGCTTTGAAAAATGCACTTCAGTGCACCCAGTTGAATGGCAAAGCTGAGGTTGTGTGTGTCCAGGTGTAGTATCCTCCTTTGGACCATCATGGGCACCGAATACTGGAGGTTTAGATGGCTCAAGTCCAAAGAGCCCAGCATTAGTCCAGAGCTTAACAGAAGATACTCCAGTAGAATTAGTAGGGGCATTTGCTGGGAGGCCTTGAATTGCACATCCATTCTCCAATGAGTCATTCAGTGGCATGGGCTGTGAATTAGACACTTCCACAATGCCACCACTTTCAACTTTATCTTCATCACTAGAGGTATCATCAGGTGAGCTATTAGTAGCATATACCTCATTAGTTGGCTTGTCAGAAATGATATGCTGGGAATAGGATATAGCACAAGCAGTGCCTTCACTACAGTCTCTGGAAACATTTTCTGCATTAGTATTAGGACTTTGACTGACAACAGAGGACTCTTTAATGGGAATTGTAGCTGTATAGCTTGAAGGTCTTGGTTCCAATTTCTCAGGAGAATCTATGGGTGCATCTTCTGCCTTACTGTCTGGAATTTCATTGGCATCAGGGAAACTTTGATTAGGAAGTGTAATTGTATAGGCTCGTGATGCTGACTCTGAAATCTCTGAAGGACCTGGAGCATCCTCTGTATTGCTCATAGGGGTGTTAGTAGCAATAGGTGACACTTCGGGATGAGGATTAGCTGTATAGCCTGATAATACTGGCTCTGAAATGTCAGGAGCATCTGCACTTGACAAACTGGGAAAATCAGCTGCGCTCTCAGGAGCAGGAGGCATACTGGAATTTCGATATGCATCAGGGAATTCAGCAACAGAAGAATCAGGAGACTCAGTGACAATATTATCTATCAGCTCCACCTGAGGCACATAAACATTGAGAGAAGGTACTGGTTTCACTTGACTTTTAGTTTGAAGCTCAGGTTCAGTCTCTGTCTCAGATTCAAGTGTATTAAGTGCATCCACATAGTTGTCTGTTTCACTGGGGACCTCATCATGGTGGTTCAAGCCTGATGACACCAATAACTGTTTTGCCTTTTGATGTAATGCCTCTTGCTGCTCCAAAGTTTCCATCTCCCTATGGTCGATTTCTTGCTGCTCAGGGCTAATACATTTAGCTTGTACATGCTCAGCCTTGTCCATGACAACATCATCACAGTAGACAGAAGTTGTAGACATGGTAATTTCAGCCTTCTCATCCCATTTAACAGAAGGTGACCTAGCAGTCATATCATCTAGCAGGGAACTTTGCTTCAAATCATCGCCCAGGTCATCTGCACTGGTACCGTTAAGCCGTGTGTGCAAGGGGGTATTGCTAAGCTTGTGTAGATTAATATTTGACAGCTTGTCATGGCCATTTTCATGAGGAACTACAGTTGGCTTTGTATCTAAAACTTGTTCTGTGAAACTCAGTCGTGCTTTCGAACTAAACGAAGAAGATCTGCTTATATTGTCAGGGTTGGATCTTACATCAGATGTAGATCTATTCTCTGAAAGGCTTCGGCCATCAGTACTAGGAGTCGCAAAGTGCCTGCTGACAAAACACATTACTAAGAAGGCTGTTCGAGATGCATGATCTAAATACTACAAGAAAAATAGTCATGGAGGGGAGGGTGACAAGGATATGCAATTTATGTCTCTTCAAATTTGGGATTTGTGTTGCACCTGCTGGTAAGCTGAACAGCGGTGAGTGCTCGCTGCAATTCACCATTCCTCTGCCTGGGTGTAGTTTGTCCATGATACGGTTCTCTCAAGCGTGATCCTTTTCTCTGTCCAAGTCCAAAAGATTTATTAAGTCTTTCAGCACGTATTTACCAACATGATAAAAGATTACAATTGCCATTCTAACTTCGATGAGCTACAACCGTTCCATATCAGAAACAGCTATGGATGGTAGTTCAGCAACACATCTAGCAATTCCTAAACATTTACTCAGAGGATCAAGCAGAATATGACTATAGAAAATGAGTTCCAAATATTTTAGCACACAAATGTATTCATGGAAATGGTTATTTCTTGCTCCCACAAGATTATTAACCATAGTAACAAAGCTTGGTGACTCTAAATAACTATTTCCTATCTCTTCATAAGGACAACATACAGACTTCTGCCTAATCTTGACACGAGCTAAGTATGGTGATTTCTAATCATTGAGTTTAAATCATAACATGATAGTACCAGTTTGATATGTTTGCCTGTGGAGTACAGTGGAGCAGCAATACCATAATTATACAGATTAACTATTAAATGTGTCTGTGTAGCTGTTTAAGATAGACAAGCACGCCACTGATCCTCCAATGCACAAATGCAGAAAGTAAAATATCGGAACCTTGATTTTCTGAGATTTCTTTTCTCTTTGGAAATTTCCTGTCTTGTCTGCTCTCATCATATCCCATGCTTTCTTGAAGTATGATGGATCAGAATGTCTCCTCGAACAAGCCCCAGCTCCAGCATTATCAAATCTAAAAGACAAAACATTTCAGGAACTACAAGCGCATCAATAAAGAAAACAATCAAGTCTTACTTATCAAGAAGGTAAAGTCGTGGTGGGTCTCGACATTCTTCATAGGAATCCATCATAAATCGAGGCAGATCACTGGAAAGCAGGTGATTTTGCTCATCTTTAAGTTGTGCATGCCAATCAGAGCCTGCATTTTACCAGCACATTCAACAAAACTGTGAGACCATCTTAAACCAAATTATTGGGTGAGAGCAAGTGATTTTCAAGTATGAGACAGCATCTGACTTTGTACCGTGTAGATCTAGGAACAGTAAAGCTAAAGTTTAATTCATTACCAACAACCAGAGCAGCTCTAACATCATATGGCTAGGTTAACTTACTGCCAAAAAGGTCTATACCAATTTAGTGACACCACCAACTTCAATTGGAAGTTCCTTCATGGGTTTGACCATGTTTCAGGTTGGCATTTTGTGATAAACTACTATGGACCTCATGCACAACAAGTTGTCAACATCAGGCTACTTCAACTAGTTTCAGTCCATTCTGATAGGTTTGTAGGCAAATCAGTGACAAGTAATTGGTGAAGATGGTTGTTGAAAATTTAAATATTCATAGGAACCCTTAGCACGGTTTCTTTTATACTCCTGGTCATGATATATTAACATTGATACGGTATGTACCTGGTACATAAGTGAAATGTATATGGCTCTTCTGATTCTTGACAGCTTTTTCAAGAGATGGAAGTGCTGCCTCGATGTTCTGTACTCGAGTCAGCACCTTGCGCCCCCTAGCAGATGTAGTTATAATTTGCTCATGTAGGTCGTGAAAAACATCTGCTGCAAATCTGGTAAGACCAAAATATCTCTTAGCCATAGTAAACTAAACGATAACATGAAAATAGAGGGCTCACAACATGGTCGAACCCAACTAATAGCCAGCACTTCATTTTTTTTACCATACATGGTTAAGAAACATATAACAGTATAATAAAAAGAAAGAAACATAGTAAAAGCAGGAAGGTATGTAGGGATGTAGGGCGGTATTCAAAAGTAAAATTAATAGCTGAAAACAACTTCCAAAATGATGGTGGGAGCTTTTCATTAACAAAGCAATTGAAATTGCCAACAGCCCTTGAAATTCTCAAGCCAGAAGTAGCAAAGACATTCAATAACATCTATCCCAAAACCCAAATGCATCAAACCACCACTTAGACCAACTAAAACAGGAAATTTTCAGAATTATTGGCCATGTCATCCAAAAACAAAAGGGAAATTTTCCAAAGCATAACCCATAACACCATGCTAACACAAGATCTTACTGAAAACTACCATGCCATTACTCAAAATACACAAATAGTTTCTACCTATTCACCAAAGCATGAAACCCAAACCAATCAAATGCAGCCAAAAACCACATTGTTCAGCCATTTTCCACTCCTAAAACGTATAACAAGAGATCCCAGGAAATAAGCACATATCCAGTTCTGGCCAGGCAGCTCCGCAATTTCTCGATAATCGACAGACCGAAATCCTAATCTAATTCCTAGAACCCAGCGTGCCACTCGTCTCATCAAATCCAACCACCTCAACGCCAGATCCCCCTTTCTTCTCATCACCCCAATCCTATGCACAAACCAACACACTCCACCACTCCCGAACCAGCGCGAAACTTCCCCCCGGAACTGCAGCGGCTCGCCGAAATCATCACATGGAGCACACCAGATCCCATGGTGGAGCCACAAACTCACTCGGAAACTCGAATCTCGCCTGAATCACAGCACCAAGCAGCAGCAAGGAGAGAGGGTGAGAAGTAAGGGGGGCGCTTACTCCGCGAGATCTCCGAGCTGGCGCAGGATCCCGACGAGGCCGGCGACGGCGACGCCCTCGAGCAGCGCCTTGGGCTCCGCCTCCCCGCCCTTCTTCGCAGCAGCCCCAACTCCTCCTCCTCCGCCGCCGCCGCCGCCGTACAGGTCGGGGTCCCCAAGCCCCACCTCATTCCGCACCTCGAACCTCACCAGCGGCATCTCCACCCACCACCACCTCACCGCTGAGCGGC
This sequence comes from Oryza officinalis, assembly GCA_008326285.1. Taxonomy (NCBI): domain Eukaryota; kingdom Viridiplantae; phylum Streptophyta; class Magnoliopsida; order Poales; family Poaceae; genus Oryza; species Oryza officinalis. Next base: position 8,986,422 of record BDMV01000001.1, on the reverse strand, counting down.
ACCCCTCATCCTACAACAATAAAAAGGCGACGCCGCAACGGCTACTTTTCCCCGTGCGGGGAAAGTGGTGGTGGTGGGAGCCGGTGCGCCGACTCCGGTAGCGCCCTCCGGTGGTGGCGTGGCGTCACAGGTTGCCGCCTCCGCAAGGAAGGAAGAGCGCCGATGAGGGGAGCGAGCGACGCCGACCCGTGGCGACTGACTCGTCGATCGAGCGAGCGAGCGAGCGGAGGAGGCGCGTCGGTCTCCGACAAGGTGCTGGGCGAAAGGGACGGGAGGCGAGGGGGGCACGAGGGGGGTTAAAGTGGTGGTGGTGGCTACTACTGTGGCGGACTTGTACTGGTCGGAGGCGCGGTGCGTGCGTGTGCGTGCGTGCCTGTGTCTCTCGCTGTTTCTTGCGTTTCTTTGGGTGTGGCGTGGTGGACTTTGGGGCTTGGAAGTTAGGAGTAGAAAAAGAGAAAAAAAATGGAACTGGCTGTTGGGACATGCGATTTGTGTCTTTATGCTGTACAAAAATGAGAGGTCAAATGGTATTATTTGGGGGTTTTTTTGTGGCCTAAAAAATGAGGGTATAATTATTGTTATGGTGTGTATATTTGTAGATGAGGGGTATTGACCTCGTAAGCTATGACATAATAATTGAAACAAGTGTTTGTAAGACGGTAGGAGTAGTAGCAACAGCTAGGTGTAGTACTAGCATGTACTTAAGATACTTGAGATATATAGCCTGGCTAATGATGATGGTAGAGTGGGTAAGTAGTGGTGATTAATGATCATGTCAAATTTGACAGCTATGACTCTATGATATTTTCAGGTGAACCGTTTCTTGCATTGGTGGCGTGTCTCTTTTTTGTCGACGAAGTGATGCATAGCCTCTACTATTTTTTGAAAAAAGATCTTTTTAGAAGAGGAATAAGTATTTCCTCTGAGATTTTTAATGATCTGATTCAAACCTTACACTTGGGTAAGCAACAAGAGAAAAAAAGAATGCATCGTTTCATGATCAAATTCACATCTAAATGGTAGACCCATTTGTTTAGCCGGAATGAGTAATTTACATAAGGTCACTGTGCGAGTAGTTACATGTCCCTTGGTCTAAGGCTGTATTTGAGAGATGAGGTTAGGCGCGTACGTAAAACAGAGTGACGCATTTTCTTATGATTAATTAAATATTTATTATTTTTTTGAAAAAATGAATTAATATGATTTTTTTAAGTAACTTTTGTATAGAAACTTTTTGTAAAAAACGCATCATTTAACAGTTTGAAAAACATGCGGGCGAAACACGAAGGAGAAAAGTTGAGAACTCTTCTTGTGGAATAGAGCCTAAGTGTTGTAGCTATAGTACCCATTTTATTGTGCCGTCTTTCAAATGTTGTGACTGTTCATAGTAGCAACTGATCCAGATCCATCCACACAGTACTCCTACATTCTATTACCTCTCAACTCAGATAATATATGAACCACATGGTGAAACTTGGAAGTTTCTACCTTGAAACAGAATGGGGGCCATCCATTTGATGCCAGGACCATGGATTTTAGTTTGGTTGTTGGGGGATACAGCCATGCAGTGCAGGGCGCTGGAGCCTCTGCTTTATTAGCTTCTCCTTGAATGGGCTGGTGTGGCCATCTCTAGCTCAGTGGCTCCACCATTTCATAACTAGTAAAAGACCAACGGCATGATCATGAGTAAACTTTTCTCACCACATCATTTCTCCGGTGGGGTGCACCACAGGATCAGGGAGAATCATATCCAGTGATGTCAGTGAGTGAGGATTTGGGATGGGCACTTGCACATACTCCTACTAGGAAAGGAAGTTAGGAGGAGGGGTGCTGCTGAGTACTAGGTGCCATATTGCTACCTTGTGGCCCACAAGATAGCAAATGTGTGATTTTCTTGCTTGCTACTTGCTTCGTCTCAAAAAAATTTTATGTCCAGATTTGTTGTTCTAAGTGATGTTATATTTTAATCTAAGTTATTTTTTTTTGACAGATGGAGTAATACAGTATTATATTATTTGTATCTCAATGTTCGTGTTTTGTCTTTGGGTTGCTTTTTTTTGGCATTATATATTTATCTAGTACAACAGATTTTTCAGTAGTTAATCAACGCCCGAGAGTTGTCTTTCTCAGGAGTAGGAGGTAAGGATCTGTTGAGTAAAATGGTCACTCTTGTGCACTATTGAAGAAAGTTATTCATACAATAGTGAGAAAATGCTACCTCAGAAACTTTTGTACAAGTTAGGTTGTTAATCTAAGTGTCGTTGTTAGGTCGCTATAACGAGAAAAATTCACATTTTAACATTTTCGCTGTTAGTATAATAAGTTGATGCTTCCGACGTCACCATATCATTCCATTGACCACGCAAGCTATAAACATCACCCCTTGATATGTTAGATCACAACCATTTCAAAAAATTACTTAAAATGTTCGAAACAAAAGCGTCTTCTACTCATGCCTATAGAAATTGAATGTTTCATATCAATGGATGAGCCACCGCCTTGTCAACGTGCAATAGAACTTTTATGTTATTGTAGAGATTTAAAATATTTTTTTCTAACAAATACTCCAGCAAACTTTGTTTGGGTCCTAAAAGTTTCTTGTCTCCGACACTGATTTTTACGAAATTTTATGCAAAATTCATATGGCCCAAAGTTCAGTTATAATTCCCCTCTCGTTGTTGTAATCAAGACCCATACATTTTTCAACAATTTTTGTGTATCTTGTAAAACTACACAGACTCGAAGAAAAATAAGTTTCTTCGACTATTTGTACGTCTAGTACTACTGTATAACGTACTACGCAACATAATTAGCTGACAACCTATTATAGGCTTGAAATTTAACTCATCCTGATCCTGATCCGCCAATCCGAATTGGGTTAATTCTCTGATGCTGGCCTTGAGCCAGATGGGGCTCCAGAAGGCTACGGTTCTGAAAGCTGAATTGCACGGTGAAGAGCGTGGGTCCATCCATCCAGCACCAAAGCCACCAACCGCTCCTCTCCCAGGAGGGCCATGACATTGATCAGGGAAAGCAGCCGCTGTCCGTCCCTCGGACATCGACTGCCTTTTCCCCCCTGCTCCACCGCCGTCCCACGCTGTCTTTGTCAGCTCTCCCCTTGTACGGTTCACTCGCCCAGCCCGGTATCTACTGTCCTTTCTTTAATCCCCTGCAGCTAGTACCAATAACTCCTCGCCGGGTGATCTGAATTCTGACAGGGTTGACCACCAGCTGGAGTAGGGAGCTATTGCTAGCCACACTAAAAAAACGCACTTGGAAAATTACCGAGTTGGTGTGCTCGGTGTCAGTGCGTCAGTGCCAGTGGCGGCACGGTGACCCCAAGCCAGAGACCCGATTAGATTTACTGCTTCGGTTAATCCACACCGGGAGTCATCCTTGAGCGGATGATGCTGAATGGACGGCGGTGTGCTGGCCAGAAAGGGATTGGCCGCCATATTGCTTGCTCTCGCCGGTGACACATGCTTATTGCTCACTGCAGCGTCGTGGACTCGTGATGCTGCTCCGTGCCTCTGTCGGTGTCAAGCACTTATGACACGAGCGTGACACTACCTAATACTAGTAGTACTAGTACTAACTTCGCTGATTTGCTGCTGATCAGCATCAGCATGTGGACCGTTCCCATCGATCGACCTAATCCAGATTCCTAATACCATCAACTCATCAAGCAAACAGTCACTGGACAAAACTTCGAGCACAAATGCATAGTTAGTATCGCTCCATCGCAGAAAAAAAAATCAAATTCTAACTATAATATATATATATATATATATATATATATATATATATATGGATTTATTTATTTTTTTTAAGACGAACGGTCTACCAGACTACCACTCAAGAGAGGCCCCTGTCCATATTCTCTGCCCGAGTGACCAAGCATGCGTGATGCCACTAGGCAGAAGGCACGTGGGTGATGAGACGACAATTGAGACGGCCAGATGGATGGCTCTGGCTCTGCATATGCTGCATGCAGAAGCAGGCTTGACGGTTACTAACTTACTACTGCCAGCACTACCGGTCAAAGGGGCAAAATGATGTGAGCTGCCGCCGAGCTGGTGTTGGTTTGGGACGATGCAGGCAATTGATGGCCGTAGCGACGATACGAGACGAGCAGTAGTGCGTACTACTCCCATTGGATGGATGGACCAGATCGAGATGCGTCCGCTTTCCAGCTGCCCGCAGGGGGGGAGTTGGTTGCAGCGGGAAGAGGCCAAGGGGAAAAAAACGGGGAAAAGGCCGTGGACGACGGCGGTTGGGGACGTCGTACTACGTACGTACTACTGGTGGTGTGGATCAGGACGACGCACACATGGGTTGCCCGATCTAGAGGCGGACACACCACAAACTTGCGGTTCGCGTCGCTTAGGCGTAGATCCAGATTGACTGGGGCTGTAGAAGAATAGTGAGTGTAGTACTAGCTGTACGTAGACCAGAGAACTGTTGTACGGTCTCGTGGACGTGTAGAGAGAGAGAGAGGGAGGGAGAGAGGAGACCGGTTAATTGGACGTGACAGAGGTAGACGTGCTGGGCTCGGGTTGGTTAATTGGTGGCTCTCTGTGGGCCTTGATGGTTGCCGTTCTGAAGGTCCAAAGAGTTTCAGCATGAAGGGCCTGTTTACTGATAGTTGTATGGTGAATTTTTTAATTTTTAATTTTATTTATTAAAATATTTAAAAAATAATTTTTGGTTTTAAAGTTTTACAAATCTACACCCCTAACGCTTTCTGGAAGGGTGTTTATTTTTAAAAAATTCTTTCAAAGAGCGTTTTTATGATGTGATACATGTCCGTTGGCGCATTCTAATGGTCACGTAAAGGACGACCGACCATTTTGTAGGTAATCCCCTTGCCATCCTCTCAAAGGTTTGTAAGAGGTCGCCTGCAAAATAATCGGAGCTGGTCATTTACAGATAAACCCCTTGCCACCCTCTTAGAGGGTTGCATGGGGGCCACTTGCAAAATGTCGTAGGTCGCTATTTTACAAGCAGTCCCCTTGCTGCCTGTAAAATGACCAGTCTCCCTTTGTGCAACCGTTACAATACATCAACGGACATGTGCCACGTCATAAAAAAAGTCCTTTGGAAGACGTTTTACTAAAGAACGTCCACCTAAAGAATGGTAGGGGTATAGATTTGTAAAACTTTGAAACCAAAAATTATTTTTTAATTTTTTAATAAATAAAATTAAAAATTGAAAAAATCGTTGTATGGTGGGCTGAAAGAAAAAACTTTTCTTGGTATCTAAAGCTCGTTTATCTTAGTCTTGTCCTTGTGATGGGCCGAGGCTTCCCAATTGATGGCCCGATATGCTTGAGGCCTCTGGCCAGTAGCCACGACGGATCCAACTAAAAAGCGATTTTTTGTTTATACATTTATTTATTTTTTAATTTACATAAATATATTTTTGTTTTCATAAATTACGGAAGTGTACCCTAATGCCCTCTGGGAGAGCAGTTTTAAAAATCGCTCTCTGCAAAAGTGCCAAGGGGCTTAAATGCATTTTTTTAATAGCTTGCGTACTTTGTGTTTTTACAATTAAAAATATTTCATATGAAGATGGATGAAATTAAACTTTATATTAAAATTGTAGACTTCGAGAAGATTTGCATGTTTGTAATTAACAATCTTTTCATTTAAGATCATTTAGGAGTTCAAATATTTGTTGCAAAATTTAAATTTTCTTTTTATAAATCTCATCTACATTTCAAATGACCTTTGAAGGAGACAAACTTTATATGTAAGTTGACTTTGTAGTTTATCATCTTTTTATTTAAAATTGTTTGGAGTATTAAGTTAGCATTACTTTTTTTACAATTAAAACCAATCGGAAAGGTTTAAATGCAAATAAAAAATTTTGCATTTAAGACCTTTCTTGTTCTCTGGAAGGACGATTTTTAGAAAATGCCCTCCTCATATTTCTGTAAATTTTGAAAACAAAAATATAGTTTCAGAATTTTTAAAAATAAACATATAAATAAAAAATTCAGTGAAAAGCTAGTTCCCATCTGCTCGGCGAAAAAAAGGTAAAATCTTGTAAAGCACAAGGAGGATTACCTACGCATCACTCTATACAGATTTTATTTCACTAACGTGTGTAACTACATAATGTAATTATAATAAGCATCATGTAAACTAAAAAGGCCCTAACTTAGTGGGAGAGGCATGTGCGTGAGACGTAAGGGTCGTGCGATCAAGTCCCCGTAGCGACACAGTTTGCTTATCCAACGGCCAACATGGATTTTAACGCATACCGAACAAGTAAGGGGGAAGTAGATCTTTAACAAAATAGATTTGCTATACTTTTTGTCGATAGTTTTATGTGAAGAGAAATTTTGAATTGTGGGTCATTAGATATGCTCCAAGATTCGTGCAAATACAGATAAAAAAATATATTTTTATTGATAGTTTTCTGAGAAGAGAACTTTTGAATCGTGGGTCATCAGATATGCTCAAGATTCATGCAAATACAGATGAAAAAAAATCAAGGCATAAGGTGCACTTGGTGGGACTCAACCTCGCCACCTCGTCACACCCCAAAGACTTTACCACTAAGCTAACAGGTGTTTATTAATTACACCTCAGATACATATAATTTATAATGTAGTTATATAGAAGTTATAATTTAATTACATTTATATTATACTATAATTGCATTTAAAAATTTTTCACTCAAAATACTTTTGGATGTTATGTAGCTGCTAATCCCTTAGCAAAATCATAGCAAAAGACTGTCGCAAAGCATCAAACACTGCAATCCTGTGGCGTCAGGCGCACCATCCAAATCAGACGAGACCCAGCCTCAAAGCAAAGCAACGCAAAGCAGAGTTGCCCGTTGGTGATGTAAAACACTGCTTCACCCAATAGATATATAGGGTCAGTACAGTTGAGGGCGAGTGATTCTCAAGATATTTCCTTATTCTTTCTCTTGCCACTAAGCCACTTGAGTTTGCTGACAAATGATGTCGTCCACCACGTCGGCCATTCCATCTGGAGGAAAGAACTGAAGGTATCAATTGGTTTTGAGTACTTATCCACAAGCTCATGCTACCTAATTGGACCATGGTTCCAAGATAAGTGGTAACAGGTTGGTTACTGGTCTGAAGTCGAGGCTGCTTAGCGGTGGTTACCTGCAAGAACGCTATGAATTCAAACTTCGAACAAAAAAATTGAATTTACAGTTAGTTGATATTAAAAAAAGATTATTTAGTTTAGTATTTTTAGATAGCAAAGCAGTTGTCGGATAAAATTCGATACCCGGCAGTAACTAGCCGGTTACCTTGTTTACTTTGGGGCCAATAAATATGGACAAATCGGTATTTGCAATCTTGAATTGGACTGGATTTGAGTAGTTTAAGTTTATTTAAATACAAAATAAACTTTTGGTTTCTGCAACTTAAACTGAATAGTAACGCATAAACCGATCAGATGGATTCAATTCTGTATGTGAATGGGTTCTGAATGTGTTTTTCAGTACGCAATTGTTCCACTTGGCTATTTTGGAATTCCATTCTACACCAAATGTCTTGTAGCTTAGATCAAGAAAGAGTATGATCTGTATATAAACCAAGACAAGGGCCATTCTGCATGAACAGTCAATTAAACAAAATATACTGCATCCCTCAGCTAATTAGTGCTATTTAGACATATAAATATGCATATAATCTAGCAGGTTAAGCTTGCAATCCAAACTTAGATAGTTTAATCACATCATTAGACCCTGGGGTGAGGCCAAGTGTCGCTGTACTTCAGACTTGCAATCCAATTTACCTGCAGGAATCGGAATTTCAGATCATTACATGGTCCCTGCAAAAAGAGTTCTCTTCTTCACTTCTACTCTTCACAACTTTTAAATTCCAGCGGGAGAGAAGCGCGCCAAGCACAACGCCACTCTCTTCCCTTCCACTCCCCACTCCACAGCCATGGCAGAGTCGTGCTACGTGCGCGTCCTCTTCCTCCTCTTCCTCCTCCTCCTCGTCACGCCCCTTCCGATCTCCATTGCTTCACCTCTAAAGCTTCGGCTATCTGCCTCCGAGGTCGCCGCACTCGAGGCGCACGCGCCGCCGCCGCCCCCGCCCGACGCGCCGACGATCTACTTCGAGGTGGACCGGCCGCACCGCCCGCCGCCGGGCAGCTTCGGCCCGTGCTCCACGCTGCTCCTCTCCCACTCCTTCGGTTTCACCTACACCTTTCCCCCGGTCACGGCCCAATACTCCCCGCCGCCCTGCCTCGCCACGGCGGGGGGCCGTGCCTCGGTGATCTCCCTCGCCGTTCTCGAGTGGCGCGCCACCTGCCGCGGCGTCCAGTTCGACCGCATCTTCGGCATTTGGCTCGGCGGCGTCGAGCTCCTCCGCAGCTGCACGGCGGAGCCGCGGCCGAAGGGCGTCGTCTGGTCCGTGTCCAAGGACGTCACCAAGTACGCGTCCCTCCTCGCCGCCCGCAACTCCTCCACCCTCGCCGTCTACCTCGGCAACCTCGTCAACGACCAGTACACCGGCGTCTACCACGCCAATGTCACGCTCCACCTCTACTTCCGTCACCCGCCGCAGCCGCCGCAGCCCGGGTTGGGACCCGCCGACGTCATCGTCCCCATCTCGCAGAGCCTGCCGTTGAACGGCGGGCAGTGGTTCCAGATCAACAACAATGAGGACGTCGAGTCCGCGAGCCTCGCCATGCCGGCCAACGCCTACCGCGCCGTCCTCGAGGTGTACCTCTCCTACCACGGCTCCGACGAGTTCTGGTACACTTATGGGAACCCGTTCAACGGCAATGGCCCATTCCGCGAGGTCACCGTTCGGATCGACGGGGACGTCGTCGGCGCCGTCTGGCCGTTTCCGGTGATCTACACCGGAGGCATCAGCCCCTTCCTCTGGAGGCCGATCAGCGGCATCGGCTCGTTCAACCTCCCATCGTACGACATCGAGCTCACGCCGTTCTTGGGCTGGTTGCTGGACGGCGAGGAGCACGAGCTCGGCTTCGCCGTGACCGACGCCCAGGACTTTTGGTACATCGACGGCAACCTCCACCTCTGGCTGGACCCCAGGAGCACGGCGACGACTGCTGGCATCATCAGCCACGACGCGCCGCCGCTGGACAAGGTCACCGCCGTTGCGTCCAGGGGTCCCGGCAACGAGTACTACCAGACGACGGCGTTCCGGCACATCTCCGCCGCCGGGTGGGTGCAAACGTCGTCGTACGGCAAGATCACCGCGACATGGACGCAGAGGTTCAGCTTCGTGAACACGAACCAGGTCCGTGACGACACAGAGCAGACGGTCAACCAGACCACCGACACGTACTCCGGCGTCCACGTCACCGACCACGCCGGCGTGGCGTACTCGCAGGAGGCTGAGCAGAGCTTCCCGCTCTACATCTACCAAGGCCAGGTGAACCAGACGTCGAACGACTCGTTCACCCAGGAGACGAGCGTGCAGCTGCGGTTCGAGGAGGAGAGGGTCGCCGCCGGCCGGCCGGGGTTCTGGTCCCGGTCGCTGAGCAACGCGCAGGACTCCGCCGTGGACGTCCACGTGCAGGAAGGGGACGCCGTCGGGACGTCGTGGCGCGCGCAGCAGACGTACAGGTACGAGGCGACGGACGGGTGCTACTACCGGGACGTCGCCAGCCAAGGCTACGGCGTCGTCTCCGACCAAACCGACGAGGTCTGCGCGAAGGGATCGCCTGCCGCCGGCGGTGCCATTGCCGGCGGCGCGACGGAGTTAGGCGGCGCCGCGGCTACGGGAGTGGCATGGCTGAGCTCGTGAGAAGCTTTTAGCGTGGCATGGCTGCACTTTGAGTGTTTGAGCGATCTAATTAAGCTCCTTTCATTTGTATGATTACTTTACACATTACACACAGGGATGTGACCGTCATGTGTACACTTTGGTGAAGATTTATCGTTTTATCTGTTGCAATAAGAGAGATGTGGACAGCTTCCTTTTACCCTGCGTTCTCTCCATGCAAGTAAATTTCACAAAACTACAACTATTTTATTATACTATAATTTTACTACAAGTTTAACTTATCATTTCAGATTAACTATTTAGGTGGCCCACGTAATTACACAGCTGACACCTATATAAAGTTATCTATTTTTTACATATGATTTTACTTAAAATTTGTTAAATAGCTATCTCGTTGTCTTAAGACTTAAAAGACCGAACCTTATTATCCCGTGTTTCTAATTTCGTAGTTTTTAAAAACCACGCCAGTCGCTACCCTTACTCCTTTGTCACCCATTTATTTACTTGCTCGATTTATCACGGCTTCTATTTATTCTACTTGAAATCTTTTAAAATTGGATCTTGTGGTTTTAGAGTTCATTATCTTGTTGGGTTTTGTTGTTTTTAGAAGTCCCGTCAAACGTCGTCGCTGTACTTCTCTACAACCCATCCACTTTCTCCTCTCTTTATTGTCATTGAAATTTTAAAAATCGAATATAATTATCGTTGATGTTCATTTTTTACTTTATGAAAGTCCCGCCAACCATCGGTGGCTCCGTCTCTATACTCCTCTACGGCCCATCCGTTGCCTTCCCTTTTATCGTCATTGAGATTTTTAATAATCAAATATAATTATCATTGGGATTTACTTTTTTACTTTTTAGAAGTCCCGCCAACTGCCACGACCATGTTGCTTAACGGTCTGTCCATCGTCCGTCCTCTTTATCATTATTGAGATTCTATTTGAGATTTTGTTTATAATTTTTAGATGTCCTATCAACCGCCACCACCCTACTTCTTTACGGCCCTATTGCTTCTCCTCTCTTTATTGTCATTTTTCATTATTGTGTTCTAAATAGACTATTTTTAAAGAAAATTTCATGTTTTTCATTCCGATATTTTGTTATTTATAAATTATATTCCTACTTGAACTCTTATAATTATTTTTCTATTTTTGAAATTTATTTTATTTTTACTTTAAATTTTAATTAATCTCGTGTTGTGTTCTAGATGGTCTCTTCTTTCAATAGTCATTATTTTTATTTCCTAATTTTAGTTATTTATAAATTGTATTTCTAGTTGAACTTTTATTTTCTTTTTATAATTTTGTATTTTGTATTCAAATTTTAATAAATCTCGTATTGTATTCTATATGGACTATTCTTTCAATGGTCTTTATTTTTTATACCTAGTTTTAGTTTTTTGTTAATTGTATTCTTACTTGTACTCTAATTTTTATTTTTTTAATTTTGGAATTTATTTTATTCTTTATTTCAAATTTTAATTAATCTATAATTGTGTTCTATATGAACTCTTTTTTTCGATTAATGTGAAAATTTTTAGTCTCTACCGCGAACGTGATGCCTTCTTTCAAAACTGTTTTAATAATATAATAGATATTATACAATATTATCAAAAAACTATAACTTTTGGCTATCTTATAAAATTGGGCCCACCTATCATATACATTTGTAATACTTATGTCATTTTAAGTTGGGCCCACATGTCATATGCACATAGAGGATAAAGTTGTATTTTTCTATAAAATCATTTGCTATTGTTGCAGTTTTGTAAAATACAAAGCTAAAGTTGTAGCAAAGTGATAGTTTTTACAAAATTTGGTGATGATCGAATTGTCCGGATAAAATTTTGTTAGCTATAAGCCGAGACCAAACTACTGGACATGTCTCTCGGTCTTTTTTGGGTATTCTTAATGCACGATCGATTGCGCGTGCCTCAGGCACGAGATCGGGAAAGCCCACTTACGTGTCAATGTGTTTTCCTGGTTTTCCTTTTGCGCGTGCATCGCACTGCTACAACCCACGCGATCGTGTAGGCGGTATGCTCATGTGCATCGCACACGTCCCGCCAACCATCAAAAGCTCTACGTATCTATATCTATTATATGTCGTTAGCTCATATGTGATGTACCATTATCTCATAATTAGATTGAAATTATGGTCTAACATTTCGTTTAACTAGACCACAATTTCTAGTGAAAAATATTATACATAAAAATCACTGCTATACGAAAAAAAATTGACTCTATAATATTATGCATAAATAAAAAAAATCCACCTAGAATCATTATGCAAAATTAAAAAAATATACTTAAAAATTTATACACATAAACTTTTTATATAGAAATTTGTTTCGTATAGAAACTTTATGGACATAAAATATCGTATAGAAACTTTGTATAAATGAATCTGACATGTAAGTTAAAAAAAATATGCAATGTATGTTTTATTAGGCCTAAAATCAGCCCATCTTGAAAGGTGTCCCACGCTTGCTCACGCACGCCGTTTAAGTGCGTCAAGAGGAAAGAGTCTATAAAACAAAAAGTATTGTTTTTAGGCTAATCAAAACATAAAAAGTGAAACTGATCGCGCGGGGTAGATACACGCAACCGATCGCGCGATAGCTTTTTCAGTCCTTTTTTTTTTATGTTTCGGTTTATTTTACCTACCCTTACCGTCGGAAGAGGTGAGAGACAAGAAGAGGATTAGGTTGCACGATTCTCAAAGCGTATTGACGGCCCCAAAATCACATACAGCTTCTCTGCACCTATTTTCGATTTTCTTGTCTTGTTGCTAGCTAGACTTGTTGCTCTGGTGATGCCAATCTCCGCTGCTGGAGTTCGTTGCCGCTGTCTGCATCTGGTGCAGCAGCGGCTTCTTGCTGCTGTACTGCGGTGACCGTGGCCGTGGAGGTGGTTAGCGTGAACGTTTTATGCTCCTTGTTCTTGCCCCAGAGCACGCTGTAGAGGCCAGCCACCATCAGGATCCCACCGACGATGCTGCCGAGGTGGACGATCTCGCCGAGGAGGAAGAGCGAGCAGAAGATGGTGAAGACTATGCTGAGCGGGCTGCCCATGGCCAGGAACACAGGTCCCTTCTTCTCGATGCACCAAGCCTGGAGGTAGCACGACACTCCCGTGACGGCGACGCCGGAGTAGACGACGGCGAGGAGGCCGGTGTCGAACCGCAGCCTCCATGCCGCTGGGTCCCGCTCCACCGCCGTCGCCAGCGCCAGCGACTGCACCGTGCTGATCACGCTCTGCAGCATCGTGCCCAGCAGCTTGTTCGGGTACTCGTTGAGCAGGAACGCCATCAGCACGATCCAGAGCGACCACATCGCGTTGGCCACCACCATCAGCAACGTCCCTTCGATCCACCTCGTCCTTGTCCCGCTCTCGGAAGCTTCATGGCCGCCGCCGAACGCGCGGTGGTGGTTCAGTGGACTTATCGCCGGCCCGGCGTACAGCGCAATCACCAGCACGCCGGCCAGGGACAGCCCCACGCCGGCCGCCTTCGCCGCGCCCGACAAACTCCTCAGCCGGAGCACTTCCTGCCTTAATAGGAGTGCCAAGAAGAAGGTCACCACGGGAATCGAGCTGGTTGTAGCCGATGCCACCGTCGACGAGGTGTACTTGAGGCCCATGTTGTACAGGTTTAGGCTCCCTGTGTTCCTGCACATGTGAATTGAATCCATCCAAATTCCAAGTTTGTTACATGCGTGTTCATTGATCAACTCATATCCTGTAAATAAATACTCAGGAGTACTCCGTAGTAAATAGAAGATGCAGATGCAGAACTGTTTTACCCAAGCAGAGCACAGAGGACAAGCTTGATGAACAATCTGAGAGACATCGGTGGCGCATTTCTCCTGCATACAAACACAAATTTTCATCATGTGCAGACGACTCAGAAAATAAATATCACATCGACATAGTCTCTAATACACAGGTTTCATCACTACCTTTTCTAACTATATATTTAAAAATACATTAAAGTTACTGCTATTTGAAACTAGTTTTTATGGCAAATCTACCGATACCATTTTCTCCTGTCAAATCCTAATTATTTTTTATCAATTAATTATTAAAGGTTTAGTTGCACATGTATTTTAGAACGATATCTATTTGGTAATGGAGGTAGTATTTCAATACAGCTAGCAGATAGCTCTTCTCGATCGATTGGTTACCGTTCCAGAATAATGGCGAGCGGCAGCAGCAGGACAGAGGCAGCTGCCTGGCGGTAGAAGCTGAAGATGAAGGTGTTCATCCCCTGGTTGAACGCTGCCTTGGAGATGACGTACAGACCAGTGTAGATCACCTCTATGACGATGACAATGACATAGGGCGTTTTGGCATCCATGGCTTGCACGTTGCTTCTGCTGAGCCTGAAACTCCAGCATGACACTTGAGAGATGGTGCAGGGGAAGCTAGCCTTATATAATTACTTCATTCGTCTCAAATTATAAGATATATATTTTTTATATGATCTTCAATAATATATTTTAGTCATTAATTTGTTTTATACTATGTTTTTAATGAATATAAAATTAGCATCACATGAAAGTACTTTAAAATATAAATATAATGATATAACATCCATAATATTTAGTATAGATATAATTAGTTTAATTATTAGTTAAAAGTTATCAAGTTTGATTTTCCTTAAAAGAAGGACGCTCTATAATTTGACACGAAGGAAGTTGAATACCTCGTATGCTGTAGTCGGGAATTCAAAGATCAAGAGAACTAAAAGAAAACACGGTTTTGTTGTGTACCTGTAATAAAAAAAGGACAATATTTAAGTTTTATGACAGTTGTGAAATCACAACTGCACATGACACATGCAAATGGTTATAATCAAACATGAGATGGATCCAATGGCTATTATTTTTTAGTGATGTAGCCTAGCCATATTAAGCTTTATATCAAAAATTACACTGGGCGAGTTGTAAATGCACATAACATATACTAGATGGTTATGATTAAAGCATGTGAGGGATTCAAATGCTTATTATTTTCTAGATATGGTTCAAACTCTGAGCTTTTGATTTCTCCTACATAGGGTTCATCATAGCTGATGTTTCAGAGGAAAACTAGCAGTAGCAAGGCCCGGCAAAAAACTGACAGTTGTCAGGCGAGCAAATTTTTGTTTCTTTCTTCCTAAAGCTTTTTTTGTAGAAACACTCACAAACGCTTCACTGTCGATGGATACGTCGTCTACCACTAAAAGAATAATTAGCTATAATTACGAGCACCTGGGTCGACTTGAATTCGGGTGGGCTGGTTTCACCACAAGAAACGTTGAGCTATACCCACTTCGTTTCCTAAAACATTTCGATTGGTTTGGGGGAGACTATTCTCTTGCTCCGCTGCAGAACTCTTTTTATACCTCGAAAAAATGTTTCTTCATTCATTTAAACACCAACCAAATAGTTATAGAAACAACTTAAAAGATTGATAACATTTACACAATATACATATGCCACCCCATAAAATTATAAGTGCATACGCAACTCACGCACTAAGAAATAAAAACGAAAAGACAAATCCACTGTATGAACGGAACCTGTACTTTTTATATCTGAATTTGTATTTTTTTTAATATGTAGATCAAGGTTGAACTTAAATTTTGACGTAGTGGTAGACGTCACTCTACGGTGTAGTGATAGAAGTCACTATACGTTGTGATCGATTTTCTCGATGTGTTGATCATCAAGTACTCCGTGCTAATTTGCACTATTGCACGTGCAACGGTACAAGAGAAAAAAAACTGCCGTAATATGATGGATTTTAGGCCTGTTCGTGTACTAAGGTTATCAACATTTGTCAATAAAAATTATACAACTTGCCTAATATTAGATACTCAAAAATCTTTGCCATATCTTAACAAGGCTAAGCAAATCTTGCACACTTTTCTAGCTTATTGCCGTGTGGAACCTAGTTTGCCGATAGAGAATTTTACCACAGCTATTGCTGCAACCAAACAACTAACTGTCCAAGTTAGTCAAATTCGTTTAACTATAGGGGTGGAAAATTGTAATTGCAAAAACATGCCTATGCTCTGCACGTATTTGTGTTCGATCTTTGCGTGTGTCCAAATAATCATATCTTTTTAAAGATCAAACAACATATATTAGTATATCTATTCTATACATAAACACCTACAGGGTCCTATCACACTTTTCCTAGTCTAATTGTTGGTTTCTTCACGCGTAGACCGTAGATCGTCTAATTTTTTAGTCTTGATGCTGTATAGACCTGTGCTTTGCATATTTAAGGGGTATATGCTATATGCGTAATCAGAGATTCAGAGTTAACCATCTCTTTAGACGTCTCCTCTCTCCTTGTTTTAACCTAGCTCGAATGACTGCTACAAAATGGGCATATAGGGTTTCATCGTTTGCCCTATAACTTATTAGCTATAAATTTTAGAACATAATTTTATAATTGATATTGTATTTTCTCAACATATATAGTTTTTTTATATTGGCTTTTAAGTCGCTAAAAATACACATATAAAGTCTATCCATAATTTATTATTTTTTTGTTAATAAGCCCGTTATGGCTTATAATCGGTTATTCGTTAACCAATGTGACACTGTTTCTTTGGAAGTGTTGGCGTCGGTCCCAAAGCAAAGACTCTGTGTCTACAAGTACACACACAACTAACTTTAGAAACTATCTAGAAGAGTTTCTAGCTAATAAAATTGCTTTAAGTATATCCGGCTCCATCAAACAGTTCAAATCTCTCTCATTTTTTCTATAATGGATAAAATCCAGCCTTTGCTTCAAAGGAAGCCACAACCACTTATTACAAAGCCAAGTATCATAGGATATAACAAATAGTGATCAGAAGGCAAATCTAAAACCCTCCAACAAAAGAAAGATATACAACTTAATTATTCAAAAAGCAATCGTATTAGTAAGGTTCCATCAAAAGTTGGTAAAAATTGACATAATCATTGTCTCTAAATTTCAGTATGCAAGATGAATTAATTTCTAGTCCTCATCACATCTTTGTAGCTTGGTCTAGAACTGAAGCCAAAATACGTTGCCCTGAAAGTATATGTATATTAGATTTAATTGGAGTTTTATAAAAAACATTGTCATTCTACCGAGTCATAGAGCCCAATATAAAACAGATACTTCTGCTAGCATCTTTTTGGTTGTTGAGTCAACACCAGCAAACCAACTTCCATATGTATATATATATGAATAAAACTATTTGATGTCTTTAGAGCAAAAGAAACAAATATATTTCTCCAAAAGAATTTAGCAAAGTAAGAATAGATGGTGGATAGTTTCATGATGCATAAAAACAGTATCTTGTACTACGATTTCAATTCCATCTTGCTAAATTTTCTTTAGTTAGAACTACCCTTTTAAGTAAATACCACATAATGATTTTTATCTTTAGGGACATCTTTAGTTTAAATTCTCATTTTAGATTATGAGATTGAATAAAATAAACTATTAGCTAGCCAAAAAGCTGGGTAAACTACTTTATATTCTCACCGGCTAGCTAATTACTCCGGGTATTTATTAGATGCTCCTTACAGTGTTAGTAGCCGTAAGTTGTGTCATATGGTAGCAGGTTTGATTGATATCTAATACTCCCTCGATCTTAAAATATATGACATCGTTGGCTTTTCACATAACATTTGATCATTCGTCTTATTAAAAATTTAGTATAAATATGTAAAAGTATTATTTAAAATTGTTGTTTCTTTGATGATAAAACAAGTCACAACAAAATAAATAAGATTTATATAATTTTTTGAGTAGTTGAACGTTATGCAAAAAACAATGGTGTCACATATTTTGGGACAAAGGGGGTATTATAGAACATGTTTGCTCAACCTAATAATTTAGTAAATGTATGGCTAAAAAATTGATGATCATACTTTAGGCTATATAGGTTTGCAAAGTAAAAGAGAAAAGAGTGTATGACAGGTTATGGGAGCAGGGCCAGTGACCTAGGGCCGGCCGGTGCCCGGGCTCCACACCATGCAATAATATATTAGTACTCCTTAATTACTTACTTAGCAAGAAGAATAATTTAGCAAGAAGAAATTAGAATGATAGTAAAAGATGTTTCTGTATACGAAATGAGACTGTTCAACATCTTTTCTTTGATTGCCATTTTGAAATTTTTTTGGAGAGTAGTTTATATTTCATTTGGGCTAAAAACCTCCAACTAGTATTCTAAATGTGACTGGGAATTGGCTAAGTGGTATTGATCAAAAATTACAAAACTCATATTTGTAGGAGCATCTATTTTATAGTGGGCTCTATGATTAAGTAGAAATAATGTAGTTTGTCTTCAAATAAATCTTATATGTAGGTAATTTTCAGGGGAACACACTGGTTCCGGTTGTAGGCATAGCTTTAAAAGTGTGAAAAGAACAAGGATCTAATACATTTTGCATGCCGAAGCATAGATGTTACAATCATGTAGATTTTCGCCAACTTCGAATAAAGATTTACAAATAGACTTCAATAATTGTTTTCTCTTTTAGTGTTGGTTTTTTAATCAGTCATTATGAAGTTGTTGGTATGTTTGCTTTCTTTGAGAGAATGATGTAACGAGTGACTATAGCTTCGGTTGAAGCAAAGGCCATGATTTATTCCATTATGTAAAAAAAAGTTACTTACCTAGCTAATTACCTTCTCTCTTGGTTCTAATTATTGAGGTATCCAGCAAAGTAGCAAAGTAGCAAAGCAGGATCAATCTATCGATCACATGTGATATATGGTAGTTCAACGCCATGCTACGATCATTGTGGTGGCATTCTCGTACATACTGCTGATTTATTAATTAAATTTGTATAAAAGAATTCGATACGCATTGGAGTCCTTATATTAAGGGCTATAGAAAGCACGAACCACTCTATTTACATACGTCAGCTATAGGAAAAATGAGGTGGTCTAGATCGTGTTTGATTGATTGTAGTCCAATTTATTGTCCTATGAGAAATATAATTGTAAGTGTGGCTTTTCATCGGTACATATGCTCAAGAATTCTACAGAAATTAGTGCTGGTCTATTTTCATGTGTGTGTATCAGAAAAACCTGGGGATTTCCCCGTGTATTTTTATGATTTGTTACATAACTTTTAGCTTATATTTCCATATGCAATCATATTTTGTACACAATACGCATTTAAAAACAATATACAACTCTTATCTTTTTGTTTCTATATATACAATTGTACTCTGTATACAACTATTGCTATCAATTAATAGTGGGTCTAATATGTGATTTCTTTCGCTATAGGATCAAAGACGTAATAGAGAGGGGGGGGGGTGTAGAATATGATTTCTAAGAAACTTGACTCAATTGAAAATTGAACTTGTGGAACAAGATAGTAGCCTATGTGCCTCGGTTTATGTTTATCACAAATGTGGTCAAGTTTTACACCCTAGTTGAAGTCCTACAATTCTAGAGCAAACTAAGTAATGAAAGGAACAAGAATGCCAAACAAAGAGAGAAAAGCGATAGAAAATTTAAACACAGGACACGACGAGTTTTTCCCGAGGTATCGGAGATTCGACAATCTCCACTAATTCTTGTTGGAGCACTCTACACAACGGTGTAGCTCCCTCCTATAGTCACAAGTTCATGGGTGCTCTCATCGTGGTGATTCTTCTTTGCTCCGAAAGGTGAACCCTAGAACTTTCACATCCACACAGGGTCTCCCACAATTTTCTTGAGAGATCACTAGATCGCCTCTAAGAGCGGGTAAGCATGCTGAGATGCCAATGTCAGGGGATGGCTCAGAGGACCCTCTGAGTGAACAGTATTGATGGTCCTTAAGTACTAAATTCGACCGTCAGTTCCTACATAAAAACAATTGAAATAAAATATCAAACCTAGTGGTAGGGGTTATAACTAACCATTTTCACAAGTATTGGAGAAATATTGGTATGCATGGATTTTGTATGAAAACCACCCGCCATGCAAAGAAACACACCTCCGGCCAATTAGACGTGAGTACACGGATTAGATACCCACAAGCTGACCAAATCATCTCAAAATTGGCTAACCACTCTGCACCATCATAAGAGCCCACTAGACAGTGACCAGGCCAAAGGAGAGGAGATATGGAAGTGCCAAGGAGTCGGCCGAACTACCCTTGCAACCACATCCCCACCTTCCATGTGGAGGATGGAGATTGGTTCCCTATGGCGGTTGTGGGTGAACCNCTTCACAACCGCCATAGTTACCGTCATTAGAGCCTATAAAGGAGTTCTCCATTTCACTCTCAACAAATAACAACACAACTCAAGTGAAGATAGAATATAGGAAGAGAGTGAGGGGAAGTTCCAAAAGGAGTGCCCCAAATGTTGAAATCCTCTTCGGGGGAGTTCCGTAGGAGTGTCAGAGTTGTCGGCACTCTCTCCGATCTTGTACCTCGACGGATGCTTCTTCTATATAAGTAAGTATTTATGATTTCCTTTGGTATTTTCTTTTCTTATTTAAGATAATTCTCATCATTGCGAGTTCATCGCTTAGTATTTATACTGAGTGCTCTAGTACTAAGACTCTGGATAAAGAAAAAAGTTCTTGGCCGAGGCTAGAGTAATAGTCAATAACATAGACATGGTGTCTAGATTAGAGGTTACCTTCGTTTGTTGTGTGCTCCACAAAAAGTGAGGTAGGTGGCAGGTAGTGACAACTCTGTCCGTCTTTCGTATTCCTCCATGTTCTGATACATCATAGAGCTACAAGCCATACTCAACTTGTTAGACCATTGGAGAGTCAGTGCTCAAAGCAATTGATAGAGTTTTACCTTAACTAAATTAAGATTATTAACTCACAGGAATCCTCTCTATCCTAAGCCTACCATTTAGTTGTTGTCCTTGGATGAATCCTAATTTTAGATTATACACACACGTTCCATGTGATGCGATACCTTTGGAATACTCTAAGGTGAAGTGCTATATCAGTATCTGTGCGCTTGCGGAGTTATCTGTGACCGTAACAAATACCAACAAACAGTTATAAGGGTATACATGTCATTTCCTTTATATAATAGCTTATGGGTCGGCATGGACCTTTAGGTAGAGTTCTTAATGGGCCACATTAGAGATTTGTCCTCCTCTTGAGGTCATCCCCTTCTAGCTTCGCACATGTCTTTGCTACTTATCGTGGCTTTTGCACCATCAGGCAAGCATCGCCACCTTTCATGGTCTCTGCACTCGTGATCCTCATCTTGGGTCATAGCCTTTGCCATGTTTAGTGACATTTTCCATGTGTCATGGCCACGTTGACCAAAGGGCCTACGACCTGCCTCCAACAAGCTTAGTTTTTAGTGGGAAAGTTTAGCTCAAAGGTCAAACATGCCTGAAAGAAAGATTAGATAATAATATTTACATGTCTTAGTTTAAAATGATAAATAAGAAAGCCGAAGAATCAAGATTACTCATGAACTATGGGAATTGGGTTTTTACAACTTGAGGAAATGTTTCTTAGAGAAGGATAATAGTGGGTTATAAGCCAGTTATAACATTATGTGGAGGAGAGAAAACTAAAAATAAATAGTGTTGGCTATCATGTAAGAGTTAACTCTACACATGCTTTAAGATAGATACATTAAATGCATAAGTCAGAGAAAGATAGAACAAAAGAAAAAGTGAAGGCAACCTTATAGCTAATCGAGTAATCCCTCGAGGAAAATTTTCTCAAAAAGATGGTGAGGGATTTGACTACCATCAAGAGCGATGAGTGGTTAAGGGAGATGGAGCTTTCTCCCGAAATAATTCGGATTAGCTCTCATCCTTAACTATTAAATGTCTCGTGAGAGAGGCTATGGTGAACGCTCTCTATAATCCCATTGTCGGTGCTAACATTATGTCCGCAACCTTTGGATTAACTTGCTTAGGGGATGAACTGTTAACATCCATAGACAAAACATTCCAGAGTTCCTTAGGTCATATCATAGAAGGTTACGGAATTCTACGTGGAGTGCCTCTAAGGCACGAGAATGTCAAAGCCTTCCTAGACTTCCACGTGTTTGAAGTCCCTGACTTCGATCCTCTGATTGGCCATCCCATAGAAAAGTTTCTTCTAGATGTGCTAAGAAGGGAGGCATGATGGTCGTTGAAAAACTTGAAAAAATGAGTCGATCCCACAACAAACCATCACGGGATGGAGGATGTGCTTGACCATAGGAAGCTCAACAAGGCAACTAGAAGGGATCATTTCCCGCAGCCCTTCATTGATGAAATGTTAGAGCAGCTTGCAAATCATTCTTTCTTCTGTTTCCTTGATGGATATTCAGGTTATCATCAAATTCTCATCCATCCCGATGCTCAAAGCAAGACCATGTTCGCTTATCTTTATGGAATGTATACTTATTACAGAATGTCGTTCGAGCTGTGCAATGCACCCGTGTTATTACAAAGGTGCATAAGTTCTATTTTCTTTAACATGATCAAGGAAATCATCAAGGTTCTCATGGACAACTTCTCCGTCTATGAAAAAAACATTTGATCATTGTCTCATGAATTTAGACAAGGTTTTGCAACGGTGTCAAGAAAAGGATTTGGTATTACTCAATTGGAAAAAGTACCATTGCATGATCCATGAAGTTATAGTCCTAGGATACCGAGTCTCCGAAAGAGAAGTAGAGGTGGATAGAGCAAAAATTGAAGTAATTCAATAACTTCCACCTCTTATCAAAATTAAAGGAGTTCGCAGCTTCTTAGGTCATGTAGGGTTCTATCAACAGTTCATTAAAGATTTCTCTTTAGTTGCTAGACCCCTAACTTGCCTGCTAGCTAACTATGCTCCCTTTAACTTTATTAATGAGTGCTTAATATCTTTTAACATCCTAAAAAAAGCTCTCATCTTAGCACCAATCATTCAATCCCTGATTGAATGTTATCGTTTGAAACTATGTGCAATGTTAATGATCATGCTTTTATGGCCGTTCTTGATCAAGCTAAAAGTAAGAAACACCATGCTATTGCATATAGTTGGTCAAAAGGCCCATAACCCGATGGCCCAGCCCAGGGCACGGAGATTTGGCCCGACCCAGGCCCAACACGACACAACTGTTGTCGGGCCCGTGCCTGGGCCTCTTCCTGAGGACAACATGCCGGTCCGGCATGGCATGTCCCAATAATCAACACAACTGTGGCCCGACATCCCTCGCTCCCGCAGGTCGTAGCCCATCGGCGGCCGGCCTAAAGAGGTGAGGGACGCAAAATAGACTTATTCCAGCCATATATAACGCACGACCCAAAGAGATGAGGGAGACAAAATAGACTTATTCCAAGGACGAGCACGGTGGGCTGGTCGTACCTTCGAGTCAGCACGGCACAACTTGAGTCTTAGTAGGCTATGCTTGGGCTGTAGGTGCAGCCCGTGGGCAGACACGACACGTCACGTCATGTCGATCGGGCCGGACTGATCTCGGGTCGTGCCTTAGTCGTGCCCGGGCCGAGCCATGCTGAGCGGCCTATCTATACTGTTGCATATGCTAGTAAAACTTTGACTGGAGCTCATTTAAACTGTGCCATAACTGAAAAAAAAGGCTCCTTACCATTGTTTTTGCTTTTCATAAAATCAGATCTTACTTAGTTGAGACAAAGATTATAGTGTACACTGATCATGCTATATTAAAATGTTTGCTCACTAAGGAAAAAGTAAAACCTCAGCTAATCAAAAGTACTTATACTCCAAGACTTTGATCTTAAAATTAAAGAAAAGAAAGGAGTAGAAAATTCTGCAGCGGATCGTTTACCATGCATGTAATTCACTGATATGCAGGAACTATCGACAAATGATTTTCTACGAATTGTCCCGGCACCACTCCCGCTCTCCGAAGATTCATGGCCATTGGCGACAGTGGCTTAATGGGCTTATCGCCAGCCTGCGTACAGCGCGATCACCAGCACGCTGGACAAGCACAAACCCACGCTGGCCGCCTTCGCTGAGCCCGACAAACTCCTCAACCGGATCACTTCCTGCCTTAATAGGAGTGCCAAGAAGAAGGCCACCACGGGAATCGAGATGCCTGCCGCCAATGGCACCGTCGAGAAAAGCGACGGTGAATAGTAATTCAACACTTTGAATAGTGGTAAAGCACTTGAAATAGTTATACCACTTGATTTATTTAAAGAAACTTACCAAGGTTAATCAAGTCTTTTGATAATTTCAAGCCTTTTGATAATTTGAGAGAGATTAATTGGTATCAGAACTGAATTTTAGCCACGTTTATCTAGGGACAGATGAATGTCGTTCATTCTATAGATTTTTCTGTCATTTTTACTTGTCAAAATTCAGCTTTTAAATCAAATTTCGAGAAGTATCTGCTACTTTGTATCCTATTTGACGGAGCGTGAAACTCCTCACCGGGAGACCGTGCAGGCCCCCCTTTGCCGGTTCGGCCGGGGGCGCAAGGTGAGATTCTTAGCCCCTGATCCGAGGGATTTCAGCAAGAAAGAACGCGTGGACACAGGCGCTTTAGACAGGTTTGGGCCGCTGAGAAGCGTAAAACCCTACTCCTGTGTTCTGGTAGATCTGGGAGTGTGAAAGAATCCAGAGAGTTCAGCCTCTAGAGCGAGTCAGCCAAAGTCTGATCCCTTTCCCCTTTCGTAGGCCTGGGCCTCCTTTTATATGGCAAGGGGCTACCACATGGGTCACAAGCTGCCTAAGAAAGAAAACATTCTTTTACAATTAGGGCTATCCTACTGCCGGAAGCAGCCTCTGACAGACGCCGCAGCACGCCTCTGCTCAGCCAGCCGGCCCATCCGGGGGACGCCCGTTTCAACCTTCATTAAACGGCAGGCGACTTTCTTGTCTCGCCTGCGCCGGTATCTGGAATGCATCTGACCGGGACTGACATACCAACTCCGGGAGTTGGCACGCCAGCTCCGGCTGAGAGACGAGAGACAGAGGGCTCTCATTATTCTGACGGGACGGGGCGAGGCGTGCCGCAGGCTGCCTGGCGCCACCTAACCCGCGATCTGACCGGTCTGTGATCGGTCACTCGCTGTGACCAGTTACGGACTGGATAGGCATGCGCCACGCCGCATTAAATGCGGCGCAGAGCGCTCGTCTGAACCGCCATAAATGCGGTTAGGTGAGCTCTGACACGCTCACCTAACCTGCACGCGTGGCACCAAAACCACAGGGGGTCGGGGCGCCCCAGCCCTCGGGGCAGATTCGGGAGCGGTCCGACCCCGGGGGGAGACCGGGAGGGCAGCCGCCACGTCACCCTCGGGCCCGACCCCTCCGGGGGAACGGGCCACGTGGATCACTGTGGCCGCCCTTCCCTTTGGTCTCGACACCCCCGGTCCCATGTCACCGACAGTAGCCCTCGGCGTTACTCCCGGGTGGCCCCATACCGGGGGGGGGGGGGTACCCAGGCTTGACGCCACCCCTTGGGCCCGATGACAGGTGGGACCGGCCCCAAAGGCGGGCAAGACTCCTACGGTCGCGAGCCGCGCTTATCGGCGTGGAATGCCGACCGACATTAATGAGCGGTCTCTTCGTAACCGCAACATTACTCGAGGCAGCGCGCGGATCGGGACACGTCGGTCCGTTTCGCCTGGGGATGTGATGATGGCGCTTTTGCGGTAACCGAGCGTGATTAATGCGCACACGATCTGCCCCTCCTCAACCACCGCGGCCGCACGACTGCCGCGTGCGCCGCAAGCGGGCGAGTGGGGTTAGTGGAGGTGTGGGTGCAAGAAACGAGGGGGCAAGGTAGTGGGCGCGGGAAACAAGGAGCCGAGCGCGGCATAGGCAAGGGTATAAAAGGCGCCGAGGAAGGGATTCGCTTCCTTCCTCTTGCCACTTTTTCCTTGCCTCTGCCATCCGTGCTCTAGCTCTTCATTTCTCTCGCCCTACTCTCGCCACACGCACTCGCTCTCAAGCTCCCCTCCGCCGGCGCCATGGCTCCGCACCGCTCGACGGCAGCGTGCTGCCGCCTTCTCGCATCATCAGCGAGAGGCAGGCCGGGCTGCCGCGCCGGTTCATGCCGGAATCTGCCATCGGCCGGGAGGTGGTCACGCTGGGCGAGGGACGCCTGGCGCCGCACTACCCGGGGCGGTCCGTTTTCTTTCTCTCCTTCGCCATGGCGGGCCTGATCCCGTCGTTCTCGACCTTTTTTATGGATGTTCTGGAGTTCTACAATCTCCAGATGGCGCACCTCACCCCCAACGCGGTGATGACGCTGGCCATCTTCACACACCTGTGCGAGATGTTCATCGGGGTGCGTCCATCCCTTCGGCTGTTTCGGTGGTTCTTCACCGTGCAGCCGGTATCGCCGCCGACGGTGGTCGGTGGCTACTACTTCCAGCCGCGGGGGCAGGTGCTGAACCACTACATCCCGTGCGTCCTTCGCAAGAAGTGGGACGACTGGAAGAGTGATTGGTTCTACACCCCCCTCGCCGACGAAGCGCGCCTCCGACTCCCGAGCCAGCGCCCAGCGCAGGCGCCTAGCTGGCGGGCGACGGTGGATCTGGGGGACGGCTACGATGCCGTCTTGGACCGCCTGGGGGGCCTGCGAACCTAGGGGCTCACGGGGGCCATGGTGTTTGGCAACTACCTCCGCCGCTGGATCGCGCCGCTCCAGCGACGCGCCCGGGGCGCCTGGGATTACACCGGGACCGAGGACCTCCTGAGGACCCACCAGGGGCGCAATTGGGACTGGGACCCCGAGGATTTCAGGATGGTGGTCCAACGGGTGCTAAACCTTAGCTCCGTGGAATCATCCCTCATCTCTCAAGGGATCCTCCCCCTTTGCTGTGATCCGGAGCGCGCCAACATCCTGGCCACTATGCAGGTGGTCGGGGCGTCGGGGGAGCAGAGGGGATCAATCTACCCCCGGAGGGGGCCATGCTTTTGGGCCCCGCGGCGGGGGCCCGGGGGGCAGCCGTCTTACCGACGCCAAGGGGAAGAGGAAGCAGGTGGCGACCCCTCCTCCATCTCCTCCCCGAGGGGGTGGGGCGGTGCGCGTCAGCAGCAGGCGCCCGGAGCGCGCCGCACCGATGCCCCAGCCCGAGGGGGAGCGGAAGAAGAAACGACTCCGCAAGCTGGGGGAGACCGAGCCATGCAGGGGGAGCCTCATCACGCCCCCGAAGTGGTCGTTCAGCCGGCCACCCCGCAGGTTCGATCTCCCGCCCGCAGCGGCCACATTCTTACTCCCAAACTCCCAAGGCAAGTCTTTACTTACCTCTTTTTTGCTTCTTGTTTTTCTTCTGCCTCAGCGAGATCCCGTCCCGCCCCACGCGCCACCCCAAGACTGGCCGGCCCGAGGCCGGGGAGACAGCGACCGCGGAGGCCCGGAGGCGGGAGGCCGATCTGCAAGAGGCTGCAGGCCGTCTCCGGGAAGCCCAAGTGGCTGCCCAGGAGGCTGCCCGGTAGGCGGCCCGGGTCCGCCAGGCCGAGGAGGCCGCTCGGGAGGAGGCCAGGGTACGCCGGGCCGAGGAGGCTGCTCGGGAGGCAGAGGCGGCGTGCGCGCACGAGGCGCGGGCGGCCGAGGCTACCGCCCAGGTCCCCGACCCGACCGCGCCCGAGGCGGAGGCCACCCCCGAGGCCGCCCGCGACGATGCCGAGGGGGCGCACCTGGGGCCCGACGCCCCGGGCGGCGCTTCGGACGAGCCGGCTTGGGGAGAGGCCCCCGAGGCCAGCGCGCCGATCGGCGAGCCGAGCCGCGCTACACCACCACCGAGTTGGCCCTCCCCTCTTCCTTCCGCCGTCCCGCCGAGCGCGGAACCCCTCCTGCAGGCCCTGGCCACAGCAAACAACACGGTGCTGGACGGGCTAAGCGCCCAAATGGAGGCCCTGTAGGCGGAGCGGGCGGAGATCGACGCGGCATGGGCGCGCGTCGAGGAGGGGCGGCGCTCCGTGGAGGCCATGGTGGAGGCGGGCCATAAGGCGCACCACCTGCACACCTGGCAGCTCGAGGCTCGTCGCGGGAGCCTGGCGGAGATCGCCAGGGAGGTGGAGGAGGAGCGGGAGGCTGCCCTCATCGCCACCGCCGTGCTCGACGGGGCGCGGGACGACCTCCGCCCCCAATACGGGAGCCGGGTGGCGGAGCTGGAGGGGAAGCTCGACGCCGCCCGGGGAGTTCTCGACGCCGCCGCTGCCCGAGAGCGGTGGGCGACGGAGATCGAGGCGGTGACCCGCCAGCGCGAGGAGGCCCTTGAGGCCCGCACCATGGCGCTGGAGGAGCGGCTCACCGCGTTCGGGGGGCGGGCCTCGCGTTTGCTCGCGCAGGAGGCCGCCGTGCGCCGGCGGGCCGAAGCCCTCGACCTCCGTGCCCGGGAGCTGGAGACGCTGGAGGAGCGCGCCCGCACCCTGGATGCGAAGGAGGCGACGCTGGCGGACTGCGAGGCCGCCGCCGCCACACGGGAGGTGACGCTGGCGGCGCACGAGGCCGCCTCCGCCGAGCAGGAGTCCGCACTCCGCCTCCGCGAAGACGCGCTCGCCGAGCGGGGGCGAGCCCTCGAGGAGGCCGAGGCCGTGGCGCAGCGGCTGGTGGACAACCTGTTCCTTCGCGAGACGGCGCAGGAGGAGCAGGCGCGCCGCAATCTGGAGAGCGCCCGCGCCGAGAGGGACGCGCTGAACCAGCGGGCCTCTGAACTCGAGGCGCGGGCGATGGAGCTGGACGCGCAAGCACGCAGCGGCGGGGCGGCCGCGGGCCACGGCGATCTAGCCGCCCGCCTCGCAGCCGCCGAGCACACCATCGCCGAGCTGCAGGGCGCCCTGGACTCGTCCGCCGGGGAGGTTGAGGCCCTCCGGCTGGCGAACGAGGTGGGGCCCGGCATGCTTTGGGATGCCGTCTCCCGCCTCGACCGTGCCGAGCGGCAAGCGGGCATCTGGGGCGGGCGGTACGCGAAGTACACCGCCAACTAGGGGGGCCTTGCCCAGCGCCTCTCGGAGATGGCCGGGGCCCTTGAGAGGCTCCCTGAGGAGCTCGAGGAGACGATCAAGTCTTCCTCAAGGGACCTCGCCCGGGGAGCGGTGGAGCTCGTGTTGGTGAGCTACCAAGCCCGGGACCCCGACTTCTTCTCGTGGATGGCGCTGGAGGAGTCCCTCCCGGGACTGAGGACGGCGCGCGCGCGCAAGTCCGGGACGCCGCCGACCACATCGTCCACGGCTTCGAGGGGACGGCCCCTCGGCTCGTTTTCGCCCTCGACTTCGACGAGGAGGAGGGCGGCGACGACGGCGCGGACGACAGCGACGGCAAGGCCGGCGACCCGGGCGCATTGGAGTGAGCCCCCGGGCCCCCGCGCACCTTAATGATAATAATTTTTTCATCTTCTGAGGCCTTTGAGCCCATGCTTGTACAGACTGGTTTTACCTGTAATCAAATAGGATTTTAATTTCTAAGTCAGTTACATTTGCTATATGCATGAGATAAGGATGGTTTGTGTCGCGATCCTTCTATGTCTTGGCTTGAGCGAGGGCTCGTGCCCAGGCCTCAGCCTCAAACGGCGTGGGTCAGAGCTAGTGCCTGGGGAGATCCTCATGTCGAGACTGGCCAGGCCGGGAGCGCGGTGACCGAGGGTTAGGGGGACCCGATTGTGGGCCATTGCCGATTCTCCCCCGGAGTTCGCTGCGTCCCGGGGCACGACTCGGTTCTGGGCCCTGTCTGGCGATTTTAGACGACCCGGGCCACCGAGGGCAAGGTCGAGCATGAGCAGACTGATTCAAGCCAAGACTTTTCAAAAGGAACTGATAACACAGATACGGTCCTTAGGAAATCGAAAATGCTTGTTATTGAAATGCTGGAAAATGAATTAAACAAGTATGTGCATGTGGCAGCCCCCGGCCAGCCCTGCGCGCCCGAGGGGGGCGCGGGGTTGGCTTGAGCCCGAGGTACGACACCCGACCCCCTTATGGGTAGAAGCGGCGAAGATGCTCGATGTTCCACGGGTTAGGCAGTTCTGTGCCGTCGCCCGTGGCCAATCGAACCGAGCCCGGCCGGGGGACGCCGATCACTCGATACGGACCCTCCCACATTGGTGAGAGTTTGCTCAGTCCAGCACGCGTTTGGACGCGGCGTAGGACGAGATCGTCGACGCAGAGTGATCGGGCCCGGACGTGGCACTAATGGTAGCGCCACAGGCTCTGCTGGTAGCGCGCGGCTCGGAGGGCCGCGCGCCGCCTTCGCTCTTCCAGGTAGTCGAGGTCGTTTCGGCGAAGCTGATCTTGATCAGCCTCGCAATACATGGTGGCCCGAGGGGACCTCAGGGTGAGCTCGGATGGGAGGACCGCCTCTGCGCCGTAGACGAGGAAGAAAGGCGTTTCCCCGGTCGCTCAGCTTGGAGTGGTTCGGTTCGCCCAGAGCAACGCTGGCAGCTCCTCGATCCATGAGTCGCCATGCTTCTTGAGGATGTTGAAGGTCTTGGTCTTGAGGCCCTTGAGGATTTCCGCATTGGCGCGCTCCACCTGGCCGTTGCTTCTGGGGTTGGCGGGTGAGGCGAAGCAGAGCTTAATGCCCATGTCTTCGCAGTAGTCGCCGAAGAGTTCACTAGTGAACTGGGTGCCATTGTCCGTAATGATACGGTTAGGTACCCCGAACCGAGCAGTGATGCCCCTGATGAACTTTAGCGCCGAGTGCTTGTCGATCCTGATGACCGGATAAGCCTCGGGCCACTTAGTGAACTTGTCGATTGCGACATACAGATACTCGAACCCGCCCGGGGCCCTCCTGAAGGGACCCAGGATGTCCAGCCCCCAGACAGCAAACGGCCATGAAAGAGGTATAGTCTGCAGGGCCTGAGCCGG
This sequence comes from Oryza officinalis, assembly GCA_008326285.1. Taxonomy (NCBI): domain Eukaryota; kingdom Viridiplantae; phylum Streptophyta; class Magnoliopsida; order Poales; family Poaceae; genus Oryza; species Oryza officinalis. Next base: position 8,955,918 of record BDMV01000001.1, on the reverse strand, counting down.
CTGATGCATTTGCTTGGCGTGAAACTGGCACGCCCTGCATCGTTGGACCAGGTCGACTGCATCGTGGAGCGCCGTCGGCCAATAGAAACCCTGACGAAATGCCTTGCCAACCAAGGTGCGCGAGGCGAAGTGGGCCCCGCACTCGCCTTCATGGACATCGGCAAGGAGCTCGACGCCTTGTTCCCGAGGAATGCACTTCAGGAGGACTTCGTTGGCCCCGCGCCGGTAGAGGGTCCCTTCCACCAGCACGTAGCGCTTGGAGATGCGACGGACGCGTTCACTCTCTTCGCGGTCCTCAGGTAGAGTCTTATCTGTGAGGAACACCTAGATCTCAGCCATCCAAGCGATCAATCTTGGGGGGCCAGGGTCGGCCCCCCCGGGTCCCGAGGCCTGGACTCCGACGAGCCTCGGGGGCCGGTCAGGCGCGTCCGTCTCCCCTAGGGGGTCGGGTCGCGCCGACGGCTGGGCAAGCCTTTCTTCAAAGGCGCCCGGTGGGGTCGGGGCTCGCGATGAAGCGAGCCTTGAGAGCTCGTTGGCGACCGCGTTATCCCGCCTAGGCACGTGCCGAAGTTCTATCCCGTCGAAATGGCGCTCCATACGTCGCACCTCGCGGACGTAGGCGTCCATCTGCGGGTCGGAGCACCGGTACTCCTTGGAGACCGAGTTAACGATCAACTGGGAGTCGCCTAGAACCAGGAGGCGGTGGATCCCCATTCCAGCCGCCACTCTTAGTCCCGCAAGGAGTCCCTCGTACTCCGCCATATTGTTGGTTGCCCGAAAATCTAGGCGAACCAGATATCTGAGGACGTCTCTGCTCGGCGAGGTCAAGGTGACCCCCGCGCTGGCGCCCTGAAGGGCCAGGGAGCTGTCGAACTGCATCACCCAGTAGGCGGCGTGAGGCAGTTGCGAGGGGCTCGTGTTGGCCTCAGGGACGGAGACGGGCTCGGGAGCCGGGGTCCACTCTGCCACAAAGTCGGCGTGGGCCTGGCTCTTAATTGCGTGGCGTGGTTTAAAGCGCAAGTCGAACTCGGAGAGTTCGATTGCCCATTTTACCACCCGTCCAGTACCCTCTCGGTTGTGCAAGATTTGGCCGAGGGGGTAGGACGTCACCACCGTGACCCGATGCGCCTGGAAATAATGGCGCAGCTTCCTCGAGGCCATCAGAATTGCGTAGAGCATCTTCTGGGCCTGAGGGTATCGGGTCTTGGCGTCCCGGAGCGCCTCACTAATGAAGTAGACGGGCCGCTGCACCTTTCGGCGGGGCCTGTCTTCTTCGTTGAGGGCACCATTCCCGGGGCGCTCTTCGTCCAAGGGGCCTTGCCGGGCCCACTCGACTTCTGTGCCGACGACCTCGGGGTCGGAGGGCGGTGGGCGCGGCCTTCCCGCAGTGGCCCGAGGGCCTTCCTGGGGGTCGGGGGCGTCCGGCGCCGTCGGACAAGCGGGCAAAGGGCTACATCCGGTCGTCAGGGGCCTTAGGCCGCCGTCCAGCTCGGGGGCCTCTCCTCCCTGCTCTCTCCCGGGTCGGGTCGACGCAGGGTGGGGGCGCGCGGACCGAGGGCTGTCCTCGTCACGCTCCACAACCAACGCCGCGTTGACTACCTGTGGGGTTGCCGCCAAGTAGAGTAGCAACGGCTCATCTGGCTCCGGGGCAACCAGGATCGGGGGAGAACTGAGGTATGTCTTCAACTGAGTGAGGGCCCGCTCAGCCTCCTCCGTCCAGGTAAACGGCCTGGAGCGTTTGAGGAGCTTAAATAGGGGCAGCACCTTCTCTCCTAGCCTCGATATGAATCGGCTTAAGGCAGCCATGCACCCGGTGACGCATTGCACGTCCTTAAGCTTGCCAGGGGGCGCATCCGCTCTATAGCTCGTATCTTCTCGGGGTTGGCCTCAATGCCTCGGGCAGAGATCAAGAACCCGAGAAGCCTGCCCGCAGGCACACCGAACACGCACTTTTCAGGGTTCAGCTTTATGCGGGCGGAGCGGAGACTTTCAAAAGTCTCCGCTAAATTTGAGAGCAAGGTCTCTTGGTTGCGCGTTTTCACAACCAAGTCATCGACATAGGCCTCAACATTGCGTCCTATCTGACTACCCAAAGAAATACGAGTAGTACGCTAAAAAGTAGGACCTGCATTCTTTAACCCGAAGGGCATGGTTGTATAACAATAAGTTCCTACAGGGGTAATGAATGCAGTTTTTTCCTCATCCTCCCTAGCCATGCGAATCTGATGATAACCTGAGTATGCATCTAGAAAGCACAAAAGGTCGCACACTGCAGTGGAGTCGACAATTTGATCTATGCGTGGCAGGGGATAAGGGTCCTTAGGACATGCCTTGTTGAGGTCGGTGTAGTCGATGCACATCCGGAGCTTGCCGTTTGCCTTGGGGACGACGACCGGGTTCGCGAGCCACTCCGGATGGATGACCTCACGGATGAATTCGGCCTCCAGAAGTCGCGCCACCTCATCGCGGATGAAGCTTGGCGTTCCGGGGCCTGCCGTCGCACATTATGCCGGACGGGCCCTGCGCCCGGCCGCACGGCGAGACGGTGCTCAATCACCTCCCTGGGGACCCCGGGCATGTCCGCCGGTCTCCAAGCGAAGACGTCGGCATTTGCCCGCAGGAAGGAGACGAGCGCGTCTTCCTATTTGTCGTCCAAGAGACCATCGATCCGGGTGGTCTTGGACGGGCCGTCGTCTAGGGCGACCTCCTTCACCGGGACCTCGTCGCCTGAGGCCATCTGCTGCCTCGGGGCGGGCGAGGTGGAGGCGCTGAGTCTCTCGTCGCCGCCCGCGGGCTTGGATACCGCGGCGAGATGGTCCACGCGCTGCTCCATACAAGCGAGCGCGACTTTGAGGTCGCCGTGGACGGTGATGGGGCCACTGGGGCCCGGCATCTTCATCTGGACATAGGCGTAGTGGGTAGCCGCCATGAACTTTACCAACGCGGGCCTTCCTAGGACCGCGTTGTAGGGCAGACTAAGGTCCGCCACATCAAAGTCCACCTGCTTGGTGCGGAAGTTGGTGGGACCACCGAAGGTGACCGGGAGGTCGATGTGACCCAGCGGCCAGGTGTGCCCCGGCGTCACGCCGATGATCGGCTGGGACGGCCGGAGCACCATCCCCGGGCCCTTGACAGCATCAAAGGCCACGGGGGAGAGGATGTTGAGGGCTGCGCCCCCGTCTATCAAGACGCGCCCCAACTTCACATTGCAGACGGTGGGAGAGACCACCATCGCGATCTGCCCTCCCTGGGCAACGCATGGCGGGTGGTCGGTCTGGTCAAAGGTGAGGGCGACCTCCGACCAACGCGCCCGCCGCGTCGCCTCATGGATAGGGGCCACGGCCAGAAGCTCTCGCTTCATGGCCTTGAGGCTCCGGCGAGAAGCGTGAGCGCACGCTCCCCCATCGACGGTGGCGACGGTGGCCTCAGGCTCCTGAAAGCCCAGGTCATCGTCGCCATCGTCGATGTCCTCGGCGGGGGCCTTCTGCCTGGCCTCACCTCGCCGGTTGCCGGTGGGAGTCACCGGGGCCTTGCCCTCACGGCGCTCCTGCCTCCTCTCCTCCTCCCACTTCCTCATCCGCTCGGCCAAACTTTTGACCGCGCGGCAATCTGCGAGGTCGTGGAGGGAGGTGTTGTGCACGGTGCACCATCTGCCGGCCGGGCGCTCCCTGCCAGGAGCGTCAGCCTCCTTTTTTTTGTCTCCCGGGGGCCTCCCCTTTCGGGGGGCCCGCGAAGCGCCCTCGACGGCGAGGACGTGACCCTCGTCGTCGGAACGAGCCGACCTCTTTTTCCTCCTTCTATCTCGCCGCCCTGAGCGAGCAGCGAACTCGGGGGCAGCCGGAGCCGCCGTTCCAGAACCGGAGGAGTTCCAGGTCCAGGCTTCCTCCTTGCGAGCCACACGGTCCGCGAGCTCAAAAAGCTGCGCGGTGGTCTGGGGCTCCTTGGAGGCGATCTTCTCGAGCATGCGGTTGTGCCGCACGCCCTCCCAGAATGCATAGATCACCGCATGTGCAGGGATGCATGGTATGGTATTGCGGACTTGACAGAACCGCTGGATGTACGAGCGGAGAGACTCATCGTCCCTCCGCTGTACCGCGTGCAAGTCTGCCTCTTCGCCTGGGCGCGGATATGTGCCCTGGAAGTTCGTAGTGAACTGCTGGCACAAATCCTCTCAGGAGTAGACCGACGTGGGTGGCAAGTTCATTAGCCAACCCCGCGCCTGGCCCTTCAGGGCCATGGGAAAGAAATTCGCCATGACCCTGTCGTCACCCCCCGCGGCTTCTATTCCAGTCGTGTAGATCTGGAGAAACTCCGTGGGGTTGACGCTTCCGTCATATTTTTCGGTGATGGTGGGCCGGAACCTTGGGGACCAACGGACATTCCGAAGGCTCGCCACAAAGGCTCGACAGCCAGCACCACCAACCGGGGACACGGGGGGCCGGCCCCCGTGACCGGAACGGAGCGGCGCTCCAGAAGAGGAGGCGCCTTCCGTTGCATGGGCGGCGCGACGAGCATCGCGCCGGCGCTCGATATCGAGCCGGGCGTCTGGCCCCCCATGCATATCTTCTTGGGTCGGAGGCGTTGGTGAGGGAACCGCGGACGAACGGCGCGTGTCGGCCGTCGTCCGCCGTGCCCTCCGCCTCGACGACATAGAGCCGGTGGCGGAAGACCGCCTGCCGGTGCCTAGGCGCTGCTGCGCTGTCATGACCAAGTTGGCCACATCATCCAGCCAACGCTAGGCTGGGGTCTTTGGATCGGGGACGACGGGCGGGTGACGCAAGAGCGCGCCCGCAGCCTGGAGCGCGCCCTGGGGCGTGCCGCCATCGCCGTAGGTGAGGCGTCGACGCACTCCGCCTCGCCGTCCTCCTCCATCGCCTGCGAGTGGCGAGGTCGCGGATCCCTCGACCTCCTCGAGCGCCTTCCTCCGCCCAAGATTCCGGCGGGAGGGGGACGACGGGGTGCGAGCCCGATGGCGCGGGTTCTGCTCCCCGCCATCACCGCTGGCGCTCAAAGAAGGGCTGTACGCCACCGCCTCTTCGGCCATAGGGCTGACCTGGCGAGGCTTGGCGCACACGAAAGGAGATGGGGGCTCAGAAAAACACACGCGCTCCCCCTACCTGGCGCGCCAGATGACGGAGCGTGAAACTCCTCACCGGGAGACCGTGCAGGCCCCCCTTTGCCGGTTCGGCCGGGGGCGCAAGGTGAGATTCTTAGCCCCTGATCTGAGGGATTTCAGCGAGAAAGAACGCGTGGACACAGGCGGTTTAGACAGGTTCGGGCCGCTGAGAAGCGTAAAACCCTACTCCTGTGTTCTGGTAGATCTGGGAGTGTGAAAGAATCCAGAGAGTTCAGCCTCTAGAGCGAGTCAGCCAGAGTCTGATCCCTTCCCCCTTTCCTAGGCCTGGGCCTCCTTTTATATGGCAAGGGGCTACCACATGGGCCACAAGCTGCCTAAGAAAGAAAACATTCTTTTACAATTAGGGCTATCCTACTGCCGGAAGCAGCCTCTGACAGACGCCGCAGCACGCCTCTGCTCGGCCAGTCGGCCCATCCGGGGGACGTCCGTTTCAACCTTCATTAAACGGCGGGCGACTTTCTCGTCTCGCCTGCGTCGGAATCTGGAATGCATCTGACCGGGACTGACATACCAACTCCGGGAGTTGGCACGCCAGCTCCGGCTGAGAGACGAGAGACAGAGGGCTCTTATTATTCTGACGGGACGGGGCGAGGCGTGCCGCAGGCCGCCTGGTGCCACCTAACCCGCGATCTAACCGGTCTATGAACGGTCACTCGCTGTGACCAGTCACGGACCGGATAGGCATGCACCACGCCGCATTAAATGCGGCGCAGTGCGCTCGTCTGAACCGCCATTGTCGGTGACATGGGACCGGGGGTGTCATGACTAGAGGCTTGGGTAGCCGCGGTCCTCCACGTGTCCCGACCCCCTCGGGGGGGTCGGGCCCGAGGGTGACGTGGCCACCCCTTCCTCTGTCTCCCCGAGGGGTCGGGCCGTTCCCGTTTCGGCCCCGAGGGCTGGGGCGCCCCGACCCCCTGTGATTTTGGCGCCACGTGTGCGGGTTAGGTGAGCACAGCAGGGCTCACCTAACCGCATTCATAGCGGATCAGGCGAGCGCACCACGTCGCATTTAATGCGGCGCAGCGCACGCTTATCCGGTCCGTGACCGGTCGCGGTGTGTGACCGGTCACAGACCGGTCAGATCGCGGGTTAGGTGGCGACAGGCGGCCGATGGCACGCCTCGCCCCGTCCCGTCGGAATGATGAGAGCCTCCTGGCTCTCGTCCCTAGCCGGAGCCGGCGTGCTAACTCCTGGAGTTGGTATGTCAGTCCCGGTCAGATCCAATCCAGATTTCAGCGCAGGCGTGGCAAGGAAGTCGCCGGCCATTGAATGAAGGTTGAAACGGGCGTCCACCAGGAGAGCTGGCGAGCGGGGCAGAAGGCGTGCACCATGCTTGTCAGAAGTCACTTCCGGCTGTAGACTAGCCCTGATTGTAAAAAGAATGTTTCTTTTCTTAGGCAACTTGAGGCCCATGTGGTGACCCCTGATCAGATAAAAGGAGGCCCAGGCCTAGGAAAGAGGGGAGGACTCCGGCGGATACGTTGGAGAGATAGAATTCCCTTTGTATTGTTGGAGACCCTCAGATCCACCAGAACACAGGAGTAGGGTGTTACGCTTCTAAGCGGCCCGAACCTGTCTACGTCGCCCGCGTCTTGTGCGTTTCCTCTCTCGCTGACATTCCCTAGATCGAGGGCGAAGAACCTCACTTAGCGCCCCCGGCCGAACCGGCAAAGGGGGGCCCGCGCGGTCTCCCGGTGAGGAGCCTCACGCTCCGTCAGCCATAAATGTGGTTAGGTGAGCTCTGCCACGCTCACCTAACCTGCACGCGTGGCACCAAAACCACAGGGGGTCGGGACACCCCAGCCCTCGGGGCAGATTCGGGAGCGGCCCGACCCCAGGGGAGACCGGGAGGGCAGCCGCCATGTCACCCTCGGGCCCGACCCCTCCGAGGGAACGGGCCACGTGGACCACTGTGGCCGTCCTTCCCTTTGGTCTTGACACCCCCGGTCCCATGTCACCGATACTATTGATCCATTCTTGTTTATTTGGGATATTATAAATATCTTCTATAATATTATCATTTAGTCTTTTATAATTTATAATCATTCTGAATTTATCTCTTACTTCTTCTGCATGATTTTTTATTGTAAATGCTACAGATTTTTATGGACTTATATATATATAGAGAGATATGCTTTGTTCGGTACTGTAAGTTCGCAGCGCTTTTTTTTTTCCCAACTTCAGTACTGTGTAGTTACTGTTTGAGTACTGTAGCACCGCTGTACATGCATATGACGGACGGCCTTGGCGCCAGACGCCGTGTGCTTGCCGACATTTTCCGTCCGCACGCGGCGTTGGCCCGCGGCGACGCTCCGGCTCGGACAAAGCTGGTGCCTAGCGCACAAAAATGCTGTCGACGCCTGTCGCACGTTGTGACAACGCTCCTAGCGGCACTCTGACACAGGCGCCCGGCGACGAGTGCAGAAGCGTCGATTTCTTTGAATTAAAAAAAGATTACAACATTTTTAAAAAGACTAATTAGGGTTAATATTTTTAAAATTAGGAGCAATGCTTGTATTGTGGAAAGATATTTTTCATTTAGTGGATGGGATATTCCATTTTATTGTGCGCTTGGACGGATAAGGTTTAACGATAAAAAAATATATATTGAAACTAATTTGTCCGTAGTTTATACTGACTAAAAAAGTATAATTGTAACTACTCATTAGTAGTCTTGACAAATCTGGAAAAGTTAATTTCTAATAAGGAAAAAAATAAAAAGGGCCTACGCTTGTATTGAAAAAATGGAAAGATGAAAAACTAGAAAAATTATAGGGTCAACGCTTGTATTGTGCAGAGATAAAGAGGTAGGAAAAAATATTCAATTATATGGCCATGCGGTAGGAAAAAATAAATTTTTATTTGCGTTGGCAAAAATAAAACTAGGCAGAGAATTGTGCACAGATGGGTCGGCCATATTTGAGATTAAACAAAAATTTCGGTCTGACATGCAAAAAAAATTACACGTAGTTAGAAAAAATTTGTACATAGATCGTCCGGTATATAACAATCACAGCACGTAATTGACGCGTATTTGTAATATTGCGAGTAATATGAAAAAATTAAAACGTAGTTATGAAAAAAGTCTATTTTTTAAAAGAAATCCTAGCAATAACTTGAAAACTGTGTAAATTATAATTAAATCAAATATATTTTCCAATTACATATAAGTTACCAGCATGCGCTGTGAATACTGATATTTGCTGTGAATGCTAACATTTCCTGCTGGTGAGAGAGAAGCAGCGCTGATTACTTTGAAGTAACAAAAAGATTGTAATATTTTTTAAAAAACTAATTAGGATAATAATTTTTAAAGTTAGGACAAACGCTTGTATTGTGGAAAGATATTTTTCATTTAGTGAAAGAGATATTTAATTTTGTTGTGTGCTTGGACGGGTAAGGTTTAACGATAAAAAATATATATATCGATACTAATTTTTCATAGTTTGTACTAACTAAAAAAAATCTAATTTTAACTGCTCATCAGTAATCTTACTAAATCCGGAAAAATTAATTAGTAATTAGGAATAAAAATAAAAAGGGCCTACGCTTGTATTGAAAAAATTAGAAGATAAAAAATTAGAAAAAAATATATGGCCAATGCTTTTATGGTGCAAAGATAAAGGGTAGGAAAAAAATTCAATTATATGGCCGAATTTTTGTACTTGTCCGCTGCAAATTCATATACCATGTGACTGGACAGACAGTTCAAAAAATAGGCAGGAAAAAAAAATAAAAGGGTCCAATCTAAAAGAGAACTGCATATATAATAATTTATTACATTTAGTGCGAAACTACTGATCAAATTTTGTACATAGATCGGGCTGTATATAATAACGACAGCACATAATTGACGCGCATTTGTAATATTGCGAGTTACATGAAAAAATTAAAACGTAGTTAGGGAAAAAGTCCATTTTTTAAAAAAGCCTAGCAATGACTTGTTAACTGCGTAAATTTTAATTCAATCCAAATCATATTCCAATTACATAATAATTGCCGCGTATTTGTAATATTGCAAGTAACATGAAAATTTTTTTCCGAAAGATTAGTTACGAAAAATAGGTCCAATTTTGAAGATAGCTTAGCACTAACTTGAAAACTGCATAAATAATAATTAAGCTGGATACATAATCCATTACATAAATAATGATAGATAGCTCAGCACCATTTCGAAGAACTATTAAGCTGGTAAGCATCTACTGATAGCCATAGTATACCTTATCGGCAATGCAATCACGCAAGCTGCTCATAGCATGCTCACTATTGGTTGCGTAGTACAGCTGATCCAAAGATGCATGCTGCGGGGGCACGGGATAGCCGTTGTAAAGAGCATTGTTTTGACCGTAGTTCGGATCCCTACTGTCCAACCTGAAATTGTGTAGAGCAAAAGCAGCATGTATAATCCGTGATGGAACACGTTCATCACGATAGTACGGTATTTCTTTAAGGATTTTCCACTGTTTTTTTACGATGCCGAATGTTCTTTCAACAATACCTCGCAATGAGGAATGTCGATAGTTGAATGTCTCTTCTCGTCCCTCCGGTGGTGGCGCTCCTTCTCTGCCAAGTTGATCCCGGTGGTAACGGACATGTGGGAACGGTACAAGAAATCTCATCCTACTAGAAAAGCCAGAGTCGACAAGTAGGTACCTTCCTGCGTTAAAATTGCAAAATTATTAGTTTTGCATTACACGTCAGACTTCAAATGTACTAACATTAGCCTTTGAAAAAAATTAGCGAACAAATTTTACTCACCAAATGGGACCCGTGGGAAATTTTTGGGGTAGTACTACACTGCCTCGTTCAGAATCCTTTGGTCGTGAACTGACCTTGGCCATCCAGCATCGTAGAAAATAATCCTCCTATCATGATCACAAATGACGAGAACATTTTTCGTCGTTACATGGTGCCGGTTCCGGTGTTGAATAGAAGTAGCTGCAGAAGTCACTATGGACACATGCGTCTCGTCTACGGCACCCACTGACTGGTAAAAGGGTTTGAACCAATCTGAGCTTAGCAGCGCTGGGTGAGGTTCGGTGAAGTTGGGATCCACAGGTTTTAAAATATTCGCAGCCAGGTCGTTCATAGCTGTCAAGACTTGGTGGAAGTACATAGAAACTTTTGAGGTCGAGCAGACCCATCGATTGTTGGCGTCTCTATTGGAATGATTTGCACCCATAATGTACAAGAAAATCCCAAGTTTTTTCATTGAACATACCTCGGCTGTTCCATCGAGGCCGTCTGAAGTGATCAGGAGGTCATGTAAGCTGTTTATTAGTTCTGCACTCAACCGGAACATTGCTCGACATTGATTTCGATTTCCCAATGTTTCCATCATCCAACTAATGCCGGTTTGAACCGGTATTCTTCTGGGTGCTCTCTCATTTATCTCCTCATCAGCGGCTACTATGTCGATGATGGCATCGTCATCGTCACTGCTAGAGTGTCCTCTCCAGTTTGATCCAACACCGCCAGTACTCATTGCCGTATTCCTTCATAATTTCACAATCAAAAAAACATCATACATGTGTAATGCATGCAATTTACAAATTGTAAAGCACAAGTGTCATTCATGTGTAATGCATGCAATTCACAAATTGTAAAGCACAAAGGTCGATGTGCTTTAGAGGGTCATTTCTGAAGACGATCACACCTTTCCTCAGCTGTCAAAGTCATATGCATGCAGCAATTAGTTAGCAAATCAGGCTCGTAAAAAAAAGGGCACAGAGACTATAGTGACTATAGTGCATTCACCTACATATATTTGGTTAATGTAGTAATGTAGTACTGGCTTGTTTTACTTGAACATTTCAGTGATAAAAAGCATCAATGCAAGGAAAATTTCAGTAATAGAAAAGAAGCTGTGAGCTGGGCAGCAACTCAGTTAAATGCTTGAACACCTGAAATTTCACCGTACTGCACACATAGGAAATGTTATAATACTTCGCAGATGTTGTATAATCTCAACAAGAACATAAAAAATGTTACCAAGCGAAAAGTATTTAACATAAGGTTTATTGTTAAATCAATACACTGCATAACCAACGAAGCAACTCAGCGGCAAAGATAATAATACAACTAAAGCTACTACATGCAGCTAGTGCGTGGCACCAGAGGAGGAGTCGGCTCCCTTTCCACCAGTAGAGATGTATTCCAGCCGTGTTGCTGCGTCTGGAAGCCGAACAAAGCAGAAGCAATGGTAGGGATCGTGGAATAGCCGACAGGCAGCATACCAAACCGGCCCTCCAATACGGTGGCCATCACTTTCCACCAGCTGCAAGCATGCCTCAACACCTGTAGCCTTAGCAGCAGCTGCCTCCCTTGTGCGGCTCTCCATCGACTCCATTCGCAGGGCTGCAAGCCGTTCTAGTGCCTGGCCAGTGGAGGGGCTGCGGGACTTCTTGGCAGACCCCCCTGAGCCACTGCACTCTGCTGTCGGCCTTTTCCCCTTACCCCTTTCCTCAGCTGGTAGTGGCGCTGCCGACGGAGCTGGCGGTCTGTAAGTGCCGGTGAGCTGCGTGACGTCGATGGTCTGCCACTGCACTGCTCCTTGCGGTGCGCCTTGGGCAGCCCCCGCGACGTTGGAGTGGTTGCCGACAACCGTGCGGGCGCCGAAGACCGCGTGGTGAAGGTCGATGTGCTTCAGAGGGTCATTTCTGAAGACGATCACACCTTTCCTCAGCTATCAAAGTCATATGCATGCAGCAATTAGTTAGCAAATCAGGCTAGTAAAAAAAAGGGCACAGAGACTATAGTGACTATACTGCATTCACCTACATATATTTGGTTAATGTAGTACTGTATCAATCCCAAATATTTAAATGGAGTACTGAAGATTTCTGATTCCACATGAATAACTGATCTACAGCTGTTTCTCAACTTATATGCATATGTAGGCAGTATGTTAGATTAAATCTTGACAAAAATTTCAGACCAGATTTCAGATCAGATAAAGACATTGGTTCTAAACACCAGATCAAAATTCAGTTTAGTACTTGAAATTCATGACAGTACTTCCCTTGAAAATCAGTATAGTACTTCCATTCAAAAATTCAGTAGTCTAAAGATTTCAGAACAAAATATTCATATTTCAGCAGCATGTATACGAAGGCTATATGGGCCCCATGGCCAACAAAAATTATACAAGACAAGACAAGATTCAGAATTCACATTCTTATAGCAATTTGGACCTACTCACCCACATCCTTGTTGCTCATCCAATACATTTATGCTACAACCATTTTCAGAGAATTCAGAAAAAGTGCTATTATGCAGATTTAAGTGCTACAGCCATTACAGAGATTTTGTACTACAGCCATTGTTGTGGGAAATGTCAAAAAATTGAAAACCAAATTTATACTATATCCATTTCACTGAAATCGAAAACCCAAGCATTTTTAGAACAAACTACAACAGTTTCTAAACTTATATGCATATATAGGCAGTATATTAGATCATCTATTTCAGATATGAAAATTTCAAGCTTTCAGATTTTAGACTTTCAGATTACAAATTTCAGATCAGATCAAGAGATGACTTTCAAAAATTTCGGACTTGACAAAAAAAACAGTTATGTAGAACAAGTACTAAAGTTTCAAATTTCAGATCTCAGACATATATCAATGTAACTATAGTTTCAGAGTCTAGTACAAGTGTAGGTCACAATTTTTTTGGCGTAAGAAGGTATAGCCAGCTCTACCTTATGGTTATTTCATTGACATAAATGAGGTGTTACAAACTTACAAAACAGAGAGATGGAGGGCGAGTGAGAGAGAAAACAGAAGTAAAAAGAAATTGAAAGGAGTGATGAGGTAGAGCATGTAAAAAAGGTGAAAAGAAAAACTTAACAGGATCTCAGTTGATGCTTGCAGACCCAAAGCTGATTTTAAATTTGATTTCAGTACTAGACCTATGACTCCATAGCTCAAGCAGGTGTCCAGTACAAAGTAGTGAAGAACAAAGTTGTAAATTTAGAGTAACAAAAATTGGAATGCATACTGTCTCTTGCTATGTATGCTTGTATCTATCTATATATCTGACAAAGAAAAAGTATGTGATGGGGCAATTGAATTTCAGACATTGGAGTCTCTATTTCTGAACCATGCAACAACACTAGTACAACAAGGTTATCAATTCATATATTGCACTGTAAATTCATATGCATATATAAATTGTAGCTCAGAACATTTGTGGCCAAAAAAAAGGATTGCAAAATTAGATTGAGCCAGTACTGACATATCCCATTTTGGCTTTTCCACCACGAATCGTCGGTGACAATGGCTGAAGTAACCGGATCACGACCAAGGCTAGTGGCATGCAATTCCAGCCACACCCACAAGTGGTACCGTTTCTTACAGTCGCGCCAGATGTACTACAATTGCCCTCGATTGACCACCTTCCTGCATTTTTCATACATTTTCCTCTCCAACTTGTTCCATGCCTTGTTCTTGGGGGTGTTGGAGGTGATGTTGTAAGCAGCAATCTCCTCCAAACAGCTCTCAAGAAAGACACGGACCTCCATATCGGTCCAGTACAAAGTAGTGAAGAACAAAGTTGTAAATTTGGAGTAACAAAAATTGGAATGCATACTGTCTCTTGCTATGTATGCTTGTATCTATCTATATATCTATCTATCTATATATTTGACAAAGAAAAAGCATGTGATGGGGCAATTGAATTTCAGACATTGGAGTCTCTATTTCTGAACCATGCAACAACACTAGTACAACAAGAAGGTTATCAATTCATATATTGCACTGTAAATTCATATGCATATATAAATTGTAGCTCAGAACATTTGTGGCAAAAAAAAAGGATTGCAAAATTAGATTGAGCCAGTACTGACATACCCCATTTTGGCTTTTCCACCACGAATCGTCGGTGACAATGGCTGAAGTAACCGGATCACGACCAAGGCTAGTGGCCTGCGATTCCAGCCACACCCACAAGTGGTACCGTTTCTTACAGTCACGCTAGATGTACTGCAATTGCCCTCGATTGACCACCTTCCTGCATTTTTCATACATTTTCCTCTCCAACTTGTCCCATGCCTTGTTCTTGGGGGTGTTGGAGGTGATGTTGTAAGCAGCAATCTCCTCCAAGCAGCTCTCAAAAAAGACACGAACCTCCATATCGGTCCAGCGGTGGCACCCTTCCGACAACTACTACGGCCAAGTCAAGCTAAAAGGAATCGGAAAAATCGTGTGTGGGCATGGTGGTAATACCTTTGTTGCGTCGTCGTCGCGGATGACGTCCCAATTAATTGAACACCCGACGGTGGCAGGGCTCACTCGGCGGACGAACTCAACGACGGCTTTCGGAGACTTGGCGCAGACCTTGCATAAGGCGTCGGCGATGTGCAGCACGTCGTCGGCTGATGCCTTGGCGCTTCCTGCATCGGAGGTCACGGACTCGGAGGAACCCTCGCCGGACTCCAGATCGGCGGCCCGAACAGAGATCGATACAATGGCCCCCTCCAATGCAGGCCGCAAGAGCTGCTGCTCTCTCTTCCGCTTCTTCACCCTCGTCTCCATCGGCTAGAGCACGAGCTCGGCCTCAAATATAGGTGGCGCAAAGACTCCGCCAGCTTTGCCGCCTTGAAGCGCTTCAAGTCGCCAGCGCTGTGGCACCCGTGCGAGTGCTCACGGAGTCGAGCTGCCGAAAAAGCTGCCCGACCGGACGGGCGCCGCTGACGACGCGCACAGCGAGCGCACTGGCCGGCTTTCACCGTCCTCGAGGGCGACACCGACAGGTCGAGCGCACGCGTTGCCGCCACCTTCCGCCACTGCTGCCGCAAGAGGACGCGCGGCCGGGAATCGATGGGGAAAAAGTGGATTCCTCTAGTCGCGTGCTCGCCTCGCTCTCCGCCTGACTACGCGAGACCGGCTGGAGGAAGAAAGGGATCGAGATGCGCCATCGCACGGCTGGGGACGGGAAATTTTCGGCTCGCTGTTCGGCAGCTGACGACGTGTATGGATGCCGTTACGTGCTCACTGACGGCAGATGACGGACGCGTGTGTGTTACAGTAAAACGGCGCAATGAATTGCTGTGCGCCAACAGCTTCGACAGCACGGAACACCGCTGCGTTGCGAGCCAACACTGACGAACACGGCCTTACTATACGGGTATTCAGCGTGCTACCTACCTTGATGCGACCAATAATCTACTACCATCTCCCCATCCTGCGAGCAGCCCACCTCTCCCCACCTTACTATACCGGCCATAGAATCACATATTTATATACGATCCCATCTCCCGTGGGAATCAACTACACACATTCCATCTCTCTGTCTTCTTTTTTTTTCGGATCTGAGCAAACAATGCAGCAACGGGAGCGGCGTCTCGACGTCGACACCAACCGTCGGTCACCGCGACCTCCCCGTGTTGACAACGAACGCCCGCGACGGAAGGGTACTGATGGCGAGGCGGCGGCAACGGCAACGGCCATCTCCATCTCCGCCTCCATCGGGTTGGAGCAGCCGACCCTCACTGGTAGCCATCGGCGTGAGGGTGGAGGGGACTAGTTCTGTTGTTCAACCCCGTCAGCAACCTCCGATAGATTCCATCGGCAAGAAAGCAATGCCCGGTGACCTGGTGAGGAGCACTGGTGCCCATGGTGGGATGCAGGGGCACTGGACGGTAGGATGCAGGGGCGGAATCATGGGCGACACGGAATCTCCTCCTCTCTCTTTCTTCTACCTCTTCTCTCTTTCTTTTACCATTGGATTCTGATGTTGATCCGGTGAAGGCGGCGACATGGTGAAGAGCAGTACTGTCGCCGGTGTCCTCTCCATCATTAGCTCTGTCCTCTTATACGGATTCAGAAGGACCAGATGCGGCCGAAGTCGGAGTGGTTGACAACCTCCCTACCGTCGCAATACATTTGGATGCACTTCATGGCAACAATCTCGCCGGAGCGGTGGCCCTGCGCATGGTAGAGGACGCCGCAGCCTCCCAACTCCCAAGGCAATCCTATCAGCTTTATGAAGCGGCGCAAGTGGTCACTGTCACCATGGTTAGGTTTCTTTCCTTCCTCTTCTTCTGTGGCGCCCCCGGCGACCGACAACGGCGTCCGCTCCACCGTGCTGAACTTTTCCCGAACCCAACGCGGCCTACAGTGATCGATTCAGTGGGAGGAAGCTAGGTGGAGTGGCGGCGGCTCGCAACACGCAGGGAGCATATGGCAGCAGCGGCAGCGGCAACAGTATGCTTGCCTGGTCATGTTCACATGCAAGTGAAGACACTGATCTCTGAGCAAAGCAGAGAGAAATTCGAGCCGATCCTTTTTTTGGTGTGCGAACAAGCAGGTCACGGCACGGAAATCATCTCCTTCCACGAGCTTGCATTAAATTTCTATGCTCTTGTGATGCGGTATTGTTGTGTTGGAGGCGGATCTCGAGCATCGCAGCAGCTACGATGTCGAGCGAGGAGCATGACGGCAGTACTCGAGATCTTGTGGTGGCGTGGGCATACTTGGTAACAGGGAGAGCGCGCGCGAGGTGCAGGTAATAAGGAGGAAGATAGATAGAAAGGCGGGGATGTAAGTAGATCGATTCACGAACTCATTTATAGATCAAATAAGTGAATAATTTGTGGATTCTCGTGTCATGGTCTGGCTTGCCACCTAAATGCAAGTGAATTAACCCGTGAACTCACTTAAATGTCAAGTTAGTGGGTAACCCGTACACTAATTTTGTTTATAAGTGAGTTTGTGGGTTGATCCATTTACATCCTTATATGGGCGACAATTGTTGTAGCGAGCGACAGGAGGTCACCTTCTGCTTCCTCTCCCGCTCCCGCAAGCTCTCTGATGTGTGGTGATGCCTAGATGAGACAGAGATTACAAGGGGCAGAAGTTCCCTCGTTGACATGTGGGTACCCATGAATATTTTTTTATTTTTTCATGATAGAATCACCACATAAACATCACGTTAGCACGAGTGAAGAAGTTAACATGTCACGTCAGCCAAAATCACTCTCAAAACAGTTAAGAAAGTCGTACACTGGTTCCAATAGTTGGGGCAACCTCTACACCCGGTTCTACAATTGGGGATGTGAATTGAACTGAGACCATAGTTGAGGCACGTAAAATGGACTTTTTACTTACATATTTACCTCTTGGCGTTTGTACGGTTGTAGCCCACCAACCCAAGGAACCAAGAGGTCTGGGCCTTACTACCAACAACCTACAGACGATTGCCCATCCTAGCATCATCGTAGTCGGACTGGCCGTTTAATACCCAAGAAGCATGATTTTTTTTTAAAGCTGAAGAAGCATGATTTCACACGAACCACGGGAATTGAATTTTTACAACTCGCGCAAATATTCCAATTATTTTGCATGTCATCTAAATGAATCATAAAATATTTTAACAATATAGATTAAAACGCTATATATCACTTCACAAGCACAAAATCCATATACACCCTTACTGCCTCTCTATGCCTATTTTGGATCTTTTATGCGTATTCGCTGGGTAACTATTCTAAAATCTCGAGGGGACGTCAATTTCTCGTTGTTTGTATGTTATTTAAATGGTTATGAAAAAAATTAAAATTTGTTAACAAGATAGATTAATATGTGATATATCACTTCACAAACATACAAGATAAAATTTAACTTCTACATCTTTCAACATAAAAAATGATTGTGAATATACGTTAACTAGAGTAGTTTAATTTGTTTTTTATTGTAACTTGTAAAAGTTGAATTATAACTTGTTTATAAAGTGATATATCACATGTTAATATTATTTTATTAGTTTTTATCAAATGTTTTATAACTATTTGAGTGATATGTAAATAACAAAAAAAAGTTCGTGAGAGTTTAAAATTCACTCTCGTGTTCACTGCCACTGTTGCTGGTGTCTGCAAGCTAGTTAGACTTGTTGCTCTAGCGACACCAATCTCCCCTGTGGAGTTCGCTGCTACTGTTGCTGGTGTCTGCTGGCGCTGCAGCGGCTTCTTTCTGTTCTACGGCGGCGACGGTGGCCGTGGCGGTGGTGAGCGTGAGCTTGTCGTGCTCCTTGCTCTTGCCCCAGAGCACGCTGTAGAGGCCAGCCGCCATCAGGACCCCGCCGACGACGCTGCCAACGTGGACGATCTCGCCGAGGAAGAAGGAGCAGCAGAAGATGGTGAAGACGAAGCCAAGCGGGGTGGCCATGGCCAGGAACACAGGTCCCTTCTTCTCTATGCACCACGCCATCAGGTAAAAGGACACGCCCGTGATGGCGATGCCAGAGTAGGCGATGGCGAGGAGGGCGGCGTCGAATCGCAGCCTCCACGCGGCCGGGTCCCGCTCCGCCGCCGCCGCCAGCGCCAGCGACTGCACCGTGCTGATCACGCACTGCACCGTCGTGGCCAGCAGCTTGTTCGGGTACTCGTTGAGCACCGACGCCATCAGCATGGACCAGAGCGACCACGTCACGTTCGACAGCAGCATCAGCAACGTCCCCACGATCCACCTCGTCCTCGTCCCGGCACTGCTCCCGCTCTCCGAAGCTTCATGGCCGCCGCCGCCGCCGGCGGCGAACGCGCGGTGGTGGTTCAGTGGGCTTATCGCCGGCCCGGCGTACAGCGCGATCACCAGCACGCCGGCCAGGCACAAGCCCACGCCGGCCGCCTTCGCCGAGCCCGACGAACTCCTCAGCCGGATCACTTCCTGCCTTAATAGGAGCGCCAAGAAGAAGGACACCACGGGAATCGAGCTGCCTGCCGCCGATGCCACCGTCGACGAGGTGTACTTGAGGCCCAAGCTGTACAGGTTTAAGGTCGCCGTGCTCCTGCAAATTCAATCGAATCGAAGTTAATTACATATATGTTCATTAATTGATTAGCTCATAAATCCTGTAAAAAGAAGGTAAGTTATCGATACAAAGATGTAGAACTGTTTTACCCAAGCAGAGCACAGAGGAAAAGCTTGATGAACAATCTGAGCGACATCGGTGGCGCATTTCTCCTGCATGAAACACAAATTTTCATCATTCTGCAGACGCCCCAAAAATGAATATTGCAGAACAGCTACCAGCTAGCTTTTCTTGATCGCAGCTTACCGTTCCAGAACAATGGCGAGGGGCAGCAGCAGGACAGAGGCAGCCGCCTGGCGGTAGAAGATGAAGATGAAGGTGTTCATCCCCTGGTTGAAGGCAGCCTTGGAGATAACGTACATGCCAGTGTAGATCAGCTCTATGACGACGACGACGACATAGGGCGTTTTGGCATCCATGGCTTGCATGTTGCTTCTGCTGAGCCTGAAACTGGATATATTGTTCCAGTGTGAGGCATGATAAGACTGCAAGGGAACTATCCATATATAGGCTGTGTTTAAGGGAGTCGTAGATTTTGAGAAGTAGCGAGTGAGAATTCAGCTAAAGAGAATGTAGAAGAGTTAAATAAAAACTCAGCTTCTGACTATTAGTTTATTTTTTGATCGATGAAAATCTGAATTATTTGGAGGAGCCGAAGATTTTAGAATTGTTATGACTATTAAAAACTTCTTCAAACATACATATAATCCACTAGCTCTTACATGGTTCTACAGAAGAAGTTTTAGAGGTAAAACCAATGATTTGTAAGAAAATTATAGGAAAATATAGGATTTCAATTCTGCAGAAAAAAAATTCTTAGAGACATTTGAATAAGGGATCAAATTATATCTTTTTCTTTGAAATTCTTATAATATGGGCAATCATATAGAGTATTTTTTGGTTTTTAAGGAAAGTTAACAAGAGCTCTAATCTTTTTAAAAAAATCCTTTGAGTCTATCTCTTTCATCTTATTTTTATGTTTTTTCTACGATTTACCGAAATGATCATTCATTTTTCCTATATTTATAATTCTCTATTTTGCATTAGCTTTCATTGCTATCAAAATCTGTATTTTTTTTCTATTTCTCTTTTTTCCCCTATACTTTCGGGTTTTTTCAATCCTATGTTTGCAGTAGCAGGGCTGATGTTTTCTTCTCTGGCTTTCTCAAGCATTTCGATTGGTTTGGGCAGAGACTGTTCTCTTGCTTCCTCACTTCTTTTCATTTTCTTCACTTGAAAAAGATTGATGTGGATAGGTTAGTGCCAACTAATTAGTGAGACTTTGGTTCACATTTTTCTCGTGCTATACGATTATCCGATTAAGGAGCGTGCAGCTTACATTTCCAAAAAAAGGAAACGTACGGCTTTAGAGAACGCCAGCTGATCATCTAGTACAACACTCCTTGTTAGTAATTTGCACCATAGTACGTACAACGGTTGCGGTACCAGAGGAAAAAAAAACTGGCGTATATGATGGATTTTAAGGCCGATATCTATGCTCATTCTTTGCATATGTTCAAAAAGTCAAACTTAGTTTTTTTTTCAGATATTTTACATCATATATTATTGTCATGTATCCATTCCATTCCCAAACTTTAGACACTGTTTGAGAGAGCATCTAGGACCTAAAATTGCTCTAAGAACCTCCAGAAGTGACCTACAATTGCTCTAAGAACCTCCAACAGTCTAGCCCCTTTAAAGAGTACAGATTCTCACTTTAGATTGCCTGGACAGAGTAGCTACAGAATCTATACTCTTTTCAAAGACTCTAATGATGATCAATGGTGAATCTACTATATCACCCATCACCACTGTTTTATGAATCCCGTAAATAGTGAGGAGGTAGACTTATACCGCTTCTCCAATCCCAAATCATCAAACAACAAAGATTTATTTAAATTGATATAAAAAAATGACAAATATGACTTGAAGATTTTACAATAAAAATAATTTAACTTTAAAAGCTAAGACTTTAAAGTGTATTGTGAGATTTTTGTTTTCAAATACCATTACAATGCACGTGCATTCAACTGGTTCGCAGAGAAACCCAATAGTCAGAATCTAGGTAATCTTAATTCTTCATATTCTCACCGGTTAGATGTTCACCATATTCTAAGAATATGTTTGCTTCATACCATATCATTACACAGCATGCTTACTAAACATAGTCAAAGGTGTGCTTTAATAAATTGATGGTCACACTTTAGATTAGGCTTGGGAGAAGAAGTGCATGATAAGTAATTATATATGACAATGAGATAAACAATAGCCTCGTAAAGTATGGGAAATTTCGGTAAACTATGGGAGTGAAGCAAACGCCATGGTCATGTGTCCTTCTCTTCTAGTTTTCCTGTGCTTGGAAAATGACTTCATGCACGAGACTTATTGTAGACAGGAGCGATTCGATCTGATATATGGTATAGTTTAATGCCATGAGACACCCATTGTGGTGGCACATTGCGTACCGCGCGCTGATCTATTTATTAAATAAATTATAGAAAAGAAGTCGCCACGCATTTTATTTTCAAGGCATACAAACTATACTCTCTCTCTCAATATATATATATATATACACACACACATACACATATATATATACACACACACATATATATACATACATATATATATATATATACATATATACATATATATACATATATATATACATACATACAAACATATATATAGCTCTATTAATTTGACTACAATTAATAAGCACGACCTACAACACCTCATTTTCCCTACGTCTGATATATATATATATATGTGTGTGTGTGTGTGTGTGTGTGTGTATGTATGTATGTATGTATGTATATATATGTTTGTATGTATGTATATATATATGTATATATATATATATATATACATATATACATATATATACATATATATATACATACATACAAACATATATATACATACATACATACATACATACACACACACACACACACACACACACACACACACACACACACACACACACACACACACACACACACACACACACACACACACACACACACACACACACACACACACACACACACACATATATATATATATATCAGACGTAGGGAAAATGAGGTGTTGTAGGTCGTGCTTATTAATTGTAGTCAAATTAATAGAGCTATAAGAAATATAGTTATTTTTTTTCATCTCTATTTTTTTTTCAAAACACTGTTTAAACGCACACTCATAACGCTTGCACTTAACCCTATAAACACATATTGTGTACTCTATGAGTACCTTAAAAAAGTCTGTGCCAATATATTTCATCAGTGTATATATATATATATCAGACATAGGGAAAATGAGGTGTTGTAGGTCGTGCTTATTAATTGTAGTCAAATTAATAGAGCTATAAGAAATATAGTTATTTTTTTTCATCTCTATTTTTTTCAAAACACTGTTTAAACGCACACTCATAACGCTTGCACTCAACCCTATAAACACATATTGTGTACTCTATGAGTACGTACCTTAAAAAAGTCTGTGCCAATATATTTCATCAGTATGCTAGCCCAAGAGTTCTACGGCAAATTAATTCGCGTTATTTTCATTTGTGTATATTAGAAAAATGCTTATTGTGTTAGAAGCTTCCTTTCAGGGAATCAAGCAGTGAGCCATTTTTTATTTCCCGATTTTTACGTACTACACTATACAGTGTAAGATTTGGATTTACGATGTAAATATATCAAATTTCTCATGTAACTATATAAAATTAAATTTACAGTGCAAACATGGAGCTTACAGTGTAAATTAAAAAATAACTGTTAACATATAAAAAATACTATAAATATAGACACTGATCATAAACTATTACTATTTTTTAGTTAAAAAGAACGAATGAAAATGCCTGTTTTCGGTCATGTTTTTCAAAGCGTATCCTGAAACATAGCTTTCGTGGCCGTTGGACAGCTCTGCTTTCCAGTATATATTACTTCTGTTCTAAAATATAACAATATTTAGTTTTTAAAATTTATTTTAAAATATAACAACTTTTTTATCTACATTTTTTCTTAACCAATGACAACCTTTCATCATTTAAATTTCTTATTTACCTTTTTTCTCAATCAATTATAATTTTTTTATTTCATTTTATCAATTTATTTAATACTTATGTATAATCTATAAAATATTTTATATTTTAAGACGAATGTAAGGCTATCTGTTGGCTGCTTTCGGGCACAGACCAAAAAGGTTCGAGATCTGCTGGCCCATGCTATGAACAGAAGCCAGGGAAGTAGGAACACGCACGCTTCCTCCCTCCCAACCCTATTTCGATTTCTTTTTTTTTTGCGTGATAGTTGTCCTACCGTTCTTAAAAATATAACAAAAGGTACCATATTGCTGGTATAAAACTTGGTAACTTTGGATACCAAATTTTAATAAATTTTAGAAAAATAAATTTTAAACTCTCGAGAGGACGTCTTTTCGTTGATTACATGCCACTAAATGGATATAAAAAATTAAAAAAAATTGAGAAGATGTATTAACATGTGATATATCTCACTTCACAAACATATAAGAAAAAAAATCGACTGTGAGTATACATTAACTAATTATAGTTTAATTTTTTTAATTGCGACATATGGATATTAAATTTTAAGTCGCATGTTTATGGAATGATATATCGCATATTAATATATTTTCTTAAATTTTTTTATAACTATTTAAATGATATGCAAACAATGAAAAAAGATTCTCTCAAGAGTTTAAAATAGATTTTCTAAATTTTAGGTACCTTAATTAATATTAAACCGTAAAATTTCTCTACTATCTATGCCTATACTTGTTGCTCAGGCGAGGCCAAATATGTCCTGCTGGAGCTCGCTGTCAGCCTGTCACTGTTGCTGCTGTCTGCAGGAGCTGGTGCAGCCGCCGTTTCTTGCTGTTCTACGGCGGCGGTGAGCGTGAGCGCGTGGTGCTCCTTGTTCTTGCCCCAAAGTACGCTGTAGAGGCCAGCTACCATCAGGACCCCGCCGACGACGCTGCCGACGTGGACGATCTCGCCGAGGAGGAAGAGCGAGCAGAAGATGGTGAAGACGAAGCTGAGCGGGTTGGACATGGCCAGGAACACGGGGCCTTTCTTCTCGATGCACCACGCCTGCATGTAAAAGGAGGCGCCCGTGACGGCGACGGCGGAGTAGGCGACGGCGAGGAGGCCGGCGTCGAGCCGCAACCTCCACGCGGCCGGGTCACGCAGCTCCACCGCCGCCGCCAGCACGAGCGACTGCGCCGCGCTGAGCACGCACTGCGCCGTCGTGGCCAGCAGCTTGCTGGGGTACTCCTTGAGCAGCGACGCCATCAGCACGGTCCAGAGCGACCACGTCGCGTTCGACAGCAGCATCAGCAACGTGCCCTTCACCCACCTCGTCCTCGTCGCTGCGCTACTCCCGCTCTCCGATGCTTCATGGCCGCCGCCGCCGAACGCGCGATGGTGGTTCACGGGGTTTATTGCCGGCCCAGCGTACAGCGCGATCGCCAGCACGCCGCCCAGGCACAGCACCACGCCGGCCACCTTCGCCGCGCCCGACAAGCTCCTCAGCCGGATCACTTCCACCCTGCACCCATGCATGCACATAGTATATATTACTCATTTGATCATTTCAGATACGTAACTAAGAAGAGTAAATCAATGATCAACGGCAACAAATTGATCAAGCAGAGATGATCGATCGAGCTCGCCTTGATAGGAGTGCAAAGAAGAAGGTCACCACGGGAATCGAGTTAGTTGTAGCCGATGCCACCGTCGGAGAGGTGTACTTGAGGCCCAGGTTGTACATGTTTAAGCTTAGTGTGTTCCTGCAAATTGAATCGAAGCCAAGTTAATCACATGCATCTCTTTTGATCCAAATTAATCATGCCTGTATACTCTTACCCAAGCAGAGCATACAAGAAAAGCTTAGTGAACAACCGGAGCGACATCGGTGGCGCATTTCTCCTGCATTCAAGCTCAAATTTAGCCTGACTAATTTCCTTCTTTCGGTAACAACCACCCTCGGAGAACCAAAAGGGAAAATTCAGTACAGTTGATCGATCGGTTACCTCTCAAGAACGATGGCCAGAGGCAGCAGCAGGAGAGAGGCGGCTGCCTGGCGGTAGAAGATGAAGATGAAGGTGTTCATCCCATGGTTGAAGGCTGCCTTGGAGACGACGTACAGGCCTGTGTTGATCACCTGTATGATTATGACGATGACATATGGCTTCTTGGCATCCATCGTGCAGTACGTTGCTTCTGCTAAGCCCTGAAACTGAATACGGTTTCAGTGTGAGACAAGAGATCGACACAGTGCAAGGGGGAAGCTGCCCTTATATCTGCTAACTCTTGCACTGTTGCACCGCTGATGTTTCAGGGGAAAAACTTTCCCAATTCAGAAGCATATCGATTGATTTGGGGAGACTGTTCTCTTGCTCCTTTCTTCTTTCCTTTTCTCTAGTTTGGAAAATATTGATGTGGTTAGCTTAGTGTTAACTACTCCCTCAATTTTCTTAATATATAACGTAAGTTGACCGTCTTACTATAAACTTTTTTATAAATATAAAAAATATAAGTTATAGTAACTTTAATGATAATATAAGCTAGTCACAACAAAGCAAAAAATAATTATGTAATTTATTTAGTACTAAGATTGGTCAAATATATATTCAAGATTCAATGACATTGTATATCGAAAAAAGAGGTAGTAGTAATTAGAAGTGATACTATTCTTCGTTAGGAGGGTCACCCAGGGTTCACATTTTTGTAGTGCTATATGACTGGTAGATTAATGATGTGAAAATAATGACTTGACATTGCTTGTATATTGAGTTCTAAAAATATAACAAAATTATAAATGATATGTCATATTTACATAATATTTAAAACAATTTAGATAATAATTGCTAGTGGGTGATGATGTGGCACACTTATATGTGATTTAAAATACTCTAGATAATAATTGTTAGTGGGTGATGATGTGACACACACTTGCATATTGAGTTTTAAAAATTAGTGGGCATCAACTATATAGATAGTATAGATTATAAGAGGAAAAAATAGCTTGCATACCATGAACTGGAGTTCCATCCCTTCAGTTATATTTATGCTTGTATTTTGCATGTGGTCCAAATATAAACATTTTTTTGGAAATTAAACAATATATATTTATATATCCTTTGCCCTTTCACAGCTCCACAATTCCAGATCAATTTCATATTTGGAACACTATCAAACACGTCTTTATATATCATTTGCCCTTTCTGTCAACCTAGCTCGAATTAATGACTGCTACGAAACAGATCCGCATCTATGTGGAAGTGGAAGTGTTGGCCACCCCCAAAGCAAAGATTAACAGTGTTTGCAGGAAATATATATATCAAACATCATGCAAAGATTAATTAACCTTGTTTGGCTGGCTATAGTTACTCTATTTAAACAGTCCAAATTATCCCTTCATATTGTAAAGCTTAATAGATGTAAAATACATAAATGAACGGGTGTGAACTATTTCTGGAATGCTTGTCAGTAAAAGTAGTAGCGAACACCTTATCTCCTAACCTTATCTACTTCCAACAGATCGATTTTAGCTCGTTTTCTCTGCTCACATATAGCCTCATCCCAACAATGTGATGCTCGCTTCCTCCATCGTATACCCAGAGGCGGAGCTAGCTAGGTGGCACTGTGGGTCATGGATCACCTAAAAATTTGAATGAGAATAAAACTATAGTATATGTGCTACCTAATACAATAAAGATTATATAGTGAACCACCCTTTAAGTTGGCATATTACATGTAAATGAACCATCTTTACTCTAAATCCTAGCTACGCCACTACCTATACCTCCTGCCAGCTCGATGCTTCTAGCAAAGGCGACGGCAAGCCCCCACCACGCCTAGCCCCTTCTTTCCTCCACCCCAGTGAGGATGAGCTTCGGGGTCTCCTTCCTCCTTCCTCGTGTTTTGCTCTCCTTGACCCCTCTTTCTCTGCCATGGCGAGATGCTGGTGAGCCTAGATTTCCTTTCTTCCACCTCCTTGGCGAGAAGTCGATGCCACTTTCTAACTCCTCGCTGGTAAGCCGCACACCTGATCACAGCAAAATCTATGAATCCCCATATCTTCATCAGATCCGATATAGGTTATTACTAGAAATTTTTATGGATTCAAGTAGAAAGTTTTAATTTTCCTAGCTAAAACTTTCAAATTAATTTTGAAAGTTTAAGGATTTAGATACAATTTTTTGATATTTTAGTTGAAAGTTTTAACTTTTGAATTGAAAGTTCATTCATTTTAAAATTTTCAAGCCACAAGTAGAACATTTTAGATTGAAATGTTTGTAATCCGAGCCGAAAGTTTTGAGCCACAAGTAGGAAGCTTTTAGTTTTAGATCGAAAGGTTTCCAATCCGAGATTGAAAGTATTACATTCAAAGGGGAGAGTTTGGGAAACTCTAGATCTAGGTTGTAGACATCGGACAGAAATGAAAAACAGATCATACATCACTTCCGCATTAGACAAGATGAGCAACTCCGACTTTGGGGTGAGTAGAAAAGGGAAGTGGTCGCTGTTGGCACGCCCGTATCAAACATCAATTCCATAAATGAACTATTAATCAGCTATATGACCTTACTTCTTCTTCTTCATATTCATATCAATTAGATATTCACTAGATATTTCTTCGTATTCATATCAATTAGATATTCACTAGATATTTCTCACAATCTCCAGGTGCCATAAATAGGGCCTTGGTCTTCCATCCTTCTCTTATTTTCTCCATTCCTTAGAAAATGACTTGGAGACTTATTGTAGTAGACCATATATGTGATGCAGTCTGATGCATGGTATTTCAACGGAATGCAACCCATGCTGTTGTGGCATATTCTCATACCATGTACTATTGATTTATTAATTAAGTTGTAGAAAAGAAGTCACTGCGCACATTTGATTTTTAAGGGCTAGAAAGTACGTACTGTACTTTTTATGGATGTCATATATATGAAAAATGAGGTTATCTAAAACGTGTTTGATTAATTAATTATAGTCCAATTAATAGTTGTATATAAGAAATATAATGCACATGTTTTTGTCGGTATATAAGCCGAAGACCTGTACAACAAATTAATACACGTCCATTTTCAGCCATATAGTATAGATTGTCCACTCAATTTTTCATGGGAACAATCCGATGATGAGGAAGTCAACAATCAAAAAAGTTCATGTTGAAGGAAATTGGGATTGCGAGAAAGAATTGAGCGAGAGGAGTAACTTTCTTATGATCATAAGGTCCCATTCATACAAAATGGCACGGTGGGAACCATAGGGAGACGCGATGGTTGGAAACCATCGCGCTGGTTGATAGGAGCATCAATGGAGAGAAGGGACGTGGCCAACCGGCATGATTCCTTCTCTCTCTTTTGTAGTAGCGAGAGGCATGGCAACTGCCATGCCTATTCAACCTGATGAAATCATCCGTAATTTTCTTAACACTCCCCCTTGATCGAATCCAACCGTTGATCATTGCTCTTTCATTTTTCCAGATATCTGTAAAGATAATGTTAAAAATAATTATAATTAGTATATTAGATACATCAGGTAAACTCCTCAAAAACCTAGTAGAAAAAATAAGAAGAAAAACTGTGATATATTATTAACTATTTTTAGACTTTTATGAATAAAGCCTATAGTATGGTCCAAAAATAGTATAATGTCTATAGTTATCATTTAGTAAAAACCCAGTAATCAAAATGATAAGACATATAACTTATGTTGATATTACCTCACAAAAAACTTTGAATGAGAAAACCTAAAGGGTAAAACTCATACAAAGAAAAAAGAGTATAATATAACAAAAATAGGTTATTTTCTAGAGAGAGGTACTCTCCCTGAACCCTGCAAATTTTTAAGTCGTCTCATACAAATTCCTTCGACATATTTAAAGAATGTGGAGTATGGTAGAGATTTTCTAAATAAATCAGCAAGATTATCACATGACTTAGTTTGCAAGATGTTTATCTCTCTATGTTGCTGAAGTTCATGAGGATAAAATAATTTAGGAGCAATATGCTTAGTGATGTTGCTTTTAATATAACCAGTTTCTATCTGAACAACACAAGTGGCATTATCTTCATAGATATTGGTAGGTGATTCTAATGAACCAGTACCACAAGATGTTAATATGTGGTTAATCATTCTGCGAAGCCATACACATTCACGTGATGCCTCATATAATGCAATTATTTCAGAATAATTTGTGAAAGTGGCTACCAGAGTCTATTTAGAAGACTTCCATGAAATAGCAGTTTTACCTTGTAAAAATATGAATCCTGTGTGTGATATAGCATTGTAGGGATCAGATAGATAGCCAGCATCAGTATACTCAATTAAAGTCAGATCCTGGTTCTTTTTAAAGAAAAGTCCTAAATCCCTTGTGCCATTAAGATATCGAAAGATATTCTTAAGTCCAATCTAATAACGTTTGGTAGGGATAGCGTTGTATCTTGCTAATTGATTTACCGCGAAAACAATATCTGGTCTCGTACTATTTGCAAGATACATGAGTGCACCAATAGCACTGAGATATGGAAAATCAGGTCCTAGAACATCATCTCCATCTTCCTTTGGTCTAAATGAATCTTTCTCTACTGTAGGATCGAACAAGACCAAACAAGTCTACCAGAGGGGGGTGAATGGTAGGAAAAACCAAAAACCAAAAACCAAAAACCAAAACTTTTAGCGGAAATAAAAGTTACCCTCTAACCTGGTGAAGTCGCACCGATCAGACCGCCGTGACGTCGCCGGTCAAACCGCTGCACTGCCGCCGGTCAAACTGCCTCCAAGCTATCGGTCAGACCGTCGGGAACCGGAGAAAACACGTATCGACGAACTCTTCAAAGTAGATCAACTTTATTGCATCAATATGTGTTTACAAAGTGCATCTAAAGCACTCCTCCCTCAACTCTCGAATTAGATTGAAGCCTAGAAGCAAACCCTAACTTTTCTCTTTCAAAAAGTCGATATATTTCTAGCCTCAACCCCTCATCTATTTATACCAAAAATCTCCTACTCAAAGTAGGAGTAGAACTCCTAGTAGGATTAGAACTCCTAGTTCCACTAGGACTCAAACCCTCACTTTCCAAATCAAATTACAATTTATCAAATTATAATTCTCTCAAACTCTCTCAAACAATCCAGTCGCATCATACATCGGCACGCATACACCACGCATGCATGCATGCATGCAGTATTGCCATGCTACAGTACCTCGAGTACTGTAGCAACCATATACTCCTTTTCAATTTTTCTTCCTATTTCCTTCGCGAACACCGACGCTTGCACGCACACATCGTGAAGCCCGTTGCGAAGATCTCTCCCACACGATGTCTATCCATCGTGTGCCATCTCGTATCCAACTTCGTCATCCGGCATCCTCGATCGTCTGGACCTCAACTCCTCCCTGAGTCTAGTCTCGATCCCACCGTTGACCGAAGTTGACCTCCAAGACTCCTGCACACAATCAGACACAACCGTTTCTGGGCACAGATATCACAACCTGACCCACATTAGTCACACGCACTCACACCAACATCCATAAATATTCTCAAACCAATTTATCAAATAAATCATTTGCGAAGCCAATTGTTCATCACAAAAATATTAATCATAACAATGATTTCACATCTACGTCTAGAGATCGAACCACCATAGGGGTTTTGGATGGATATGACTTATCCATATTGAATTTCTCCAATATTTTCTAGGTATATGCACCTTGGTGCACAAGGATTCCAGAAGATAAATGTTTAAGTTGTAGACCTAAGCAAAATTTGGTTTGACCTAAATCCTTCATTTCAAATTCCATCTTAAAATGATGACGTGTTTCATTAATATCTTGTGTATTGCCAATAATGTTAAGATCATCGACATATACTAAGATAATGCAAAAACCTATGGGGGATTTTTTAATGAAGACGCACATGCAATCATCACTTTTAGTGTATCCCTTTAGAGAAAGGAATTCACTTAATCGGTT
Source organism: Oryza officinalis (assembly GCA_008326285.1). NCBI lineage: Eukaryota > Viridiplantae > Streptophyta > Magnoliopsida > Poales > Poaceae > Oryza > Oryza officinalis. The sequence goes on along the minus strand of BDMV01000001.1, from coordinate 8,924,958 downwards.
GTACCACATTTTGCGAATTCACTTAATCGGTTGTACCACATTTTGCCCGATTATTTTAAACCATAAAGTGACTTCTGCAACTTAACACAATACATGTTACGATTTACTTTTTAATTTGGGATATCGATTTCGTCAGGAACCTTCATGTAAATATCATAATCAAGTGACCCATAAAGATATGCTGTCACTACGTCCATCAACTGCATAGATAGACGATTTTGTACTGCCAATGATATTAAGTATCGGAAAGTTATACCACTCATAACCGGAAAATATGTTTCATTGAAATCAACGCTAGGTCTTTGTGTAAAACCTTATGCTACTAGCCTTGCTTTATATCTCACCACCTCATTGTTTTCATTTCGTTTTCGGACGAAAACCCATTTGTATTCCACAAGGATGATACCACGAGGAGTAGACATAACAACCGAGAATACATCTCTTTTATAAAGCGAAGCTAATTCCGTTTCAATTGCGTCCTTCTATTTGTTGCGGTCAGAGTGCATTTGAGACTCTTGTATAGACCTAGATTCTGGATCAACTTGGAGGCAATCAGCAATTTGTTTGAAAAAATAAGTGTCGACAATTGTAGCTCTTCTATCAAAAGATTCTCCAGTTTCAGAGTAGTTGATGGTAATTTCATCAACCCTTATAGACTCATCGTGATCTCTCGAGACAATGTGTCTAGGGTCTTCCGAATTCTCAGTCTCAGCATTGTGCACCACCGAGCTAGGTTACAGATTATCACGATCTGCTTGATATATAGTATCAATATGGTGTCTACCAACTAAAGGTTGGTTTGCATTTACCATGTTTCTTTGCTTGTTAGCAATTGTATCTCGCTTAGTGATTATACTTCTTCCTCTCTTTTTAGTGAGTGGAAGTTGAGTAGTTTTATTTGGTACCTTCACTCTTTCTGTGCATTCTTAGTGGGAATGAAAGATTTAGTCACACCTTTATAATTGGTAAATGCATCTGATAGGTTATTTACAAGTCTTTGCAAATGTATAATTTTCTGAACTTGGAGTTCAGTTTCAGTAGTACGTGGATCAGAGGCTTGAATACCTTGGGCATCCCAATCAATTTCCTGACATTCTTTTTGGTACTTGAAATCTCCTCCTAATGCTAGGAAATGTTCCTCATCAAAGATAGAGTCAGCGAACCGGGTAGTAAATAGATCACCTGTTAGGGGTTTTAAATACTTTATGATCGACAGAGATTTAAATCCTACATAGATCCCCACTTTCCTATGTGGGCCCATAGCAGTATGCTGTGGTGGTGAGATCGGTATGTATATAACACAACCGAACTTACGCAAATGAAAACTACTTAGAGGATTTTCACGTACTAACTGCATTGGCGAAGTTTTATGATATGCAGTTGGTCGTAGTTGGACAAGGTCAGCAGCGTGCGGTACTGCATGACCCCAACACGACGAAGGTAATTTGCAATTCATCAATAATGGTCGAGCAATAAGTTTAATTCTTTTGATCAGTGGTTCAGCCAAACCATTTTGTGTGTGGACATATGGAACAGAATGCTGAACCTGAATTCCTAGTGCCATGCAATAATCATCGAAGGCATGAGATTTAAATTCGGCAGCGTTGTCCATACGGATTCATTGAATCCTATGTTCAGGATAACTTGCCTTTACCCTTATTAGTTGAGACATTATTTTAGCAAAGGCATGGTTTCGTGTCGAGAGAAGACACGAGACCATCTAGTAGATGCATCAATTAAAACCATGAAATACCTGAACGGTCCAGATAGCACAATAGGGCCACAAATATCTCCTTGAATGTGTTCAAGGAATTTAAGTGGTTCGGCTTTGATTTTGAGATAAGAAGGTTTCAAAATCAGTTTCCCAGTATCACATGCAGTGCATACAAAATAAGAGGATTTGAAAATTTTTCAGTGATCAAATGATGACCAATGGAGTTGCCATTAATTTTTCTCATCATCCCTGAAAGTTCAAGTGCCATTAATTTGGTTTTGGTGATTAATGACAAATCTAATTATATGAGACTAATGTTTTATAAGCATTTCTTTGCCTAGTCTCATGTGGATATGAAAGTGGAATGTGTTGGAGGTGATTCCCGGATTTCATATGAGTTGAGATAGAAACGTTCATTGATGGTGGACCTAAATCATAAGGATGAAATGCGTGGAGATCAAGCTATATGTATCACTCTTTCTCTCCATATACACATATTCATATATTCATACATAATATTTTCATGTGAGTAACATATGTATTTGAGACTAATGTTTTATTTAAGCCATATCTTGTTTAGTCTCTTCACATTGAGAATATGAAGATGATGAAGGTATGTTTCTATCTTAATGTCTACATATGATCAATACCTTCTATTCTTGTATAAGGTAAGCTCCCAATGTTTTATCTCTACTTATGCATACTTTTGCTTCACACAAAATATTTTGTATGCATACATTTAGGGGGAGCAAATCCTATACCTTAGTTATGCATGTACTTGATCCAAGTTATTCACTTTCATTTAATTGAGATCTTTACATTTGAGCATATATTTGAGTATATGACACTTGTGGTGTTGATTAATACTCATCACTTATTCATATCATTTTATATATGCGATCGGTTGGTCAACATGTGGAGGTTGACAACCGGATCATTGGGACTAATAATTTCATTGAGTTGAATGAGAGAAATAAGTCCCAAGGATTGCAAAGGTGTTGATGCTCAAGTTATATTATTACACCTAAAGATACCAAGGATGACAAAGTGAAGATATTGAAGATGTGAAATACAAAGTGGCTACTATGACAAGACGGTGAAAGGCAAGCGATGCTCGGTCGCGATGGATCATGCGGTGGTGAAGGGCAAGCAAGGGGCTTGGCACCGAAGAACCAAATCCGGTGGTGAAGGGCGAGTGACGGCTTTATCATGATGGACCGTGCGAGACCATTTGAAGCTACAAGTAACCACATCGATCATTTGAAGAATATATGGTAAAATGGTTTTGATGTTGGCATCCCTTAAAGACAAAGAAAGAAAGATGGAAACAAGACATTCCTATTGGTATAATTTTCTTCCTATTTACTTTTGAGTATAGGAATGCCGTACTATTAAGAGGGATGCAACGTCAATATGTTTGTGTATGTCTCGGTGCTCAAAGTGACCTATCCTAGTGCTACCTTGAGAGAAACCTAAGTTTTAATCTATCGCTTGAGTGGTTTTAGACCTTACTTTCGGTTGAGTTGGGTAGTTCTCTGAGTGAGCTTTCCATAGAGTCCAAGTTCATCAAAAACGGACTTCCGAGCAAAAAGTTATGGCCGTTTTTCCTGGTGTTTTTCGGAAGTTCCGAAAATGCTTTTCGAAAATTCCGAAAATGCCTGCAAAACTAAGATTGCCTTTTGTTGATTTTCGGAAGTTCCGAAAATGATTTTCGAAAGTTCTGAAAAACGGATCTTGGCCTCCAACGGCTAGTTTTGAGAGGCTCGGGTATATAAACTCCTCCACCCCTCCTTTGAGAGGGGCTGTTATTGGGCATTACTAGACACATCCAAAGCCAAATAGCCTTTTTCATTTCCCCACCTCTGTGGTGTCTCTTTGTGAGAGGGATTTGAGAAGGGAAGACAGTTGGATTGAGAGATTGAGAAGTTGAGAGCTAGTGAGCTTCACTCCATACTTTGAGCACTAGAGTTCATAGCAAGCAAATCTTCGATTGTGTTTGTTACTCTTGGGGACTAAGGTCTCCTATACGGCTAGGCGTCGCCGGTGAGCACCCAAGGTTGTGGTGTGCCTCGGAAAGTTTGTGAAGGCTTCGATTTCGCCTCCGCAAGGGAAGAAATCAAGAGTGAAATCGAGGAGTGCATTTGTGCAACCTCGTGAGGAAAGGGTTGAAATAGACCCGACCTTTGTGGCCCCTCAACGGAGACGTATGATCCGTGGATCCGAACTTCGGGAAACAAATCACGTGTCTCCCCTCTTGGTTTTATTACTTTTCTCACTCCTCTAGCTTTGCTTGTTTGTGCCGCTATAGATCTAGTTGCTGTTTGTGCTAGCATTTTCTTGTTATAGGCAACTAGATCTAGAGTTTACTTTAAATTGCGCTTACTCTGCTATTTTCGGAACTTCCGAAAATCATTTTCGAAAATTCCAAAAATTCTTGGTTCGCTTATTTTAACCTGATCTACTTGTATGCTTAAGTGATATAGTTGGTGACCTAATATCTTGCTTAGATACCTTGTTTTTCACCTTTTGATTCTTTTACATTTTGTTTGTTCGAGCTACAATTTCATAGCTAGTGTTTTATTCCGTTATCCGCCGAACTTTTTGGTTGAGACCGACACTTTCAATCCCATATTGAAAGTTCCGATTTAAACCAAAAGTTCTCATCCTTCTAATATGCTATGAAGTTGTGATAATTTTTAGGAACGCCTATTCACCCCCCTCTAGGCGACATCAAGGTCCTTTCAATCCCGATACTGGGGTGCCCAAGTCAATCATGCCAAGTATGGAATGCATCAACATTTTGAAAACAACATGTGCAACGGGCTTAATGTATGTATAGTACAATCCCGATGTGAGAGATGAAATTTTCTCACAAATGCGTTTGCCATATACGTTTTGTTTAGTTAAGAGAAGAAATTCTTCTCGATTATACATATGGGTTTCAATGTGAAACCCATTTTAACAGATATCTCTATAACTTAATAGGGTACGGATTGAATCGGGATATAGTAAGGCATCCTCGATTGTGATTTGTGTACTCATTGGGAGTGTAATAATTGCTCGTTCAAAGCCAACTATCACTGTATCACGTCCCGCGATGGTCAAAGCTTTGTCTTCTTTCTTTTTGAGAGTTTGAAAGTATTTGTTCTCCCTTAGTATAGAGTTTGTGGTACCACTGTTCATAAGACATAATTACTCTTCAATCGGAGCGATATCCTTAGACATCTATAGTGAAAGAAGAATTGCTTAGTGAAGAATTTTTTATTCAATATATATACATACATACAATAATTAAAACATCAAATACATAGTATGACGTTTACAAAGATTTAATAGTACATACTCTAACAATTAGCAAGTCTTACAACCTTATAGCATAAGGGAGTTTGTACTTATCTATTTATTACAACAACTATTGTTTGACGTACTATAAGATATCAATATATTATCTCACACACACTGAGATTAAAATAGTTTCATCTCCAAGTGGGACGCACTAAGATTATAGTAAATCTCCAAGTGGGTCCATTGAGCAATACTCTATGAGCATGTCATCCATTGTAGAAAGTGGAGCAATATCCTCTAGGAGAAGATCGAGGTTGTTCTCTGGTTCAATAGGAGCCTGATGAGAACTTTCAACCTCAGGTCTTGCTTCATTTGTAACATTGAAGTGAGCTTTATATCTTGGTTCCTCAGAAGACTTTTTCTCCTTGAGAGATTTCTGGTACAGAAGGACAAGGTGCTTCGGGATATGGCAATTTTTATCGACGTAATAGTCAGATCCACACCTGTTACAATGCATATTGCTTTTGCCATAAGGTGGTGGTGCTTTACTCTTTTCTTTTCCTTTCTTGCGACTATTGGATTTGTGTCTATTGTTGCATTTGAATTTTCCAGCCAAATTCTTAGGATTATTCGAAGAATTTTCCTTGAATTCTTTTGTTATTTTCAGTGTTATTTTTGGCATTGAAGTGCATCTCAGGCAATGGGGCAGAGCCGAGGGGCGCTGTTGAGTAGTCTTTAGAGCAAGCTCATGATGTTTTCCTACCTGAGTCAATGTGTGTATAAGCTGAGAATAATGCTAGAAGTTGTTAGTGCAATACTGTTGATTCGGTATCTTGTCCTCCGAAAGCATAGTAGATAGAGTTTTTTCTATCTTCTCTGCCTCCGTAGGTTTTTTTTCGCAAAACTTCAACTTGGAGCAAATGTTATGAACAACATGATAGTATTCTGCCATAGTTTTGAAATCCTGTAGGCGTAAATGGTTCCACTCATAACTGGCCTCAGGCCAGATGAGTTTCTTTTGCTGATCATAACGCTCTTTAAGAGCATTCCATAAGTTGAGTGGGCTCGTCTCCAACATATACTCATGTTTGAGAAGAAAAAGGGCCGTGTTTTTCTTCTTGTCTTCAATTGGTGGATCCCCAGTGTTGGGTTCCTCAATTGCATTAGAAATCTCACGAGAAGCAAAGTTTATTTTGATATCCAAAGCCCAATTTGGGTATTTACTCTCATCAAGAGCGAGTTAATCGAACTCTTTAATTGCTATGTCCCTACAATCATAGTTGGCATTATTAATTTATAGAAGTAAATTAATAAAACATGATATTGATGTTGTAATCTCAATGCTAAATGTAAGACCTCATATTTTGTAATGTTTTGAAAATATGGAGGTAATAGACTTTACAATTTGAGTTAGAATTCAAAATTAGGAGGCACAATATGAATAATCTCCATAATGAAGTAGATCTCTTAATAGTGGGCAAGATGGACTCGCTGCCTAAAAATATGGTCTTTAGGCAAATATATTCTGATGAATATACCGCAACCAATATTTTTAGGCCTTCACTGCCTTCTGAGCATCCAAATTTCAAATAATCTCATATTTCAAAAACATATTATCGGAGTAACACATGTGGGTAATCATTAAAAGATGTAAACCACTTAATGATGGGCGAGATGCTCGCTGCCTAGGTTATGGTCGTTGTGACCAACGTATAGGTCTCCATCTTCATGTGGTTTAATTCCAAGTCAAAATATATAGTCGAACATGCATTAAATCCTCCATTAATTATGTTATACATAATTAAGAGAATTTGCTAAATTAAAATACAAAATTTAGAGAATTTTGTAAATTAACAAAGCGCGTAAGTAGAGTACATCTTGAAATAACATGCAAAAGGCATTTTATTAACACAACTAGTAAATTTAGTGAAGCGAGGTATTTTAACTAACACATATGTCAAATAACATATAACATCAGGGTCTAAATGTCCACTACATAAGTTTTACAACTGATGAACTGCTTTAACTAAATTACATAAAAGGATAAGGACTACTTTATAAATAAAATTGGAAAATAAAAACTAAAAAGAAAATAGGTAAATTGGGTGGTGGGCCGATATCAACAGGATTCGGCCCACCACCGCGCTTGCACCGGGCCGGCCCATTAGGTCGACGGGCAAAAAGAAAAGGGGCAGGGGCGGGGGGTGAGGATTAGAAAACCCTAACCGCCTCTGCAGTTTCTCTCGCCGCCGCCGCCGCTCCTTTCGCCGCCGCCGTTGCCACCAATTTCGCCACCGCTGTTGCAGATTCCGTCACCGCCATGGACACCACCACATCCACTACCGCCTCCGCCCGCATCCACCGCCGCCACCGCCACCGCCGCCACGACCCCCTTTGTCCGCCGATGGCCCGGCTAGACTAGGCCAATGGCCCCCACTCCTCATCAGAGTCTGAGGCCGACCGGGTACGGACGCCGTCCCCCCCACCTCCATTCGAGACCCCGGTTCCGGTCCGACCGAACCCCGGTGGCGTGGGAGTGGGGGAACGGCCTCTCCAAAACGGGCGTGGAGTTGGGGAAAACTGAGGCGACGGAGGTGGAGTTGGGGATGACAGAGCGGCGATGGACAGAGCCGGCGGTGACTCCATCTCCAGCGGAAGGGAGCAAGGTTCACCGCCGGGCGTCACCACCGCTGTCCAACCATGGTGGGTACAGTATTGTACCCCCTGTACTTGGACACGGCGGGGCGCCATTGCTCCCATCGTGGCAGGGGCTGGTGGAGCGGCCACCGGCGTGGCGATGGCGATGCGGCGTTGGGGGTGGTGGTGGCGGCCACCAACCCTAATGCAGCGCTCGTGGTGACGACTCCCATGGTGGCGGCTCCTCGTCGAGCGACGGAGGAGATGGCTAAGATGGCGAGCGCGATCGCGACGAGGAAGGCTGAGAACGGCATCGAGGATGGAATCAAAGGTAGGCATCGTACCTTCTCCGATTTCCTTTGCTTCTTTTTCTCTTCTTCTCGTGAAGAGCATACTGATAACGTGTTGAAGGGAATTGGGATTGCGAGAAAGAATTGAGCGAGAGGGGAATTGGGATTGCGAGAAAGAATTGAGCGAGAGGAGTAACTTTCTTATTGGTCATAAGTCCCATTTATATAAAGTGCCATAGGGAGACGCGATGGTTGGAAACCATCGCGTTGGTTGGGAGGAGCATCGATGGAGAGAAGGGACGCGGCCAACCGCCGTGGTTCCTTCTCTCCCTTTTGTAGTAGCGAGAGGCATGACAACTGCCATGCCAATTTCAGCAGATGAGATCATCCATAATTTTCTTAATAGTTCAATCAATTTGAAGGATGATACTCCTATAATTAATTAGTACTGAAATTGCAAATCGATATTAGGAATTCAAGGCGTTCCTCGTTCCAGACCACACATCTCTCTCCAGCCTCATAATCAAAAGCAGTTGGATTGTGATAGGGATGTGAACGAGAAGACGGATAACACCATGGCAGTTCAAACATGAATATGTGTGATATGCATAAAATCCAACCATATTCGAATCCACAATTTAAATTCAATATTTTCAAATGCATATTGATTCCAAGACGGATAGAACTTGCTAATTAATTATTAATTTAAAATTTAAAATTAAATTAAGAAAATAGCATGTTGAGGGTCCAAAATGGATACAACTTTGTATTTATTAATTATGAACTTGAAAAACCTAAACTTTAGAGTTCATAATATTTTATTTAACATAACTCTCAGTACAATCTACAACCATAAAGTCATGATAACAAATACATCTGATCAGTGCACATCTTTCTAGTCTGGGTAGTCAATTAGTATAAGTATAGATAGTTCATACAAATCTTTACTCCTCCGGGTTGATAATATTTATCGTTTTGAACAAGGATACGGTCTTAAAAAATAACTTTGGCTACTTTTTTATTACAATATATATAGAAATACTAACAAATATATGATTTTATTAAACTATTTTTTTAGACTAATCAATACATATGGTCTCCATATTTGTAAGACAAATATTTTAGATGATATTTATAGTTAAAGTTTTTAAAGTTTGACTATAACCTTATCAAAAACGACAAGTATTATGAACCCAGAGAAAGTATAATAGTATAAAAAATAATGATTTACTCATAGTCATATAATAAACTGATTTTTTTTCAATTCGAGCCATCCCACTGCAGGTCCCATTTTTTCATTTGTTTCGCTTTGACACTAGTGATGCCATAAGAGGCAAACAATGGTCAGGGAACAAAATCAGAACCTTAAAAAAACATACACAAGGTTAGCCTAGCCGTGACAATTATGAAGGCAAATGGTTTAGAAGGTAGTGGTCAATCTCAATCTCGTGAGAGATGGGAGAGCCAAGACAAGCTTCCCCTCACGGTAGGCCTGCACACGGGCAACCCTTGGGCTTAAGTTTTCATTTGGAAAGCTTAACCCAAGTCCCAAAAGGCCAAAGAAGTAGATTGAATTTTACATGTTTTAAATTTTAAATAATAAATAAACGTAATTATTATTTAATTTTAAAAATAAAGAAGAACCTCTTGTTAGTCGGGCTATTCAAAGTCAATCTCAAAGTTAAAATAACCTATAATTAAACAATATATTTCACACTTAGAAACACATTTGACGTTGTGGCATCTGTAGATTGTAGCCCACCAAACCAATAGGAGGTCTGCGGGCCCGCTACTGACAATCTTATAGGCCCAACATAGCATCACGTCATCGTCTCCTTCATCGTATAAGTAGCATGGTAGCTCATGCAGATTGCGCGGCTAGCATCTTTATTTTTTTCTCACATAATAGTATATATATTTTTATATTTTATTATTAAAATATATTAAAATAGCAAGATAATTTTAAATTATGTACTAACTTGACCAAACTAACCAATGTGTAAAATTCATATTGTATTGTATATACATGATAGTTATTAATTATTTTTTAATTCTGAATTTTAGTTATTTTTAAATTATATTCCTATATGGACCGTAGACTACTCTTCCAATATTTTCTATTTTTTATTTCTGAATTTTTTGTTATTTATAAATTTTATTCCTATTTGAACTTTAAACCCTTCTTTTAATATTTCTTACTTTTTAATTTCGAGTTTAAGTTATTTCTAAATTGTACTCCTATATGAACTCTAAACTCCTCTTCCAATATTTCTTATTTTTTAATTCCGAATTTTTGTTATTTGTAAATTATATTTCTCTATGGACTCTAAACTCTTCTTATATTTCTTATTTTTAATCCCGAATTTCTTTTATTTCTAATTATATTTCTATATGGACTCTAAACTTATCTTTCAATATTTCTCTTTTTCTAATTACAAATTTTAGTTATTTTTAAATTGTATTCCTATATAGACTCTAGACTATTCTTCTAATATATTCATATATGGACTCTAGACTCTTCTACTAATATTTCTTATTTTTTATTTTGGATTTTAGTTATTTATAAATTGTATTTCTATATGGACTCTAAACTCTACTTTTAGTTTTTTTTTATTCCGAATTTCAATTAGTTCTAACTTCCTATATGGACTATTCTTCTTCTAATGTTCCTATTTTTTTTTAATTTAGAATTTTTATTATTTCTAAATTGTATTTCTATATGGTCTCTAAACTCATCTTTCAATAATTATTATTTTTTAATTCCAAATTTCACTTATTTCTAAATTGTATTCCTATATGGACTCTAGACTCTTCTCCCAATATTTCTTTTTTTATTTCAGATTTTAGTTATTTTTAAATTGTATTCCTATATGGACTCTTGACTCTTCTTCCAATATTTTTTTTATTTTGAATTTTAGTTATTTCTAAATTGTATTTTTATATGGACTCTAAACTCTAATTTTAATTTTATTATTTATTATTTCGAATTTCAATTAGTTCTAACATTTATATGGACTCTAGACTCTTGTTTGAATATTTCTTATTTTTAATTTCGAATTTTTATTATTTTTAAATTGTATTTCTATAAATCATCTTTCAATATTTCTTATTTTTTAATTTCGAATTTTAGTTATTTCTAAATTATATTCCTATATGGACTCTGACATCTCCTTTTAATTATCTCTTTTTTAATTTAAAATTTTAATTAGTTCTAAATTATATACCTGTATGGACTCTAGTCTTTTCTTTCAATGTTTCTTTTTTTTAATTCCGAATTTCAGTTATTTTTAAATTGTATTTCTATATGGACTCTTTTTTTTCTCCGATTAACATGAAAATTTCTAAGCTGTGAGAGCGAATGTAAAGGCTCTTTTTTTATTACTTTAATAAGTTAATAGATAGATAGATAGGTACTCGTCCCATGGTGGCCAGCGCCACCTAACATGGCATTGCGCATTATTTATGGTTATATTTTTTATTTGTAAAGGTGAAACTTCGAGTTATATGTCTGTGAAGTAGTATATCACATATTATCTACGTTATAATTTTCTTTTACATGCATAACACAAGGTGCTGTCAACATACCAAAAGAAAAATTATACTAGAGTATCGTTACTTGAATTCAGCAGAGTGTTTCTTTCTTAATTCTAAGGCTATGAGTTTATTTTGATGCGTGTTGGTTCTTTTCACTAGCTAGACTTGTTGATCTGCCGATGCCAATCTCCCCTGCTGGAGTTCGCTGCTGTCACTGTTGCTGCTGTCCGCGGGAGCTGGTTCAGCGGCCGTTTCTTGCTGTTCTACAGCGGCGGCCGTGGCCGTGGCCGTGGCGGCGGTGAGCGTGAGCGTGTTGTGCTCCTTGCTCTTGCCCCAGAGCACGCTGTAGAGGCCAGCCACCATCAGGATCCCGCCGAGGATGCTGCCGAGGTGGACGATCTCGCCGAGGAAGAAGGAGGAGCAGAAAATGGTGAAGACGAAGCTGAGCGGGCTGGACATGGCCAGGAACACGGGGCCCTTCTTCTGGATGCACCATGCCTGGAGGTAGTAGGAGACTCCGGTGACCACGATGCCGGAATAGGCGACGGCAAGGAGGCCGGCGTCCAGCCGCAGCCTCCAGGCTGCCGGGTCCCGCTCCGCCGCCGCCGCGAGCAGCAGCGACTGCGCCGCGCTGAGCAGTGACTGCAGCGTCGTGGCCAGCATCTTGCAGGGGTACTCCTTGAGCAGCGACGACATCATCATGATCCAGAGCGACCACGTCACGTTGGACAGCAGCATCAGGAGCGTCCCTGTCACCCACCTCGTCCTCGTCACCGCGCTACTGCTTCCGCTCTCTGGCCCGGTGCAGCTGCCGCCGAACGCGCGGTGGTGGTTCAGTGGGCTTATCGCCGGCCCGGCGTACAGCGCGATCACCAGCACGCCACCCAGGCACAGACCCACTCCGGCCATCTTGGCCATGCCTGACAATCGCCTCAGCCGGATCACTTCCACCCTGCACACAGGTATTCAAATATATCCATTTCAGATGCAAGTATATTGATCAACTGCATGCATGTTTCGGTAGCTATATTTCAGTGTTAATCATCTACATAATTAAAAAGAGTATACGATGATCAACAGCAACAGATTAACTTCAGAAGAACACTGCTGGAAGAAAGTCTAAACGTGTGGAACAGGAAGAGAAGAGTAGAGAATTTAGGTAGTACTAGCAAAATACCATTGTGTTGCAGCGGGCTTTAATTATATTAGATAAGCTAATTAAAACTAAATCATCATCTCAAGCTCTGATTAATAATGATAGGATATACGGTGTTGTACAATGTACATGATACAAAATAGATGTTAGTCAACAATGATGAGCCTATAAGATAGGTGGTGACCCTACTTGTTAGATAGGTGAGGTGACAAAATCACCACCACGTAATTACTAGCGTCTTTTAAGATTGTATAGAATAATGACAAATCAAAAAGACTGAGTAATATGGAAGCTGAGAAAGAATGGATCCTTCACCGTGGAACTTTTACAGAGTTCTAAAAGTAAACAAGAGATCTCTGTTCTTTTAAAAAAAAACTTGGTTGTTTTCTTGGGATGAGTGAGATATATGCATAGACTAGTTTGGGTTATAATAAAGCTTAGGGGTAGTTGAGGTATTACGAATAATTTAGTGGTAAAAGTCACCTTTTATAAATACTAGGTTGTTATAGTTGCGACAAAGTTTAAATTTCAGAAGTTATTATATTTTGGGATCGAGGAAGTAACATTTTAACCAAAATAGTAGCTAGGAATGTTGCTTGCTTTAGGAACCAACTTCAAAAGACCCTGTGGAACTGTCTTTGTTTACACCCATCATATGCATGTGTGAATCAAATAATTACATAAGAAATTTAAAAAAATAGTACTACTTCTGTCCTAAAAAGAAAGCAATTCTGACTATACACCTGACAAGTATTGAGGTAGGGGTACGATTGCTAAAACAAGTCATTTTGTTGGTTTTAGTCTTTTAGATATATCCTTTTGTTGATAGCGTATGGTTGTTGTTAGCAAACGGAGCAGCCGTGGCGCCATCGATAGATTAAAAGGGACTAGAAAGTACTCCTGTCTTTCTTTTCCGTAAGTTTTGAAACGTTGTTAAGCTATCATACCAGTATGGCCATGAATAATGATACGATGTCACCATCTAGGATAATAATATGATGTCACCGTTTAGGGCTAGGAGAGAATGTCATGCAAGAATTTTGATGATTTGGAGCTAAGACACAGATGATAGACCAAATAAAGGGTGCCGTCTGCTCATTAGCAGACAGTCTATAGCTAGGCAGTTTAATATCATCTATCTCTAGAGCTAAACCATTAACTATACTACACACAATGGTATATATATGCAGTTTCCGTATATCGTTTAGATATAACGTGGAAAGATATATATTATATGTGGTGTCGATCTATGGACCGATATGTCATATGATATGATCGACCGATGCACGCGTGGGTGCATGCATATGGAAGAATACAGGGATGACGGATTTCATCGAGCAGCTGCTGATGCTATGCCGGCCGAAGCAGTGCACAACTTGAGTGCTGGAGCACGAGAAAAACACGATGCTCCTACGAGAACAGAGCAGAGCAGCTGAATTGGTCGAGGTAGCTGATCGAAAGGTAACGGCCACATGCGGAGCACGTGCGAGATTCAGATTTCTGTTGGCCATGTTAATTAATTGGTCCATGGATCTGCCCGTACATCATCTACCGACTTTCTCCGCCTCCAACACCCAATCTCTGAACCTCTTCCATTTTATTAATTACTCCACCTATATTTGTCTTAAGATTGTGTTTCAATGGAGAAGAAAACACAAGAAGAACTACGTAAAATGAGATAATCCATTAGCATATTATTAATTGAGTATTAATTATTTTAAACTAAAAAGATTAATATGATTTTTTAAAAATAACTTTCATATAGAATCTTTTTTTGCAAAATTAGTAGTTCAGAAAACATGTACATGAAAAAAAACACATTAAGTAGCCTAATTCATCCGAACGAACGCAGCCTAATTCATCAGTTACTGTAATTCTCATCAGTTACTACTACAAACTTACAAGACACATTAAGTATCTGCTCAGGCGTGTTCTTTACTCCATCTTTCAAACTTTTACCCTCTCATTTTTCGCATGCCCATTTTTCATACTATTAAACGGTGTGTTTTTTAAAAAATAAATACAAAAATGTTGCTTAACAAAATTACATTAATATATCTTTTAAGTTTTTAGCTAATATTTAATTATTCATGCATTAATCGGTCGTTTCGTTTTACGTACCGAGAGAAAAGTGTTTCCAACCCAAATAAAACCCATCTAGGAGTACGCTGTTACGTACTCCACACTACATATGCTAGTACTATCGAAGAGTAGGAGTAGTACCATAATACTGTAACATTGTTAGCTTGTCATGAATACGGAAAAAGGCTAGCAGTGCTATTCATGCCTAATAGAAATGGGAGTGGATCCCATCACTTTCTTAAAAAAAGAGTAATAAATTAATCCTTCCTCCGTTTCATATTATAAAGCGTTTGATTTTTTTCTTAATAAAAAATTCTTTAGGGTTGATCAAATTTATAAAAAACTTAGCATCTACCACACCAAATTAGTTTTATTAAATTTAACATTGAATATATTTTGATGATATGTTTGTTTTGTATGAAAAATATTAATATTTTCTTTTACAAACTTGGTCGAATCTAAAAAAGTTTGATTAAGAAAAAAATCAAACGAGGTATGAAACAAAAAAGTAGAAAGTAGAGTCTTTCTTTTCTGTAAATTCTGAAATCTTTTAAGCTATCATTTCTAGTAGAAATAGAAATATGAGAGGATATGATCCCCTCTCTTTGTACAAAAAACAGCAACAAATTAAGTAAGCAGAGATTATCGAGCTCACCTTAGTAGGACTGCGAAGATGAAGGTCAGTACGGGCACCGAGCTGGCTGCCGCCGATGCCACCGTCGACGAGGTGTACTTGAGGCCCATGTTGTACAAGTTAAAGCTTATTGTGTTCCTGCAAATCAAACCAAAGCCAAGTTAATGACAACCATGTTTATTGATCCAAATCCTGGCTGCACGCATGCATGCCGTGATGCAGATGCAGTGCTGTACTGCTGCGTCGTCTACTCTTACCCAAGCAGAGCATACAAGAAAAGCTTGGCAAACAGCCGGATCGACATCGGTGGCGCATTTCTCCTGCAATATGCAACCTCAAATTAGCTGAATCAATCTCTTTTATAAGCAACCCAGGCTACCCATTATCTGAGACCCAAAAATGAATATTTCAAATTTTCAATACAGCTAGTAGATTAGATAGCTCTTCTTGATCGATCGGTTACCGTTCGAGTATAATGGCGAGAGGCAGCAGCAGGACAGTGGCAGCTGCCTGGCGGTAGAAGATGAAGATGGTGGTGCTCATCCCATGGTTGAAGGCTGCCTTGGTGACGACGAACAGGCCAGTGTAGATCACCCGTATGATGATGACGACGACATATGGCTTCTTGCCATCCATGGCTTTTGTCCGCGGAGCCCTGAAACTGAATACGGTTTCAGAGTGAGACGACTCAGACAAGAGACTTGAGACTAGAGAGAGTGCAGTCTTATATAATCTGCTACCTCTTGCCCTGTTGCACCAGGCACCAGCTTAGCTGATGTTTTTAAACGGGGAAACGGGAGAGTGTTTTAATCCTTCAAGGATTATCCTCTCGTTTCTTGCATGTCACCTAAATAGTCATTAAAAAATTTTAAAAAATGATAACATAGATTAATATGAAACATATCACTTCACAAAACATGTAAGTTCAAATTCAACTTCTATAAATTGTAACAAAAATAACAAATATAACTGTGAATGTACTTTAACTACTATTTTCAGTTTAATTTATTCTTCTTGTTGCAACTTGTAGAAGCTGAATTTGGCCTTCCATGTTTGTAGAGTGATATATTTTATATTAATCTATGTTGTTAATTTTTTTCAAATTTTTTGATAATTATTTAGATGGCATACAAAAACGAGAGTATGTTCCCTCGAGGGATTAAAATTCATCTATGAGGGAAACTAACAGTAGTAGCAGAACGAGTAACATTTTCTCAAAAAAAAAATTTTAAAAAATATTGTTCATCAATTTATTTTTTAGAAATATACCGAAAGGAAAGCGTTTTGCATAAATATACCATCGATGTCGTGGGGGAGTGGTGCGATACCGAGGTTCGCACGTTGGCAAAGCGACACCGTGGCGGTATCGCAATTCTAGGGCGTGAGGGCATGAGATCAGCTACGGTTTCGCAAATGGGGCACGCGAGTTCCCATCGGTCTCGCGCGACGAAAATGCGAGGGAAACTGGGGACAAAACAGACAAGCGATCTCGCGTTTGGGTGGCACGACACCGAACGCGGTCTCGCGTTGCTCCACCGCGGTCTCACGGTTTGGGAGTGCGAGAGCGGCATGGCGCTTTGTTGGATGCTAGGACGGCAGCAGGCCTCGTGGTATTGCTCGATAGAAACGTAAGACCGGCCTTGGTATTGCACCTTCATCGCGCGAGAGCGACAACATGGCGTGGGTCCCATGGTCTCGTTTTAGTGGCGCACGAGGGCGGCAGGGCAAGCAGTGGGCCCCGCGGTATCGCAGTTTGGAAGCGCGATACTGGCCTCGGTATCGCAGTTCCAAAGCGCGATAGCAGCAGGCGTTGTGGGGCCCGCGGTGTCTCTTGGTTGGCGTGAGAGAATGCTCTTGTGTGGGGCCGCGCTCTTGCTTTATTGGCGCGCGAGGACGGCTCGAGCAATAGTGGGCCCCGCAGTATCGCATGTTGGGAGCACGAGACTGAGCCGGGAATTGATTTGGTTCGCTTTTTCCACACTCTTCTCTCCCGAGCCAACTCCATTCAATTACCCTGACCTTTTCCTTCTCTCTTTTTCTCTTCACGCACAGTCACTTCATGTCTGCTCACCCTTCTTTTCTCCCGCTTTAACTCTCATTCAATTACTCTCACTCTTTCTTCTCTCTTTCTTTGCACGTGCAGTAGTCACTTCATGGTTGCTCATCATTCTTTTCTTCCGCTCCAACTCTCATTCAATCACTCTCACTCTTTCTTCTCTCTTTCTTTGCACTCACAGTCACTTCATGTCTGTCATGGACTCTAGCACTGCACTCGACTCTCTCTCTTTATCATTTTGCAAGTCGGCCATGATCACTCATCTCATAGACTATCTCTCTCTCTTCGTAAGAATCCAAGGATGACGTTGCATAAAAGGAGAGGAGACTGAGGAGAAGAAGAGCAGGAACGGAGGGTGCAAATAAAAAGAAGGGAACAGGAAGAGGGGAGGCTGCAGAGGAGTGGAGGCAGTGAAGAGAAGAAAAATATCACACGTAAGTTGATTAATTATGGTATTAGTAAAATTTTGTATGATCGATGATTTAGAAAAGATTACTTCACGTAGTTTCTAGTAGTAATAGTAAAAATTTATTATTAATTATGTAAGAGGAAATTTGAGGTGCATATTAGTTTGTAGATTATATTTTTATATGTCGCATGTAAAAATACTCGCTTAGAAACTTAATAAATATCAAATATTCATAATGTAGTCTCAACTAGTACAATACTAGTATATTATTATTAAGTACGATAATGCTAATGGAGGTATTAGTTTGTATGATATGACATAAGTCGTTTCGGGTTTAAATATTGCTTAAACATATTTTATTTATATGGTACGATAATTAGTTAAAGTTACAATTAATTTGTAATAATTTTAAGTTACAATATTGAGGAAGAGAAGAAGAGCAAGAACGGAGGGTGCAGAGAAGAAGGGAACAACAAGAGGGGAGGCTGCAGAGGAGAGGAGACTATGGAGAGAAGAAAAAAATCACATGTAAGTTGATTAATTATTGTATTAGTAAAATTTAGTAGGATCGATGATTTAGAAAAGATTACTTTACGTAGTTTCTAATAGTAAGAGTAAAAGTTTGTTATTAATTATGTAAGAGAAAATTTGAGGGATATTAGTTTGTAGATCATATTTTTATATGTCGCACGTAAAAATACTCGCTTAAAAAGTTAATAAATATCAAATATTTATAATGTAGTCTCAACTAGTACAATACTAGTTTATTATTATTAAGTACGATAATGCTAACAGAGGTATTAGTTTGTGTGATATGACATAGAGTCGGTTCGGATTTAAATATTACGTAAACATATTTTATTTATATGGTATGATAATTAATTAAAGTTACAATTAATTTGTAGTAATTTTAAGTTACAAGTTCATGCGATTTTTTAATTTATATAGCTGATCAATATTATGTGTACCATATGAAAATTGTTTAAAGAATGGTAACGCTATTTGTCATACACATACACAAGGATTGTGATGAGTGAGAAGCTTGATTACATATGAAAGTTTCGTGTGATGGTTTACAAATATGCTTACCATTGTAGGCAGTTACGAATCAACAAAGAAAGAAATATAGTACTATGATGAACTTTAAGGGTGGGATTTATGTATGAGTAAGTTGGTTGAAAAGGAAAAGGCGAGACCGTATAGTAGAACGTAATTATTTTGTCTTTATATTTATATGTAGTACAATATGGTATGATGGTGTAATTTAAATTTTCGTTATTTTTACTCTAATTATTTGATAGTTGTAATTAATTTGGTACCCTAACTAAATTTGTAGTTAATTGATAGTTTTAACTAATTTGGTCGTGTAATTAATTTTTACTTAATTAATAAATTATTATATTAATTAATTTTGTACTATAATTAATTGATAGGTTTTGTATTATGTTTAATTAGTAGCTGATAGTTATAATTAATTTATAGTTAACTAAATTTAAGGTGCTTTAATTAATTTGAACTATATTTAATTAATAGTCATAATTAATTTGGTAATATAATTAATTTGTATGTAATTAATTTATGATGTTGTAATTTAAATTTTAGTTCAATTTTGTACTAAAAATAATTGATATTATAATTAATTTACTATTGTAAAATTAGTAATTAATTGAATTTATGGTGTTGTAATTAGTTTGTATTTAATTTTGTAATATAATTATTTAATATTTACAATTAATTTGGTACGATAATTAATTTCTTTCGAACTAATTTATGGTGATGTAATTAAATTTCTATACTTATAATTAATATGATATTGTAATTAAGGTGATGTTAATTAAATTTATGGTGCTGTAATTAATTTCTAGTCAATTTCGTACTATGAATATACTTAAACATATGTATTACGCAGTGTGATAAACTTTGAGGCTAGGAATTTTGTATGAGCAAGTTTGTTAAAAAAGAGTAGGCGAGACCGCATAGTAGCACATAAATATTTTGTCTTAATATTTATATTTAGTACGATATGGTATGCTGTTATAACTAAATTTTTAAATCATTTTGTACTTTCATTAATTTATAGTTATAATTAATTTGGTAAAGTTAATTAATTTGTATTAATTAACTTTATGGTGCTATAATTATTTTGTTAATTTCGTTGTATAATTAATTGATAGTTATAGTTAATTTGGTATTGTAATCTATTTGTAGTTAAATAATTATGGTGGTGCAATTAATTAGTAGTTAATTTTGTAGTATAATATTTTCAATTCATTTGGTACTGTAAATAATTTGCTCTAAATTAATTTATGATCTGGTACTGAATTTAATTTTTAGTTCTTGTGGTATTGTAATATAGTTGAGTGTTTGTTATATTGATGCACAAACTTACATACACCATATAGGCTATAATCGAATATTTTATACGATGCGGATGACACTGCTTATGGTAACATTTAGCACAAATGAGAACATAACAACATGTGTTGTTACAGAAAGAAAACAAAAAAAATTTACAGTGAGAGTAAAATAATTTGACACATGTACGTGTTATCGTACTATCCATAATTGTACAAGTAGTTGATGTATCTGTAAGACTTTCTTAAAGAGTACTTGATATTGTGTGCACTGCCAGGAATGTCGGCATTTAAAGTTTATTTCGGTGAAGGAGAAATTATGGAAAATGAAAGTGGTGTTGATTTGAGGCATTTAGAGTTTATTTCGGTGAAGGAGAAATTATGGAAAATGAAAGTGGTGTTGATTTGAGCAACTTTAGGCAGTGCACATTATGCCATCCAAATGCCGACAACCTTACCATGCCCGAAGTCTGGTACTGGTTGACGTGCACATTTTCATTAGATCCGAGTGTCTATAGTGTTAATGTGAGGGTTTTGTGGAGCCGTTCGGCAAACAACATAAAATAGGAGCTGAAAAATGTAACACGGAGTAAGGCCTGGCAAGATTGGATTGTAGGCCTGGCAAGGAAGAGTCCCGACAGAGAGCACGTCGGGGAAGTCCAGCAACCATGAGGAGTTGGGGTCTTGCTCACACGCACCCGAAGAAGTTGTGCAAGAACATCATTACCGCGATGTCCGTTTTGACATTCAGAACCTATTCATACAAGGATCAGGTTGCTTCCACCCGACGATCCCGACGAGCGCGGACCAGCCAACCTTGACCAAAAATATGACATGTAGATAGCACCCCCGACTCACATGACGGTACTACTTCGCATTGCAAGATTTTGTTATATCGGTATGTCGTTGTCCATGCAGAGCCACTTTTAATACTAGTTGCTATCTTCCTTGCAGACCGACATTGCAGGGGAATTAGTAAAGGAGACGAAAACTTTATGGGAGAAGCTTCGTGATGGGATTGCGGGTACAAATCATGATGTTATGGCCGCAGTTGACTCTCTCCGTAGAAATGGAAAGCGAATCATGCACCTCGCGTCGTGCCGACATTCGTCAGACGTCTATAATCCAACGTCAAGAAGGTCCTTCGAGCCAATGCCGAAGCGGCCGTCAACCTCTTCTCGCCCATCCACCTCAGCGCGCCCCTCAGCCTCTGCGCGACCATCAACTTCTGATCATGGGGCAGGACGGTCAACTTCTTTTCATGAGGCACCCACTATTCCCACAATCCCAGAAATCTCGGAACGTTTAGGTAGGTTCACGCCAGTTGCAAGTAAAAAACCTTGTTACAGGATGTGAAGGTATCAATTATTCAAGTACGGACTAATATGTTCTTTTCCAGCGCACACTTAACGGGTTCCCCCAATGAGCTCAACGGACATCACCACTCAGTGGCAAGGTGGGTTTGCGTCGTTTGCGAGTAAGACATCGTTATTCAATATGGTTATTTATTGACATATGTAATTCTTGTACGACTAAATGATGTCTTTGCATTGCTGACAGAGGGAACGCATATGGTCCGTCCCGTGTCTCAGATGGCTCGTCCCGTGCCTCAGATGGTTCCTCCCATGGTACCACATGTCGCAAGCTCACACTGGCAAGGAGGATTTTCAGCCTTCACAGGTTCGTTTTGATTCGCTTACGTAGTTACACATATGTCAACATGTTCTATCACTTGATGCTAACTGATTGCATTTACAGGGACTAGTCTAGGGGTTCCTACCATGTCCCAAGTGTCTGGGGCACCTATAGGCCAAGGAGGGTTTCTGTCGTTCGCCCGTGAGTCATCGCTGACATGTACTTTCGCGCTTATCTTATGTTGCTCAACCATTGCTGCATTGATGTGTCCAATTCGCAGGGATAAGCATGGAGGTCCCTCCCATGAGTAATGAGGTCAGTATGTCTCGATGGATGGGTCAGTTCATGTTGGTCGCTGGTCCATGAATTTCTATTGCCGTTTCGACGATTTTATTTGTTCGGTATATGAATGTTTATTCCTGTATGCTTGTAAATATTTGCAGGGACTAGTCAGGCGATCTCTCCCATGCCTCCACCAACACATGTTACCAACCAATGGCAAGGAAAATCCATGGATTATGCTGATACGCACACATCCATCATTATTAATCACTACATATTGATGGTACTTTTCTACAATACATGATTCCAACTCCTGTAGGATCGAGATATCGACTAGAGGGGGGTGAATAGGCGATTTAAAACTAAATGGCACTTAAACAAAATTAACGTAAGTTGTTAGGCAAGGAGAGGTGCAAGGTTAACTAAGCAACTAAGTTAAGTTTTACAAACCTAGGGTGATATGGGCTCAAATATGTCTCTATGAATGTAAATTGCACAAATGTAAATGCAACAAATAAATGAGATAAGAGACAAGGAATTTTTCACCGAGGTTCGGAAACTCGCCGGTTTCCTAATCCTCGTTGAGGCGAGCCCAACTCCACCGCTCAACCATGAAGCCACCGCACGCCTCCTTCGTCAAGGGGTGGGCAAGGTGGGAGCCGACCTACGGAGAGTACTACCCAAGCCTCGATCACTAGAGTAGTTTTTCCTTCACTCCGTAGGTGGTGAACTCCAAACCACTCACAATCGCCACCGGGCCTCCTCCACAATCTCCTTGGAGAGTCACCGGGCAACTCCTCCACAAGCCGTCTAGAAGGCGGCAACCTCCAAGAGTAATAAGCAATGACGCGGCTCGGAGATGATCAAGTGCCACACTAGCTCTGCAATGAAGCAATGCACTTGACTCTTGGCTCAACAATCCCTCAAACACACTAAATGGATGAACACAAACTCAAGTGAGTGTGGGAGAGATGCAAGGGGTGTAAGCAAATGAAGCAAGTGCCAAGAAAAGCCCCTTGCTGCTGGTTGGGGGGGTATTTATACCCCACCCCACAAAAGCTAGCCATTGGAGATCAAAATCCCCAACTCAATGCACTGTCGGTCAGACCGCCGCTGTGTGGCCGGTCAGACCGGACTACTTTGTAACGGCTAGAAAACTAGCCGTTACAAGGCAATTATGGAGCAAAAAAGAACTAGCCGATCAGACCGGCCTCGGCTCAGTCAGACCGTCACCGGCTCGGTCTGACTGGTTACGGCTCTAGCGGTTCGGGTTTTCCACCCCAGAGCGCCACCATCAACACACAGCCGGCCTCCATGGGGCCGGTTAGACCGGCCACATGGCGCCGGTCAGATCGGCCAGGGAACTTCGGTCTGACCGGATCAAGGTCCTCGGTCAGATCGGCCCTAGCAACAAACTCAGCATGAAATGAAATACGACATGAGTCTAATATACAAATGACCTAATGTGGCATTTTGATCATCTCTTTGTCTAGGTCATTACCCCTCTTGATAGTATGGCAAAGCTATAATTAAACTAGCAAATATTTGATCGCCCAACTCCTCGATCAATTTGAAAATTAAAACACTAGTTTACCGTCTTCTTTTCCTTTTGCTTTGCGCCATCAATTTTAATCCTTTGGGAAACATCCATGCATATATACACGTGGTCCTAGCTCAACAAATATAACTCAAAGAAATAGTTAGTCCACAATTAGCGCTTCTCATTAATTACCAAAACAAACAACGGGGGCCTAGATGCTTCAACTCCAACTTAAGAGAATAACTTTGTATTTCATGTAACATGGATGCAAGGTACATCGTTCGGTAGTATTGTGCAGGGCTATATGGATTTGTTGCAACAAGGTGATTGGCTTTTTGGTCAATATCCATCCCATCCGAGCCAAATTTCGTATATGCAAGCACCGTCAACAGGTATGGACATTTTAGTTTGAGTTATTGTTCTCTACTCTAGTATTATCAATTTTATTGATTTCTACTGTGCTCTGTGGGGTCATACCGCCCTGGAATAATGTTAGGGTTTAGACCGTACACATCATCATATGGCGAAATGTGCAGCTTCAGGGAGGGTCATCCTCAGTACCCAATGAGCTTCGGGCATCACAGATAGATGAAGCGCCACTAGTGACACAGCCTACTGTTAACGCCAAAATTTGGTAAGCCCCGAAGTCATCATTGGCTTAGGAATTGTATCGGCTTCAGAGTCCTGGAATTAGCCGATGGACATATCAAGTTACCAGCAATTGGATTCTTGATAGATTCGGTTAAGGAAATTAATCAATTAAAGAAAGCTTATCCAGAAGAGACCGAGTTCGAGGAAGATGTAGCATGACAAGTTATCTATTAATTAGGCAAAGTCAGTTAGTTTTCTTTTACTTTTAGAAAAGATTGTTTAGAGTCCGAATATGACATGTATCTTTTATTTTATCTTTAGGAAAATTTGTGTCTTGTCCAGTAAGGACTCGTATCTACTCATGGGTATAAATATGTACACCCAGGGTCTATGTAAGATATCTCTCTATCAATACAACTACTCTCGGCGCATCGCCACCCTCTTTCCCGAGGTTTTACTTATCAATCGGCGGAACTTGGCACCTGACGCAGGGCTACATCGGCTTTCGATCTCCGATGAAGGGGTAAGTCCTACGTTCCGTCGGCCCTGGCAATTGTATCGGCTACATTGGTGTTGTTCAAGACTACATCGCTTTGACCTCTTGGATCGCTCTGGTTCAGTTGATATATTTGCCTACCTATTTATCATATATCTTAGTTAATCTAAATCGATTATTCAATTTACTTGTATCGGTCAGATCTTTTCTAGGGTTTTTCCGGTATTGGCTAAATTGTTTGTTCGATCTAGATTAGCTAAGGTATCTACCACCCTGAAAATCAATCAAAGGCTTGATTGTCTAAATATTATGTTTCTTTTCATACTTTGCGCTGCATCAGTCCTAGTCATGCTTAGAACCATAATCTCTAGTCTGCTTTTTGATTGCCAATAATGGTTTCATCGGGGTTTCAGCCGATGAGTTATCTGGACGTTGCATTGGCTCACAAGGATAACATACGAGTTGGATTTAGCCGATGACAACAAAGGTTTCATTGATTATCCAATCTTTTGGATTTAATGACATCGGACCTTCAGCCGATGTATGCTTTAACCTTCGGATCAACGCTTATTCTATCATATCATTATTAGTCGATTGGTTTCTATTGGATTATATTATTGTTTTATTGCATTATCATTAGTCGATTGTCTTTATATCGTTATTTACATCAAATGTCAGAATCTACATTGGATATATAGCCGATTGTTCAAAACCCTATCGACATCGGCTAGTATCAACATCGGCTGGAATTACTCCATCGGCTTACTAGCCGATCGACTCTTTGATCTGCTGTTTATAATCTTGTCAGTTGCAGGATCAAACTGACTAGCACGTCCGCATCTCATCAATTTTATGATCTACACTGAAGCTAAGCAGATCTCACAGACCTTCATGTGTTCGTCGACTTGGTTCGTGCCAACACAGATCTGGCACCATCGGTCGAGCGCGGATTTTTTGTCAACACCTACACAACAAGAAGTTGGCTGTGCAGAAGAAAACGACAACGATCCACGTAGATCTAACCCCGAGCACCATGAGTAGAACCGTCTTTCGCTCTCGGGCCCCCAACATGCAGCAGGTGCAAGAAAAAAGACCAAGAAAAAGCTTGCTGGTACATCTAGAACTATGACTGACCACGACGAGGAGTAGCACTTAACATAAAGTCTTTATATGATACATGATTGAATGTTACTACTTACTCTCGTGTCTCTAGTGCGTGTAAGATTGAATGTTACTTTTTGTTCAAATTAATATGACTCAAGTAATAGACTAATCACATGAAATAAATTATAAGTAATCATTGCTTACGCGGAAGTAATTATGAGTAATTACTCCTAGCCATCGACAGCATCAACACTAGACTAATTACTCATTTTCTTTACATCGCCATTACTCATCAGTTTTTCCGTTAATCGTGCCAACAGCGTCAACAGTTAATCGCGCTGAAAGTTATCTTGTCGTCTTTCACTCAATGAGGATTCCATGCACCTATATTAATCGTGCCGAAAGTTTTCTTGTCTTTTCCCACATAGCATCATCACCCATGCAAGATGGTCCACACTCTTTCCAACCTCTCAGCACTATAAATAGCAACCAAATGCGTAGAGATGAAGCGCACAACTACATATGTTCTTCACACAAGCCTTCTGCTTTATCTAGATGTGTGTTGCAAATTCTTAGGCCCAATTTTGTGGCAGGAACTGGATAGTTGGTGAGCTCACTATGTGTAGTTTGTGAACCGCTACACGGTTTTTGTTACAAGACTGGGTCTGTGAATATACAAAGGTGATTTTTTTTAGAAATTCTTACACCCAATATTTGGTTCTAGTTTCGGCGACCATGTGATATGATGTTTTTATTGCAAATTCATATCCTCTGTCTTGCAACAAGAACTGTGTACTTGACTATTTATATCAAAATACTTAATAAGTGTTGCAAAGTCAGAAATACGATTCTTGTCACAAGACAGAGATTGTGAACTTTGCAAAGACTGGTCTGCAAAGGTATTCATCTATTTATAAAACATAACCGGTATAATCCATTTCGCTTATTAAAAACATTGTATTTCGTCTAATTACATATATTTTTTCAGTAAATCTTGGATATTTTCTTTCTCTTATCATAGTGTATAATATTTGCAAATCTATATATATACTTTTAATAAATATATATTTCTCATATATGTAGCTTCCATATAACTACAAAAATGAAAATTAATAATGATATAAAAAATATAATTAGCTTAATCATTCTATTAATGTAAAACATAAAAATTAAACTCGCGGTCTGTTAACAGCAGATTTTTGTAATCTACTCAGAGAGAAAAGAAAAAACCGATGTAGAGAGGAATTGAGATTACACAGAAGAATATCGACGCTATAAAGAATATCAAGCCTCCAACTAACAAGACCAAGTTACAATCTCTGCTCGGCAAGATCAACTTTGTTCGGCGTTTTATATCAAATCTGTCAGGCCGGATAGAGCCGTTCACTCCATTATTGAGAACGGAAGACGATCAAGAGTTTATATGGGGTGATAAGCAGCAAAAGGCGCTGGACGATATCAAAGAGTATTTGAGCTCCCCACCAGTTCTAATTCCTCCACAAAAGGGAGTTCCGTTTAGGCTGTACCTATCAGCCGATGAGAAGTCTATCGGCTCAGTTTTGGTTCAGGACATTGACGGCAAAAAAAGGGCTATTTTCTATCTCAGTAGGAGGTTGCTGGATGCCGAAACAAGGTACACGCCAGTGGAGAAGTTATGTCTATGCTTATATTTTTTATGTACTAAATTGAGGCATTATTTACTTTCCAATGAGTGCATTGTGGTAAGCAAGGCCGATGTGATAAAATACATGTTATCGGCCCCCGTGTTGAAAGGGAGAATTGGGAAGTGGATTTTTGCCTTAACAGAGTTTGACCTACAGTATGAATCGGCCAAAGCGATCAAGGGACAAGCCCTGGCCGATTTTATTGTTCAACATAGGGATGATTCAATTGCATATTCAGACATTGTGCCATGGACATTGTATTTTGATGGGTCTGTTTGCAGACATGGATGCGGTATCGGCCTAGTCATCATATCCCCTCGGGGGGCAAGCTTCGAGTTTGCGTTTACCATTAAGCCTTATTATACTAATAATCAGGCAGAATATGAAGCTGTTCTTAAAGGTTTGCAGTTATTACAAGAGGTTGAGGCGTGATTCCGTAGAGATTATTGGCGATTCGCAGCTGGTCATCAATCAACTTTCTGGGGAGTATGAATGCAAGAATGATATTCTCAGAGTTTACAATGAGGAATGCAAGGAGTTGCTATGAGCTTTCAAGATGGTGACGATGAGGCATATACCCAAGAAGCAGAACTTCGAGGCCAATGACTTAGCTCAGGGGGGCATCAGGATACAGGCCGATGGCCAAAGACGTTCAGATTCAAATTGCAACCGTAGATACCGATGACTGGAGGTTTGCTATCATAGAGTATTTGAGAAATCCTTCTCAATCGGCGTCACGAAAAATGAAGTATAAAGTTTTAAAGTATGTCTTGATGGATGATGATCTATACTATCGGACGATTGATGGTGTTTTGCTCAAGTGCTTGAGTTTAGAGCAAGCCAAAGTTGTTATGAGCGAGATCCATGAAGGAATTTGTGGAACACATCAATCGGCCCATAGAATGAGATGGCTCTTGAAGCGCATTGGATATTTTTGGCCGACAATGCTAGAGAATTGTTTCAAGTATTATAAAGGATGTCAAGATTGTCAAAAGTTTGAAGCAATTCAGAGAGCACCGGCATCGGCTATGCATCCAATCATTAAGCCATGGCCATTTTGTGGATGGGGTATAGATATGATCGACTAGATTAACCCACCATCAAGCAAAGGACACAAGTATATTTTAGTGGCTACAGACTACTTCACAAAGTGGGTTGAGGCCATCCCTCTTAAGAAAGTCGATTCCAAGGATGCCATCCAATTTGTTAAGGAGCATATCATATACAGATTTGGACTTCCACAAACATTGACAACTGATCAGGGATCAATTTTCATGTCCGATGAGTTTGTTGAATTCGCCGACAGCATGGGCATCAAGCTATTGAATTCTTCTCCATATTATGCGCAAGCTAATGGGCAGGTAGAAGTTTCTAACAAGACTTTAATCAAGTTGATCAAAAGAAAAATCGATGAACAGCCAAGACGGTGGCATACCACGCTGGCCGATTCCCTTTGGGCATATCGGATGGCTTGTCATGGTGCAACTCAAGTGTCGCTGTATCAGTTGGTTTATGGACATGAAGTTGTGCTGCCGTGGGAGACTAACATCGGCTCAAGAAGGATTACCTTGCAAGACGACTTGATAGCCGATGAGTACCACAATCTTATGGTTGATGAATTAGATGATTTGGCACACGTCCGATTGCGGGCCTTGGAAAAAATAAAGCGAGATAAAGATCGAGTTGCCCATCATTATAACAAAAAGGTTGTTGCCAAGTCATTTGAGGAAGGGGATCTTGTGTGGAAATTAATACTGCCGATCGGTTCAAGGGATAACAAATTCAGCAAGTGGTCACCTAATTGGGAAGGTCCTTTTCAGATTCATCGATGTGTTCCTCGCAATGCTTATTTGTTAAAAGGATTGGATGGAGAAATTTATGACAGAGCTCTTAATGGCAAATACTTAAAGAAATATTACCCAAGTGTATGGATCGACCCATGATCGACCTCCCAGCCGATTTATGATCACAGCCGATGTATAACACATCGCCTTTAGATGGCCGATATATAACTATCGCCCTTAGTTCAAATTTTACAACATGAGCCCTCATCTTCCAAAATTTGGGGGGCATATGTATACAAGCAGGCAATTCTTCAAGATTCTTCAAAATATCAGATTGATTCAAGTTTATGGACTTCAAAAACATTTTCAGACTTGGATTTTTTCACACTTTTTTGGCTAATCAGCCGATGAGATATATATCAAAACAGGAAATTATCTTTTTACAAGGAGGACATAAAAATATATTACATCAGCCTATGATCGTCAGTCCTGAGTTTCTTGCTGGTTTTCTGAATCTTTTCTTTTACTGGCGCCTTCCTTTTAGGAGTCTCTTTGGTTGTCGACCCTTGGAGCAGTGATGACACCTTTGGGGCAGTAAGGCCGATGACTGACTCCAAAACAGTTCTTCCTGATGGACCCAGGACTAGAGCATAAGAGATTTTTTGCCCACTGTTGCTGACTGATGGCATTGGGGCGTCAGGGACCTAGGGGCTGATATTATCAACAAGTTCTGTCAAATAGAACCTGGCCGATTGATGGAAGAGGTGAGAAGCCCATTCCTGCCACCAAGACTGGAAACTGATATGGATAAAAGGGCTCAACCACAACCGGTCACAGTCGCCCAAGTTTGATATTTGAATCTCCAAGGCTTTGTTCATAATCAGGGCTGATGAGACTGTACCCCTGCTCTCTAGGAGCCGATGGAAATACAGGCTGATAGGAAGTTGTCCAAGCCCGCATTGTCTGGCAGCCACCATGGGATTGTAAAACTTATATGATAGGCTGGTGCTTCTGCCTTGAAATATGCCTACTGGGAGCAGACAAGGACTCACGCCGATCATGAAGACCTCCCTTGAGACTATGTCATCATTTAGTTGGCTCAGGGTTAGGTCGATACAGAGCTCAAATTCAGAGTTCGAATGGTAGACAAACATGTTCATCTTGGCTGATGGAGAGCCAGTGTAGAATCGGACAAACCAGGTGGATATTTCTTCGGCCGATTGATCTTCTCCAGGATAAACTGAAGCTGCTTCTCCAAAGGACATGCATCTTCTGGTTAAAGGATCTTCATTGTCACTGTAGTCCGATGGGAAAGCAGAGTCCGATAGTGGAGGCCAATCAACCATGGTGTTGGTATAAATTGTTAGCCAGAGCTGGATGAACCACCATGGACCTCTATGTGCCACTATCCGTTTTAACATCAGATCTTGAGTGGCAAAATAGAGCAGCCGATAGACAGCGCCAAGGAGGTATCGACCGAGAGGGAATTGTTTCTTTTCAACCAGGGCCTGAGCTAGATGTTGGCAGTTTGAGGTGGGGCCACAGGTTGATCCGCAGAAGACGAATCTTTCCAGCCATAGAGTCAGAAAGGCCACATGCTCTCTCTCTGAGACAGATCCTTGCTCCATGTGTTCAGATATGTATCCAGACCAACCTCCAATTTTCTTGGTCTTCAGCTTGTGACTGCTATTGATGAGGAGGTTGAAGGGATTAATCTCGGAGTGTATGTCTAATCCTATCAGCATCTTGATATCTATTAGTGTTGGGGTCATCGGACCTTGCCGGAACAGGAAAGCATTCAGGGTGCTAGACCAGAAATAGGTGGCTGCTGACATCAGGGGTTCGTTCTTCTTGGTATAACCCAAAGACAGAGCAATGCACTGGCCGATCCTTATTTCATCCCAATGAACTTGCTTGGCCACGGCAATCCTTTTGTACCAAGTCCTGTAGCCGTTGAGCTTGGACGGCCAAGATCTAAAGGTATGCTTTCATGAAGCGACATTGGGCTTTATCTCCTTGAAGGGGATTCTGTTTGTCTCTGCGTTTATCAGCCAGGTTGGGTCAGGATTGCCCATGGGTCCGAGAAGGAACCTATGTGATTTCTCATTGGTTGGGATCAAAATTTGGTTCTTGAAGACCTACGGTATAGGAACAGTGATTAAAAATAAGACCCGAGGGGGGGCAAGAGCAGAAACTCTAGTTTGAAGAACTCGGCGGGAAAACGAAGATGTGAACTCAGAGAGGATTGACTCACCACGGGGATCTCAGAAGCGTAGAACGGCAAGGAAGCCATGGATGTTGTTGAGGAGGTCGCTGATGAGGGAGTCGATGCCGAAAGAACGTCGGGGAGTCACCGAAATCGAGAGGCACAAGCGATTATTGAGGAACTGCGTGGGGAAATCGGCGGTGGGAGGCTGCGAATCTGGATCTGCATGGTTTTCAGACAAACCCTAGCAAAGAAGTAGATGGGTTCCTCGAAGCTAATTCCACCACATTATATAATGAAGCGGAATTGGGGGGCATGTGTTAACAGCAGATTTTTGTAATCTACTCGGAGAGGAAAGAGAAAACCGATGCAGAGAGGAAGGAGCGCTCTAAGTTGAGTCGGTCACTTTATCGGACCAAGCTAGAGTCGGACTTAACTCCGCATTGGATTCAGTACTGTATCGGACTGGGAGAAGCGCTAGCAGAAAGGCTGTATCGGTCGATTCGGATTCAATATGGCTATTGACCGATAGAGTCAGGAAGTTGATAAGGACGATATGGGCTCGGTTTGGGCTCGAGATAAGCTTCAAGGAGGTTGCCAAATAGAGATAAGGCTCGGTTTTAGGCAATTGTATCTTGTAAATTAAGTAGATTTAGATCTAATTTTTGGCAAGAGTCTGCCGCAAAGACTTGTTTGTTAGTTAGAGATAAGATCGTGTCCTACACGGACCATGTTGTAATCTCGGGTATAAATATCCCGGTAGTCTGTACATAGAAACTCTCTCTCACAATCAATCAAACACAAATTAATCTACTTTCGCCGCATCGCCAACCCTCGCAAGAGGTTAACCTCCGACGAGTTCTTGTTTCCCCAGAGCAGAGGTAAGAACTCGTACCCGACGATCTACATCGTCGGGGCTAGTGTGTCGCTTTAGGCACGTTAAGCCCTGGCGATGTGATCGTCGTTTATCATGCTTTAGCTAATCTCGATGTGGTTTTCTAATTCTATCTCGCCAGCGGTTAACTCGTTTTAGGGTTTATTGCCGACGATGGTCGAATTAGTTTGCTCGTATAGATTATCTAAAGCATCTACCATCCCCAAAAGCGATCGACGGCTTGATTTTCTTTGTGTTAACTCTCGATCTACACTCTGAGTTGCTATCAACCTTAGTCGTGTTTCGAGGTTTAACTCAAAGCCTGTTTTCGATCGTAATTAAGGATAGCACCGGGGTTTCAGCCGGTCTTACCTGATGCATGTGATTATTTATATTTTTGCATGTGTTTACCACTTGTACAGGCAGATCGATAAACATAAATATATTTATTACAGGGTATCTTTATGACTTTTCTGTGATTAGTATATCTATATTAGATGATTGGCTTGTATAAGTTTGCACTAGAGTATTAGCTAGTGTATTTATCTTCATGCATCCTTCATCGGTCGTTTCCATTAAATTGCCACAAGCATATTAACATGGGCTGATGGGTTTAGATTTATTTACCAATCTTATTATAACTTCAAGTAGGCCGATATAGCTTTGCCCTATCGGCTAGGCTCCCACAATGCAACATTGGCCTATCGGCCGATCGGCCATCGTTTCTAATGTGGTTTACTTGTTTATTCTTGTTGATTGCAGATCAAATCAACTGACACGCCCTACACGCACCTAGGCAAGCCATTGGACCTGCACTGGAGTAAAGTAAACCTCCCAGACCGCCGTGAAAACGTGGAACCCGTTTTGTTGTGAGGCGGGTCAAAATTCTATGCCAACACGGTCTCGCTGGGCGGGAGAGCGAAATTGCCTCGCTCTCGCGGCTCTGGAGTGCGAGACCGTGAGCGCACTCACAGATCAGTGTTGTGAGACCGTGGCAGCGGCGGGCCCCACATTTTCACTCGGGTCCACGCCGCTCTCGTGTTTCGAACGCACGAGACCGCTTGCGCTCTCGTGGTTCCAATCAACGAAACCGTGCCAGTGGTGGGCCCCATCTTTTCGCTAATTTCCGTGCAGCTTTCGCTAATTTCTGCACCGCTCTCGCCGTGCTAGAGCACGAGACCGCCACTGCTTTCGCTCTTGGGCGGGACAAGACCAAGCCTGTGGCAGGGCCCACGGAATCACTTTTCGACCGTGCGAGACAGCAACGCTCTCGCTTACTTAATACGCAAGACCGCTCTCGCTCTCGCAAAGCAACAGCGTGAAGACCGGTACCTTGCTCCTGTACACAGTCTCGCTCTCCCGCCGCCCGACACGGGCCGTACTCACTGAGCAGAAATGCGATATTGCTCTCACTTTCACGACGCCGTCCAACGAGACCGATAACCGCGACACTCTCTCTAATCGGCACACGATGACGGTCTGATTCTGTAATTCCGACACAAAACAGTATATTCTTGGGATTTCGATAAAAAAACATATATTTCCAAATTTTTTTCACATTTCCTCTGGTTCAGAAGCTTTTCAATTGGTGTAGGCAGAGACAGTTCTCTTGCTTCTCTCTTCTTTTGCTTTTTCTTCACTTCGGCAGGCTAATTAACCAGTGAGACTTTATCCTGAGAGGAAAAAGTCTACGTGGCACCTACGATACGTGGCAATGTGGTCCCAGAAAAAAGTCTGCAGGACCCACATGACATACTCTCTTTCATTCCTCTTCCCCTTCGCCGTTCTTTTACCCGACCCCCCTTACCGGCATGCTACAGTGAGCTCACCACCCATCCCTCCACTAGCCCACGGTGGTAGATGCGAATTGAGATCCGGTGTAGTCGTAGTAAGTAACGACTGCAACTTTAAAAGTCGGAGCACATTATGACTGTTGGATCGATGGAACCAAGGGATCGGATTTGCTATGTCACCCTCTTGCACCTTCGACGCTACAGTAATCACTACAGGAGAAATATACACTACAGTAATTTGTGAACATTGTTTTCTAGCGATATGAGCCGTTAATTGGTTTTTGATCCATCAGCTGCATTGCGACATCTCAATCCGTTCAATGCATTGCCAAGGAGAGGTGAAGTTTAGCGATGCTTCACAGCCTGGCAAGCTTGAGAGGCATAAAGATTTGGATATGGTACCTCCGCTGCAATCCCCTTAATCCTAAGTTCCTAACCTTGAGCTCGGTCAGCAACTGTCCTTGAAGAGAGGCGCGGTGCAAGTGGAGGCAGAGCACTCGCCGCCGAGATTCTCCCCGACATACAACTCAAGCGATCTCGCTCCACAAATTTCGTTGCCAAGGTCCTCCCAGATTCTAACATGACAGACCATCTGAATAGTTGGTAAAAAACCTAACAACATAAATCAATGTGAGATATACCATTTCAAAAACATGCAGGTTCAAATTTGATATATACAAGTTAAACAAAAAAACAAATTAAATTCTGACTAGCATATATACTATTTACATTCATATTTGTTATTTTCGTTTCAAACTTGTATGTGTTGAATTTGAATTTATATGTTTCTGAAGTAATATATCACATATTATAATCAATGTTGTCAAGAAATTTTAAATTATTTTATAGATATTTAAATAGCATGTAAGAAACGAGGACTTTTCCTTAAGGGGAAAAAAGACCCCTTTTCCAAAACACTTTTTTTTTAAGGAAGGGCAAAAGTTTTGCTACTTTTATATTGATAGAGAAGGAGTAAAAACCTTAGCAAGTAATATTTACAGGGTCTATATTAAAACAACACAGACCCACAAAAGAACGTTGTGGGGAACTACTCTCCGGAGAGGATAACCTCTATGAGTTTTACGTCCCTGTCTTGATCTAAGCTTACGCCTTCTCCTTTATCTTGACGATGATGGTGGTAGACGTGGTTGCTACATGTCTGAAGATCCTGATGTTTCTTTCACGCCAGAGCTCTCGGACCACTAAGGCTGTGTTTGGCAGTCGGACTTCCCAGCGCGCACAGTACTTTTCCCCCGCACACGCTTTTCAAACTACTAAACGGTGCATTTTTTTGCAAAAAATTTCTATACAAAAGTTGCTTAAAAAATCAAATTAATCCATTTTTAAAAAAAATTAGCTAATACTTAATTAATCACGCGCTAATGGACCGCTCCGTTTTTCGTGTTCACTGTGTACGCGGGAAAGTCACGGTAACGAACACAGCCTAAGATGATTATCGATTTTAGGGCCTTCCTCGGACTATGGGCCACATGAGAAATTTTGTACCACCAGTTCTCCACAGATGCGCAAATCCTCTCACTCTTGTAGCCGGAGGTCCGCGCCTGTCCACCCTTTTTCAAAACATGATTGGTACTGAATTTTCACGGTGCGTTCAAAGCTCACAGGGACCAACTTACAAGTAAGGTTTTTGTTCCCTTGTACCAAGTCTGAAGTTTTAAACCTCATGTGACAGTGAGCGCCAATACACACGCTATACGCCTCTTCTTCTTCTGCTCGACGACCGGAGCCATGTCCCGTGTCCACCTCCTCCTCCTCGTATTTTTCATCCCAGCCGTCATTGCTTCTCCTCGAAATCTCCGGCTATCCCCCACCGACATCGCCGTCCCCGACGTGGCTGCAGCCGACACGCCGATTACATACTTCGAGGTGGACCGGCCGCTCCGGCCGCCTCCCGGAAGCTCCGGCCCATGCTCCACCCTGCTCCTATCCCACTCCTTCGGTTTCACCTACACCAAGCCACCGGTCACCGCCGCGTACTCCCCGCCGGACTGTCTCGTCTCTGCAGGCGGCGGCGCGTCGGCCATCTCCCTCGCCGTTCTTGAGTGGCGCGCCACCTGCCGCGGTGTCCAGTTCGACCGCATCTTTGGAGTTTGGCTCGGCGGCGTCGAGCTCCTCCGCAGCTGCACGGCGGAGCCGAGGCCCAATGGAATTGTCTGGTCCATCTCCAAAGACGTCACCAGGTACGCGTCCCTCCTCGCCGCCGGCAACTCCACCCTCGCCGTCTACCTCGGCAACCTCGTCAACGACCAGTACACCGGCGTGTACCATGCCAACATCACACTGCATCTTTACTTCAGCCCAACGCCGGCGAGCCAACCGGTGCCGGCCACGGCTCCCGCCGACATCATCGTACCCATCTCGAGAAGCTTGCCTTTGAACGACGGGCTGTGGTTCCAGATCCAGAACGCCACCGACGTCGAGTCGGCGAGCATCACGTTGCCGTCGAACACCTACCGCGCGGTTCTTGAGGTGTACGTCTCGTTCCACGGCGACGACGAGTTCTGGTACACCCACACGCCCGACGGCAACGGCCCGTTCCGCGAGGTCACCATCCTGGTCGACGGAGACCTCGTCGGCGCCGTGTGGCCGTTCCCCGTGATCTTCACCGGCGGCATTAATCCCCTCCTCTGGCGGCCGATCACCGGCATCGGCTCGTTCAACCTGCCGACGTACGACATCGAGCTGACGCCTTTCCTGGGCAAGATGCTGGACGACAAGCCGCACGAGCTCGGGTTCGCGGTGACCAACGCCGTCGACGTGTGGTACGTCGACGGCAACCTCCACCTCTGGCTGGACCCCATGAGCACGGCGACGACGGCGAGCCTCGTCAGCTACGACGCGCCGCGGCTATCGGTAAACACGAGTCACACGACGACCTCGCAGTTCGACGGCCCCAACGAGCAGTACTACTACCACACGACGGCGAGCAGGCGCATCTCCGCCGCCGGCTGGGTGGAGTCGCCGTCGCACGGGAGGATCACGACGAACGCCACGCAGACGTTCACATTCGAGAACACCATCGCGTTCACCGGCGACGGCACCGCCGAGACCGTGAACCAGACCACGGTCGCCTACGCGACCGTCTCGGCCACCGACCTCGCCGGCGCCGTCCTCCACTCGCAGCAGGCGCACCACAACTTCCCGCTCTACGTGGACATCGAAGCGAAGCAACAGACGTCGCCCCACGCCGCGGACGTCACCTACACGGTGGCGAGGGAGTACCACGAGACGACGATCGCCGCCGGGAGGTGGCTGTCCGGTCCGCCGCGGCGATCTCTCCGCAACACGCAGAGCGGCGCCGTCGACGTCGAGATGCGCGACGGGAACGCGGTGTCGGCGACGTGGGGCACGCGGCAGACGTACAGGAGCGAGGCCACCGACGGCTGCTACTTCAGGAACGTGACGAGCAGCGGATACAGCGTAGCCTCCGACGAGTCCGACGAGGTTTGCTCGGATTCCGAGGAATATGCAGCCGGTGGCACCGTCATCGGGGCACTGCCGGAGGCGGCGGCGGCGGGAGGAAGCACCGGCGAGCTCGTCAGGAACTGATCACTACTGATCTTTCGGCAGCGGCACTGGTGGTTAGTGGGGTTGTCCAAACCAAAATTATTGGTGGGCTCAATTGCGAAGCGCCGACACGCGAGAACCGCAACAACTGGATCACGAGCCCAAGTTCCGATCCGTTTTGTTTCATGCAATTTATGGGCTGCACGCCACGCGCCAAAAGTTAGGTCTGGTCTGAAACGCGAGATTTTTTTTTCTGTTTTCCACTACCTGAATCAAACTCAAACTTGACTTTGGATAAAATGCCATGTAAAATCTGTCTATGGCTGCATTAGAAATTTAGTAGAAATCGCAACGGATCAGATATGCAAATATCTAACCCGAAAAGGCGTGCATGCAACCGTACTCTACGTATATCCCGTGCAAGTTGAACAATTGATCCGCCAGAGCGGCAGGGCCAAGAGAAATGGAAGGGATCGAACCAAAACGGTACACCTCACGGTCCTCATCCGAATATCCGATGCCATAGAGACCGACACGCGGGCCCCGCCTGCCATAGACAGACGAGTACCCCACCACTTCGGGACCAACAGCCCAAAAAAACGACCCAACCCTACCTTTAGGCGAGACGTCGCGGTCGGACAAACATACGCGCCACAGTGGTCGGGCCCACCCGTCGGCGAGAGACGCGCCACGTGGGGGGGGAGCCTGCTTGGCCTGAACCGTATCAGAGGAGGAGAGTGACAAGTCCAAGTTGTTGGTTGCCTTTGCGTCGCCTCCGGTTGGTGCGAAGCAGCCATCGTCGAGCCCCCCCGATCCGCTTCAGCGACGCAAACGAGACCATGCAACGCAACAACGCGCAGCGCCGCGGGCTCTGCAGATTGAGATTGCATCTGCGAGCTGGACCGACGAAAAGGAGGAAAGGTTTTGTCTTTGCTTGGACGACATGGTTTCCCCTCCTCGATCGCGCTCAATCGGCGGCTCGGCGCGTCGGGCTCAGAAAAGGCTGGAGAGAAAACGAGCCCCAGATCGATCCCAGCCTTGTCTCCTGCCCGCTTTATGTCGGAAATCGCATCTCCTGCGACCACTGATTCGCAATTCAGCGGCTAATGTGTTTTATGTACACACGCAATTAAGCTAGATATGTGCAATTTCGACCTGGTTAAGAGGGCACAGTTGACAGTCCCATCAAAATCTCTATCTCCCTTAGGTAAAAAAAAAAATGCCAACAAAGCAAACCGTTCCGTAGTATTCTGCCTCTGCTTCTTCTTCTTCTGGGCTTAAAATTTAAATGCAAGCTGAACTGAGAGTAGGAGAATCTTTGCACTGCTGAACCTAGTTAAAGAAAAGCTGAATACGTATCTTGAACGTGAAGGGAGATGATCGACAAGGATGTCACGTTAACCAGTTTGAAAATGGCCTTTTTTTTAAATTCATGGGAACATGTACGTAGCCGGTACAAATACATGTGCAATGTGGTGATGCTGACATATACAACTATATTAGTGTGCCCCTTGATTTTCCAGCTATAGAATGTTTGTGATGAGGAGCGGCCGACAGTGTCATCAGCATGTACCTGGTCATCCATTGACCATAGGGAGCTGAGACGATGTTCCTACTTCAAGAGAACAAAACGAAATTAATTTAGTTTTTAAGAAATTCAAATTCAGTTTAGTTATCAGCCACAAGTTGCTTTTATGTGTGATCCTGGTTGACGACATCCTACGTGACATCGAGTCATTGATCCATTTTAGTGGAGATTGGAACATTGGAAGTGTATTTCCAGCTGGTTTGGGTCCCCCAAGGGGTGTGATTATTGGATCATCACAAAAAAATTCATAAACTAATTTGTTTTGGTTCTGTATTTATCGGTTGGTATACTAGTAGACAATATGAAGTGTCCCCAAAGCCGAATAACTCCTCTACCTACTCAACACTTTGCATTGTTATTATACGGCACTCAGAATACATTTGTTTACACGACCGGATATTGTTGTTCTTTTCCTAGACTATACTACTGAAAAAAAAACACAAACCTTATAGTGCTAGCTTGGGATTCGTTGTCATTTTGTCATCAATCAACTGAATTTTCTCGAAATTATCCTCTCTGCTTTTCCGGCTAGTTTAAATTCGCAGCCTTCAGGAAGACACCACACAAGCGTTCCCTTCCTCCACACTGAAACCATGACAACTTCCTCTGCTCCTCGCCGCCACCGCCGCCTCCTGCTCTGTCTCAGCTTCACTCTGCTCCTCCACTTACGCTCGTGCGCCGTCTCGCCTCGTGACCTCCGCTTCTCCGCCGCGGACATCGCCGCCGTCGACGCGGTGCTGCCGTCGCTGCGGCAAGTCAGGAACACTTTCTTCGAGGTCGACCGGCCGCTGCGCCCGCCGCGGGGGAGCTCCGGCCCGTGCTCGACGCTGCTCCTCTCCCACTCCTTCGCGTTCACCTTCACCAAGCCGCCCGCGACCGCTGCCTACTCGCCGCCGTCGTGCCTCGCTGACGCCGGCGGCGGTGCGCGGGCCGTCTCCCTCGCGGTACTCGAGTGGCGCGCCGACTGCCGTGGCACACAGTATGACCGCATCTTCGGCGTCTGGCTTGGCGGGGCGGAGCTCATGCGGGGGAGCACCGCCGAGCCACGCCCCGGCGGCGTCACTTGGTCGGTGCACAAGGACGTCACCAAGTACGCGTCCCTTCTCGCCGCCGGCAACTCCACGCTCGCCGTGTACCTGGGCAATCTCATCGATGAGACCTACAACGGCGTCTACAACGCCGACCTCACGCTCCACCTCTACTTCCGGCGCGCCGCCCGGTCGCCGATGGCGGCGTCGGCGCCGGCAGACCGCGTCGTCCCGATCTCGAGAAGCCTGCCTCTCAACGACGGGCTGTGGTTCGTGGTCGACAACACCACCGACGTCGAGTCGGCGCGGCTCACCGTGCCGCCCAACGCGTACCGCGCGGTGCTCGAGGTGTACGTCTCGTCCCACAACTTCGACGAGTTCTGGTACATGAACACGCCGGACCAGAACGGGCCATTCCGCGAGGTCACCGTCCATCTCGACGGCGACGTCGTGGGCGCCGTGTGGCCGTTCCCGGTGATCTACACCGGCGGAATCAACCCCCTCATCTGGCGCCCCATCACCAGCATTGGCTCGTTCAACCTCCCCAGCTACGACGTCGAGCTCACGCCATTCTTGGGCAAGCTGCTCGACGGCAAGGAGCACGAGCTCGGGTTCGCGGTGACCAACGCGCAGAAGTCATGGTACGTGGACGCCAACCTCCACCTCTGGCTCGACCCCAAGAGCTCGGCGACGTCCGGTGGCCTCGTCGCCTACGACGCTCCGAAATTGACCGGCAAGATCGTCTCCAACTCCTCCGACGGCATCGACGGGCAGTACGACGCGATGGCGAGCCGCAACATCACGGCCACGGGGTGGGTCCGCTCGTCGCGCGGCAACATCACCACCACGTTCACCCAGCGGCTCACGTTCGTGCACACGAACGTGGTGACCAACCAGGGCAGCTCGCAGGAGATCAACCAGACGACGGAGGCGCGCACCGAGGTCGTCATCGGCGACGGCGCGTACGCGCAGCAGCTCCACCAGAGCTTCCCGCTCTACATCTTCCTGGGCGGCGACGGCAGCGGCACGTCCTCGCAGCGGCTGATGCGGCGCGTGGCAATCGGCTTCGACGAGACGCGTGCGGGCGCTGGCGGGAGGTCGGCGAGCACGCTCCACAACGAGCAGACGGCGGCGGCGGAGGTGGTGCTCCGGGACGATCAGGTGGTCGGCGCGTCGTGGCGGATGCACCAGGTGTACGAGTACGGCGGCAGCGACGGCGGCTGCTACTTGAGGAACGTGAGCAGCGTCGGCTACGACGTGCTTTTCGACCATAATGAGGAGTCGTGCGCCGGGACGCGCCGACGTTGACGCCTGTCGGCGCCGGCGTGGCGTGGCGCGGCGCGCGTAGGGATAGAACGAACGGATAGGGGGCCGGGAAGAGATCGACAGGGTGTAATGGAACGGAGGTGGGCCAGTGTGTGCTGGTGGGCCCTACTTAAGTCTTGCGATTATTGATGGATCACTCCAGTGTCCTTAACCGTGAATAAGAAATGACATGATGTATGTAAAACCCAGATGTAAAGGAGAATTGACCGCAGATCCTAATGGAAACTTCCTGACATGTGAATCCATTTCATCCTGTACTTCATTTCGTTAAAGACAAAATGCTTTGTGTTAAAGGTCTATGTATAATAATCAACGTTCTAAATAGCCAGCATAGCTGCCGCTATAGCCCGCTGTAGCTGATATGAGGAGTCATTGGTAGGATATTCTAATTTTGCAGCTAAGCAAAGCTTGTTGCTAATAGCTGCGTTTAGCCGGAGATAGCCACTAAATGGGTCAAAATTAACGGATGCTAAACTTTTACTGGGCTGAGAAATTTGGCCTGAGGGCTTAGGACTAGCCGCCGCCTGTGCTCTTATATAATATAACCCTAACTCCCTCGCAGTCTCTCCTCTATCTCTCGCCCTCTCCTCTCTCTCCTGTGAATGGCGGCGGCGGCGACGATTGCTATGCGCGGCGGCGGCGATTGTTGTGCTTGACGGCGGAGGAGGACGCGCGCGACGGCGGCCACCAATCCCATCCCCAGTCTCTACTTTAGTCCTTCCCCCAAGCAGTAGTAGCGGCTCTGCCTACTTCGGCGACAACTGCTCCTCGACGGCGATGGCCACCACTCCTGTTTGGTCATTCCCCATCCCTCCTCTCCCCCAAGCAGCACCACTTCTCCTCTAATGGCAAGTAAGATTTTTGTTTTTTTATTCATATTGTGCAAATGTCAAATATTATGTATATATGTCATGTGCTAGATTGTTCATGTAGAGTTCAATTTTGTGCTACATTGTTTGCTATGACCATGTGACAGTAATGTGTCAATTTTTAGCCCAAATTTTTCAAAATTTTTTTAGTATTTTCCAAAACTGCTAAATTGCTTAGCTACTGCTATAGCCCGCTATAGCTTCTCTTAGCTGTTGGAAAGCTGAA
Source organism: Oryza officinalis (assembly GCA_008326285.1). NCBI lineage: Eukaryota > Viridiplantae > Streptophyta > Magnoliopsida > Poales > Poaceae > Oryza > Oryza officinalis. The sequence continues at coordinate 8,882,273 of BDMV01000001.1, read as the reverse complement.
CCGCTAAATGTCTTAGCCCAATATTTAGAACCTTGATAATAATAGAGTCAATGGGTGCCTTAATGTGAGATTTACCTAGCGTTTTTTGACACACTTAAGAGCGGGATTATCCAAGTCACTTTTAAGTTTTAACCTATTTCTACCGGTCTCTCGATCCAATTTAGATCGAAAGACTCACATCCATCAACATCTTTATACCACATAACATAAGCCACACCAATTATCCTAACCTAACCTAGCCACCGGCCCACCGCCACTGAGCCACCTCCTATGCCATCGTCATTCCTTTTATATATGCATGATGTGTTTGACTTTGAGCTCTTCGGCCATGCTACCACCGGTGCCAGTGAGAACCACAACATTCCTTCACCTCTACTGTTACTGTTGCACCGAAGTACAGGCAGTGTGCCGATAAATGTCTTGCACATGTGCATGTAAGGGTAAGGTTAATGAACTCTATCTTGTAGTACTCCATGGGAGTGAAGGGAAAGAGAATCAACAAGGTAGAAACACTCTTCATGAATGGCTCAAGACTACAACCTTACTGGCGTGAGGTGTAAAAAACTCTCCTCTAACAACCTCCCCTCCCTCTATGGCATAAGAGAGAAAAAAGATTTTAGTCAAGGGAGATACTGGTAAATCATAGTAAGAGTACATGGAGAACAAAGAGTGAAACATGCGACATTAGACTAACATTGCATAACACCAAAATCGAGGACGACAATGGTGCATTGGTGAAAGACAACATATAAGTATTGTTTGTTGTCGGTGTATTGGGTTTAAGAAAGGAAATGGGAGAAATTATATATACATGGTTCGGCATAAAGAGCAGATCATTTAGGAAGTGTTTGAGAGAAGGATAAAGGAGAAGATTGAGAAGATACATAAAACGAGATGAGTCATTAGCATATAATTAATTAAATATTAATTATTTTAAACTTAACAAATAGATTAATATGATTTTTTAAAATAATTTTTGTATAGAAATTTTTTTTAAAAAACACACCGTTTAGTAGTTCGGAAAGCGTGAGTGTGAAGAACGAGAGAAAATCTTCTCTTTGTCTAGCCGCCGAACGCAGCCTTAATATATATATATATATATATATATATATATATATATATATATATATATATATATATATATATATATATATATATATATATATATGAGGAATGACATCCCAAAAATTTAAATGCGAAATAAAAATACTCAAGTAGTACCATCCAGACACCTCCAAGAAAGTTGATCGAAGTGTGTTTTTTTACGTCTATCAAACATCGCAAATTTGTAACGTCACACGTCCTTTGCCAGTAGAGCGTCCATAAAAGTCGGCCAAATAATTAGCAATCGTATTCGGCCGTTATAGCTCCTCCACCGAATTTTCTGCGCTGGCGCAAAATTGAGTACACCAAGAATTGAAGCAGCATCGTGTCACGTCACGTTAGCTATCCATCGTACGTACACAATTACACATAACACATCTGTGCATCAACACACATGATCGATCCAGTGCGTATTCAATGAAACCATACAGTTTCACAACATCTCATTCATTAACTCGCCCTGTATTGCTTTTGTACATGCCTGTACTGTGCTTTACAACATCAGGTGCAGAATAACGTAGCGATCAAGAGAGATCGATGATTTGATGCCGATGCGTACGCCGCACCGACAAAAATGCGAAGGCTAGCTAGCTAGCTACTAGCTCTGCCGATCGAGCTGGCCGGCAAAGCCGGGGCCGAAATGTTTGGGCTTAATGTAATCCTGGAGATAATGTATGTGTAATCTGGAAAAGATGATACGCACTAGCTTAATTGCTCACCGCTAATGGGTCACAGGCTGGAGCCCTGGAGGTGGACGCGCCGTTGATTAAGAAATCCGTCTCGTCGTTGCACGCTTGCACTTGTGCATTATTGGATTCTTTTCCCGGATGGTTAGCACGTGCGTGCAATCACGCTTATGCTTCTCTTTGCAATCAATTAGAGATCTTTGATAGCATGTGTACAATGTAATAAGTTGTTTTTGGTTTCTTTGCTTGATTCTACATGTTCTTCCTAGCTACCGTATTCCTTCTTTAGATGATCTGCTTGTTTATTTTGACCCAAACATGTCGAAAGCTGATGGTTCTACCAACAGGAAAGAAAAAAACAGAAGCCTTCCAATTACAAAGAGGCAATCCCCAAAAGAAATTTTACACGGTCACGAACTCATGATACCAAAAGTGTTACGTTGACTTACTGCCCAAAATGGATGGTAGTCAATGTCACCGTTATGTGTAGAGCGACTCATGAGAGGAGGCAGGTAGGCAGCGGCCGTTATGTGTCATGTAGACGTTACGTGTAAATGTGTAGTGACGCCATCTTGGCAGGCGAAAAAAAAATGAAATGCAAAGGAATTTTTAGCATTTTTAATTTTATTTATTTAAAGATTTGTAAAAATAATTTTTCGTTTCGAAATATTGCAGAAATAATCTCTTCTCGCCCTTTGGGAGGGCGAATTCTAAAAATCGCCCTCCCAGAGGGCGATTTTTCCGACGTGGTAGACGGCCGTTGGGTGCCGTCTGTCGCGTCCCGGTTATTTTGCGTTTTAGCCCCTTGCCGCTCTCGGCAAGGGAGTTTTTTGACGGTTCATCAGGGGGCCGCCTGCAAAAGGGCGGTCGCCCTGACAATTTTGCAGGCGGCCCCCTTGCCGCCCTTACAGAGGGCGATTTTTTTGCCCTTCCCTATAAAATCCCATTCCAACTCCGCGGCCGTCATTCGCAGCCGTCGAGACTCGAGGAAAATAATAGAGAGAGGGGTGAGGAAGAAGAAGGAGAATGGCGAAGCCCTGTCGGTGTGCGTACTCGATCGCAGGTTAGTACAATATCCCGATGTATATATGTTTGTGTTATTTATTTTGGGTAGAATATATAAGAAAAGATTTTTTTTTAATATTTGAATAGTTGTTTAGTAAGATATTGATTTATAAATTAGGACACGATTTAATTTAAGGAGTTTGACCTAGGACGAACCGATTTAGATGAACCTACGTAGAATACATTCTGATCTATGTCTATGTTATTTAAAAAGTTGTGTAGTACTATAATATGGATTTAAAAATTAGGGTATGATTTATTTTAGTCAATTTGACCTAGGACAAACCGATTTAGATGAACATATGTAGAATATGTCCTTATATATGTATACATTTCTTTGCGTAGAATTTTGTTTAATATAGAATTTAACTTAGGCACAGATTGATCTAGGCAACATATTCGTAGTATGAAGTAAATTAAGTTTGAACCTATTTATCAGGCATAATGGCAAGCAAGGTCATATTTCAGATAGTTCACGGTAAAGACAATGTTAGATATGGTCGAGATGGTGTTGATCTGTCAGAATTTAGTATGAAATCAAAGGGCATCGATAGGCCAGCCGATAAAACATTTGAGTCAGTCTATAGTTGGTTACTACGTAGATTTAAAGTGGATACAAGAGTGAACACAATGTCTCTATCCGTTGTAGTCAGTCGTGCAACAGAAGAATATTATTGGGAACTAATGCCTATAGATAATACCGAGTCCTGGAGACGTTATGTAGAGATGGCCTTTGAAAGGTCCTGGCCCCTTGTTATTTTTGTGGCATTGCATGAAATCGATAGCAGTGTTACAGTGCAAATAGAGGATGGTGAAGGTCCTAGCAATGCTGTGGAGAATGTTGGACCATCGATGCGAACTGGGGGTAACGAAGCAAGGTTGGAGGAAGCAATAGGCGTGGCGGATGAGGGGGAGAGAATCGAAGCAATTGTTGAGGAAATGGAGAGGGAAGATTATGAAAATGAGCTGGCGGAGGGCAATGAATCATCAGACGAGGAGGAAGATGTACTGCCCGTTGATTGGACAAAAGCTGATTTCTCTCAACTTGTTATCTCCGAAGGGCAGCAAGCACCCTTTGAATACAAGGATAACGAGGTAATCCAAGGTGCCAGGTATGCTCATAAGGAAGACATGAAAGAGGCGGCGAAGCATTAGGCGGTCTCCTTGCATAGAGAGTTTAGGGTGGTGAAGTCTACCAACTGTGTGTATGACGTGAAGTGCACGAAGGATGATTGTCCGTGGCGTGTTCATGCATATAAGGGAAAATGGAATGACTATTGGAAAGTGAGCATTGTTGGTGAGCACACATGTTGGTTGCCAGGGGTTGATAAGTATCACCGTAACATCACCTCAGCTTTTGTTGCCGGTGAGATGTACAGCGATGTGGTTTGTAACACGGACTTTGAACCGGGCTCCATTATTAGGCACATTGAATACAAATTCAAGTATATTATAAGCTACTACAAGGCTTGGAGGGCGAAACAAAAGATTTTGGAGATGAGGTATGGCACATTTGAAGCATCCTATGATAACTTGCCTCGTCTGTTAGGCACCATTGCTCAAAGAAACCCCAATACCTATTATGACATTCAGACCTTTCTGTTGTCTAATGACCCGAGCAAGAGCGTGCTGCAAAGAGTCTTTTTCTCGCTGGGTGCTTGCATCAACGCATTTGTGCACTGTCACCCTGTGTTGTGCATAGATGGAACCTTCTTGACAGGCAAATACAGAGGTCAGATACTGACGGCGATTGGAGCCGATGGGAACAACCAGGTGTTACCTATGGCGTTTGCATTTGTCGAGAGTGAGAACACCGAAAGCTGGTATTGGTTCTTGGAGAGAGTTCGTTGCCAAGTCGTACGTATGAGGCCCAATGTTTGCCTCATTCATGATCGTCATGCGGGCATGTTGAAGGCAATTGACTACCTGCAGAATGGTTGGCCGAAGAGGGGACTTTCAGCTAGGTGGCATGATGTTCGGAGTAGGTGGTGCATGCATCATATTGGAGCCAATTTCTACAAGCAATTCAAGAACAAGCACCTGATGGATCTATTTAAGAGGCTATGTGGTCAAAATCAGGAGAAAAAACTCAATGAGTTGTGGAAGAGGTTGGATGAGCTGACAACAAAGCAAACTGACGAGCAATCTCGTCGGCCACAGGATGACGATCCTCCAGTACCTCTTGATCCACTACATGATGACCCGCCAACAATGAGAAGAAGGTCGGCATCATCAATACATAATTTCTCGCAGTGGATAGAGAATGAACCGAAAGAAAAGTGGTCTCTGTTGTATGACACTGACGGGTCTCGGTATGGTATAATGACAACCAACCTGGCCGAGGTGTACAACTGGGTGATGTGAGGAGTGCGAGGACTCCCACTGGTCGGTATTGTGGAATTTATCCTTCATGGCACTCAGGCAAACTTCAGGGACAGATACAAGAAAATTGCCCCTTCGATGCCTGATAACAACATTGTATTTGGGAGTGTGGTGACAAAGTATATGCAAGATAAAATAGCAAAGGCTATGAAGCACAGAGTTATTCCCCAAGGTACCCAAGTTCATAGGTACGAGATCATGTGTGTGGACAGGCGAAGGCGCGACATCAACCGCGTTCAAGCTGTGCAGGAATGTGTGCTTCATGCGGAGGGCGGTTGTAGTTGTAGCTGCATGAAGCCCAAGCTTAGACATCTGCCCTGCTCACACGTACTTGCAGCAGCTGGGGATTGCGGCATACTTCCCGATATCTATGTGTCACCCTACTACAGGAAAGAAGCAATATTTCATACATGGAAGGAGGAGATATATGGGTTCGGGATATCTGGATCTTATACAACTATGAGGCCACAGGTGTTCTACATTCCAGATCCGTCGAAGTTAAGGCTGAAAAAGGGCCGGCGTCAGTCGAGACGCATCAGAAACAACATGGACGAGTCGGAGGCAGGGGAAGGACTGTACGGTGCAGCAAATGCGATGAGCGCGGGCATACTTACAAGAAATGCCCGAAGAATTCGCAATCTCCAACCGTCCCGGGTTCTGGTCTATCTGGACAGGCAACCGATGGCCGCCGTCCATCGGGAGAAGGAACAACAACGAGGCGACCACGGCCTAGGCGTTCTCGTGCGGCGACTACGTCATCCGCTGGCGATGCAATGACTTGATTATTCCTGTCAGCCTTTTAGTCTAGCGGCGATCCAATTGATGTAGTATTTATAATGTTGTTGTCATTTGTCATGTGTGTAATATTTATCCTTGTGAGACATGAATTATTGTAATGATGTTGTCATTTGTCATGTGTATAATATTTATCCTTGTGAGACATGAACTATTGTAATGTTGATGTCATTTGTGTAGTGTACCTTTAGCATTACGAATTACCATTGTAATGAACAATTTGTGTAATGTTTTTTTCGTTATCAATTGCTTGTTTGTAATCACTCTTATCTATGCAGGTATGGCGGACGAGACACCAGCTCTCCTCAGTAGGGCACTGGACAGGAGCCACCATTCGTACTTGTCGGCGGTGCAGGGTGCGCAGCTTACCACCTTTCGTCCACACCCGTCACGCGAGTTGTTGCGGGCCGATCCGCGACACGTTCCGTGGTATGATAGAGCTTAATTACTTGATGGCATTTTTTGGCTATTTGGAAATATGTGGTACTAATGTTGAACTCGACGGTACGCAGGTTGCGTGAGGCAGGCCTGATAGCGATATGCAGGCTTGTTGAGGCGCGGGCGGACGAGAATGACCCGGCCAAGCGCTGGGATGCGGACCGGTCGCTGCTGGCTGCTTTGGTAGATCGGTGGCGGCCGGAGACGCACACGTTCCATATCCCCTGTGGGGAGATGGCACCTACGCTGCAGGACGTCGCGTACCTGCTTGGGCTTCCACTGGCCGAGGAGGCTGTGGGTCCAATGGACGGTGCGGGTGGCTGGAGGGAGGATATCATGGAGCGATTCGCTCCCGTGATGAGGCTACCTGGGCTCCCTGCAGCTGCTCCCCCGAACATGTACACCACAGCCGGGCCTACGAAGGCTTGGCTGCTGCAGTTCACAGTAAGTTAACTTTTACACTTTGTTACTTTGCTAGAAATCTTATGAGTTTTAACATCGTTTGTTTTTTGTTGTAGACCGACCAACTCCACCCCGATGCCGACGAGTACTCGCTCAGACGGTCCTTAGAGGCGTACCTACTGTGGATGTTCGGCTGGGTGATGCTCACCAGCACCACCGGGCACGCAGTAGACTGGTGCCTGATCCACTATGCCCGGGCGATCGCGGATGCGGAGCTAGGGCCCGTGCCGCAGTGGAGCTGGGGTTCGGCAGTCCTCGCAGCCACGTACCGTGCGCTGTGCGAGGCCTGCTGCAAGACGAATCTTGGAGCGATTTTCGCGGGTTGCCCTCTCCTTATTCAGCTCTGGGCAGCTGAGCAGTTCGCGATCGGCCGACCGATCGTCGACACCGCTGCGTACGCTTCAGGACCGGCAGCCGACCACCCAGCCGACGGGCCGACGATGGGCACGTACTGGTGCCACTGCAACGTAAGTACAAATTATTTTCATTTCAAATTTTAGATTACGTGCGACTGATGTTCTGACGAGTTGGTTCTCCGTGTGTCGCAGCGCCGTTACACCCACATCCAGGTCAGACGGAGCTACCCGGAGTTTGTCTTCGAGTTCGACCGTCTGCAGCCTTCGGACGTCGTCTGGGAGCCCTACACGTAGCACGTGGTCGCCGAGAGAGCACCTCTAGGTCTGTCTGCCTTGTGCACGCGTGACGCGGCGTACTGGTTGATGGTGGTGCCGTTGGTTTTCGACATCTTCATCGAGCCTCACTGCCTTTACCGTGTTATGAGGCAGTTCGGACTGAGACAGGGCTTTCCAGTGAACGTACCGATACCCATCGCCCCCCAGGACCACCAGTGAGTATTTCTCTTTCACCTTTACTATTGTTATGTCGACTACGCGCGGAACGTTCGATGACCATTATGTTCTTTGCAGGTTGACTCGACGGGGACAGCACGCAGGGACACTGTGGGCACCTCGGATCTTACCGTACATCGAGGACTAGTTGGTAGCCACCGAGGAGGTGATTGCCGAGGTCCACCCACACTCGGAGGAGAACTACACTGCCTACCTTCGGTCGTACTTGCCGCGCACACGTGCCCGCGTCACCTTTACCGCGGCCACTCCACAGCTACACCAGGCAGGCGTCAGGGACACCTACCCCGTGCACCGTGACCAGGAGTACTTCCTGGGGGTACGTCCATGTTTCTCGAACTTCTTGTTTTCGTACTACACGGTTGGTACATATGAGACTGACAAACCTAATTAATAATGATTCCCGCAGACCGACGCTGCACGCGCCATGAACGCCGACATCAACGCGGTGATGCTGAGGTTGGACGCTGGACTGCACCTGAACGACGTTGAGCAGAGGTTGACGTTCGAGTGGATGCAAACGAAGATGCGTTCGATCTTGCGCGTCTTCTCTTGTCGTTCGGCCGTGGACGCGGTACCTCCACCGGCAGCTGCTGTTCCACGTCCACGCGGCCCGACACCAGGATCGACATCGCACGGTGCTGGTGCGTCCACAGGTTAGTTCCGTACCTTCTCACTATGCGAAACCTTCGCCATGTTATTACAAACTGAATGTCTACTACGTCCGACGCTGCCAACAGGACACTCTGCTGGAGCGAGTGAATCGTCGATCCCTCGGCCGTTCGTGACTCCGCCCAGCACGTCGGCCTTTGTTCGAGCGAGCGGTTCGTCCGTCCCTCCTCCCTTCAGTCAGCCGCCAAGTGAGCGAGCGTCTTCCGATGAGTGCTACAAACGTACTATTTGGGCAGAATGTTGCTTAACTTTTGACATCTGCAGGAGGATACTACCCGGCGGGGATTTTCTGTTCGGGCGAGTCTTCGTCGCAGGGGGGCGGGTCTGGTGAGGGCGACGACTTCGACGACCTGGAGGACCCAGAGCAGGACGTTCTCGGCGCCTCTCAGCTTGGTGGAGCACCACCACCACAGAGCCAGTAGCAGCCACAGCACACGCCCGCACCAGATGTTCGCGCTGGTCGTGCCGTGCCCGCTGAGAGGCTGACGTACTCTCAGGGGCACATTAGGAGGGGTAGGGGTAAGAGGCCTCGCCAGTAGGCTACTAGTGCTAAATGTTTGTAATATTTACAGTTAGTAACTTTGTGTTACCTCTTTATATATAACTCTATTCGATCGCCGCACTCATATGTCACGAAAACATTTCATGTCATTTGCTACATCTACTCAACGAAACGACGAAAAACTTTCGGCGCGTAACAGAGGGCTACGATTGGTCGCTATCAAAGTAAGTGAATGCGAAACACAAACGGAGTACAACGGCGAGAAAGAAAGGGAAAATGGAAGACATGCGAAATAACATTTCAAGTTCGTTAGTTCGCCACACGTTGCGAGGTTGTAATGTACGCAACATTATTCATCGATACACCATACAACTACCAACTCGTGCATACTACTAAGTGCAACGAGGCCACTTTCCCTTCCTTTGCGCATCGGGATTCTCCTCCATTGCTGCCTTCGCTCGCCGCACACGCTCAAGCTTCCGCTCCCGCTCCTCCCTGTACGCAGCAACACGCCTCCTTTCCGCCTCAGCCTTGTGTTCTTTTTCTGCGGCCTCCTCCTTGCGTCTCTGCTCTATCTTCTCCTTGCGCTCTGCATCCCATTGCCGCATGTACTCCAACCGCTCCTTGTTTTGCGGCTTGATCTCGATGTCGATCCACTGCTCAAATTCACATAGCGGTGGAGGGGTCTACAACAAATGCAATGTTTACTAACCAAATAAGTTGTTCAAAGACTACTTAATACACCAAATAATTATTAGAAAACATCAGTTCCTCACCATTAAGTTAATGCGGCGTATCTCAGGTGTTGGCTCAAACTCAAAATTGGCACACATCCAGTATCTCTGCATGTACGTCTCCTCTTCATCGGACTTGGCTACCTTGCAAGGATCACCGCACCAGCACATGGGCACTGGAACACCGCTAGGCAAAGGCAATGGGTTGAAGGCATTTCCAGTCTTCGGGCGATAACTACAAGTCAACAATAAATGAAACACCCTAACCTGTTAATCTAGGATTCCTCATTTCATGCACAACGAATAACACAAAATATCACAGAAACGATTTACGTTACCTTGAGTTCGTAGTTTTTCCACGTCTTGGCATCCTACAGTTTAAAAAAACAACTATCAAATATTGTAAACACCCTTAATACTTCTCATTGTACGGTCAAATATAGTACTACTACAAACCAAACGTGTGCACAACAAATCTAGCCTAAAATTATTCACACTTCTAAGTGCTACAGATCTACTCACAAATTTCAACATATCTACTCACAGTGCTACAGATCTACTCGCAAAAAATCTAGGGTCCACATCTAAGTGCTACAGATCTACTCACAAATTTCAAATACATGGTAATTACACTAGTATGCGACACAAAATATAACCATACGTCGGGATATTGTACTAACCTGCGATCGAATAAGCACAGCAACAACGCTTCGCGGCTCTTCTCCTTCTTCCTCACCTCTCTCTTTTTTTTCCTTCAATTGTGACCGGTTGAAATGAGCACTTCCTCGGGCCATTGGGGCTTTATGGGATGCCGACCAAAAATTGCCCATGCAGAGGGCGAGATTACGCCAAAAATCGCTCTCTGCAAGGGCGGCGAGGGGACTGCCTGCAAATTTGCCGCACCCCTCTATAGTTGTAGTTACACTTTTTCCATATTCTCATCGAGAATACACAACTGATCAGCTTTGATGTGTTTCAGTAGCAAACTACAAGAAAATTTGTTTTCTTACAAAAAATACTACAATTTATCTATTGCATGTTTCATATTACAAGTCGTTTCGATTTTTTTCAATCAATCTTTTTAAAAGTTTAATCAAGTTTATAAAAAAAATGGCAACATTTATATTATCAACTTAGTTTTATTATATTTAACGTTACATATATTTTGATAGTTTTTTATGTTACAAATATTGTTATATTTGTATAACCTTACTTAAATAAAGTAAAAATAGTTTAACTTTATAAAAATTCAAAAATCATCCTTTTTACAGGCGGCCCCCTGCCGCACAGGCAAAAATCGCCCTCTGCAAGGGCGGCAAGGTGGCCGCCTGCAAAATTGCCAGGGCGGCCGCCCTTTGACAGGCGGTCCCCCTACGGCGAAAAATCACCCTTGCCGAGGGTGGCGAGGGTCTTTTTCGCAAAATAACCTCGACACGGCAGACGGCGCTCAACGGCCGTCTGCCACGTCATCAAAATCGCCCTCTGGGAGGGCGATTTTTAGAACTCGCCCTCCCAGAGGGTGAGAGGAGATTATTTCTGCAATATTTCGAAACAAAAAATTATTTTTGCAAATCTTTAAATAAATAAAATTAAAAATGCTACAATTTCAAATGCAAAGCAACGGAGTTGCACGGGCCGGCCCAAATAGCCCAGCAAGCCAGCCCCCCAAAGGCATCAATCCAGTAGACCCGATCGGGGCCAATGCGCTCTGTGGTATATATATAAGAAAGGAAAAAGTCCACTCTATGACCCTCAACTATAGGTCGAGGTTAATTCACATCCCTCAGCCGTAAAACCGGATACAGAGTGTCCTCTAACTATCAAAATCAGTGCAAATCTAGTCCGTTAGCGGTTTGGATGGTGGTTTTTTTATGTGACGCTTACATGACAATAAAAGAAAAAATAAAAAATAAAAAATCAACGAGGCCCACCTGTCAGTCGAACACCAATAATAAATAATAGTGTGCCCATTAGGGTTACTAAAACCGCCGGTAACCGCGCGGTTACCGCGGTTACCGCCCGTACCGCGGGGGTACGGTTACCCGTACCGCGCGGTACGGTTTAATAAAATTCGTCCAAATTCAAAAATTTAAAAAAAAAGAAAAAAATCAAAAAAAATGGTAAAGGTAGTGCTTGATTTATAGTGTTTTATGGTGAAGAAATTTCTCAAAAAAGAGTAATATTTATTCAAATTTGAGAGCAAAACGGAGAATAAATTTGAAAATTGGAAAAAGAAAAAAAAATGGGCCGGCCCGTTACTGTGCGACCCATTACACATCGCGCGGTAACCGCGCCAAACCGCGCGGTTACCGCGTCAAACCGCGCGGTAACCGCGCCAAACCGCGCGGTTTGCCCGAATTTTTAAATTCAAATTTCGATTTGTAAATTTGTCGCGGTTTTGCGTGGTTACCGCGGTTACCGCCGGGTGACGGTAACCGGGCCCCCGGCGGTTTTTGAAACCCTGGTGCCCATATGTCAGCGTGGTAGCGGCAGGTGAGCGCACGGCAGAAGAGACAGGCTCACAGGCAGCGTAGTTGCCGACGGCGACGTGGACAAGCCATGGCCCACGACCCCTTACGATGCTGTTCACGATCTTGAAGCAAGCGTTGCGGTACGCGTCGTCGCCATAGTACAAAAAAATGGGACCCGGGCTCAACCCACTCTGGCCATTGGTTCATCGGTTCATCGGTTGAACTGCCGGGTCACCGATCGAACCGTCGGTTTTTTATTTATTAATATTATATTTGATTTGTATTATTTTTAATATAGAACCATCATAAATTAGTTAAAATATACATAAATAAACTAGTATATCTATTATTATATGGCCACAACATAAAAAAATAAATGTAGTGTGATAACATAATAAATTCATAATGCCATATTGCCATATGACAAATTAAAAACCGGTTCGATTTTAAAAAACCATCACCGATTCATCGGTTCAAACAAAAAACCGCCCAGTTCACCGGGTTTTTACCGGTTCGATTGCAGGGCCGGTCTTTGAGCAGAACCGAGCCGTCAAGCTCACCAGTTCTAGTTTTTTCCGGTTCAACCACCGATACGGTCCGATTTTTTAAACTATGATGGGCGCATCCACTGCAGTAGAACACCACATTGTACGCATCTGGCAGCCGGGGACCTGCACAAACCACCAAGAGAGCAAGGGGCAGTCACAAACAATCTCAACATTTTAAAACCTGTCTAGATGCAATTGCCCGAGGGAACATGAAGATTGATGGCGAGGAGATCGGTGTTGTTGCCGACGCTGTGGCACACAACGGGAAGGTGGTTGTCGCACTCCACGACATGCTCGACAACCAAGGTCCTTGTCATCCACTTGACCCCTTCATCCGTGTCACCGGTTCCTCGTTGTCCAGGCCGCACCACCGCAGGAAGGGGGAACGCGCGTGAAGGTTGGAGCGACGCCGCCGTTGTTGCCGTCACCGCCTGTGTCCTTCCTCACCAAGCTAGGAAGAAGAGATAGGGGGAGAGCACGAGAACGGACCATCAGGGTGCAGGGAAGGAAGAAACGATGATGTCACTGACATATGGATCCTACTAATTGTTTTTAGTTTTTTGGTATTTAGTGTCACGTAGCCACGAAACCACCGAGTATACCATCAAGGGGTTGTGTTTACACCGGTTTTAATAATTGAGGGACATGGTACATTGGTTTTGCGTTTAAAGTATGCAAATTAAACTCGTCTCATAGTTAAGAGATGCAAAGTGAACTTTTTCCTAAAGGACATGGCCGCTTCACGGCCCAAAATAAGTTCTTATCAATATATCATTAGCCAGCCCGAACGAAACGTTGAATTGCAAATTTGCAATGGCATACCCTCACCGTGTCGGTGACGGTAAGCAGTAAATGATCCTCCAATAGTCGCACCTGAATTCTGCTACACAGTAATAAATGAGGCCATCAATTGGACTATCCATCACGAATCAGGATTCGGGCAAGCAGCGTTTTTTTCTTCCGATTTGGCCGTAGCAGATTACTGTACAGAAGCGAGAGCCCCGTCGTCCTGATCCGTTTGGATGAAACGGCGACTAGCAAATTTTCCTTCGCCTACGAGCCTACGAGCGAAGTCTGCGCAGTGTCGTCACAGAGCTCGTGCAGTCGTGCTTGTACCGTGCCTCTCTCCCGTGTCCAAGTCCATAATCGCAAAATTTAAATCGAAAGATTTCTCGAGTTCGTCCTATCACATGACGTCTGTCGAAATTATTCGATTAAAGTCATCATCTGATTACGCAATGCATATTTTAAGGTTATTGCACGCTTTGACCTGAGAACCCAATGAGTCTTCGTATTAGTCTATTTTTAATCTTTGATGATATATATTTTAAATCACCTATTATTTTTAAGATCCGTTTTAATCATTGAACTCCCTCAAAATATATGATAAAATGAGTACAATATTGAATATATTAAAATATTTAAATGTAGTTTACTTAAATGATATAAGTAACTCAGCTCTACAATAAAATGAGTACAATATTGAATATATTAAAATATTTAAATGTAGTTTACTTAAATGATATAAGTAACTCAACTCTACAATAAAAATAACTTTTTATAGCATTAGAGAAATATCTTCATAGATAAAATATAGATTCACAAGTAAATACATTATTTTTTATTCAATGTAAACCATATATATAGAGAGATATTATTATTATTTGATAAAAATAATGTATTTCATATAGAAAGTAACTCTTCAAAAAATATAAATAACTATTACTATTAAAAGTAACTACCTTCTAGAGAAAAGTAACTTTGAAAAAATAGAATTAACTTTTCATGCAGTTAGAAGTAACTTTACAGGGAGAGGAAAGTAACTGTTAGAAAAATAGAAGTATAACTTTTTATGATATTAAAATAACTATACTACTGTAGGAAAGTAACTTTCCATGATATTCAAAGTAACAACACCGCTAAAGAAATTAAAAATAAAAATAAATTTTTAAATAATATGAATATATTCAATATTGGACTTATTTTGTCATGTATTTTATGTAGAGTACGATGATTTAATCGGATCTTAAAAACAATATAGGGTTTAAAAGATATAAGCCGCCAAAGGTTTTAAAAATAATAATGCAATGTGCTAGATTCTGTAGCATGTGAACTGTATGGTGCTATTAAGTGGACGTGCATTGTTTTATTTTTCTAAAAAGCTGCACGTGGATGTGCGGGGACATGGTGTTTTTATTTTATTTTTGGTAAGTATGCTTTGCGCAAGATTTGTTGGGTTTAACCCTATGCTAATTATGGAAATGAGGGCAGTCTCGTGTTTAGACAATCGCGTGACTATGCACGGGGTAGATGCATCCGTCCACGATACAGGTCGGAAAACTTTGTTTTTCTCACTATGTTACCAACTATTCTCTCCGTTACTTCCTCGGTTCTAAAATATAAATATAAGAGATTTTGATTGGTAGTACTGGGATGTGTCACATTCGATCAAAATCTTTTATATTTTGAAACGAAAAAAATATAAAATTAATTTTAAAAATAGAATAAAACATAACCTAATACAATAAATTTATACGATATAACATGATATTCCGAAAAGAAAAAGAAAGAGACAGAAGAGTCTTCCTTACGACACGTTACTCTTGGAAATCTTGGAATTAAAATCGCCACCAAACCCATGGCCTGGCCCACTGTCAGTACTAAGATCGCGGTGAAAAAGATTCTATAGTAGTAATCTCCTAGTGTAGTGGATGATTTGCTATACTAACGACCTGCCCTTAATCTCACCAACATTGCCTTGTTTAAACCGCTGGCTTTTACTTGTCGAGTTCAACTGTCTCCGCCCCATCTCTCGTACTCGTAATCCCCACTCCAGCCATGGCATCGCCGCCGACCACGGCCGCCGCCTCCCCCGGCTGCCGCCGCCTACTCCTCCTCGTCGTTGTCCTCCTCCCGCTCGCGGCCTCGGCCGCCGTGCCGCACAGGCACCGGCTACCGTCCCACCACCTGGCCTCTCTCAACGCATCGGCGCCGCCGACCACTTTCTTCGAGGTGGACCGCCCGATCCGCCCGCCGCGCGGCAGCCTCGGCCCTTGCTCGACGCTGCTCCTCTCCCACTCCTTCGGCTACACCTATGGCAAGCCCCCCGTCACCGCCGCCTACGCGCCGCCCGCCTGCCTCGCCGGCGCGTCGTCCATCGCGCTCGCCGTGCTCGAGTGGAGCGCCGACTGCCGGGGCCGCCAGTTCGACCGCATCTTCGGCGTCTGGCTCTCCGGCGCGGAGCTCCTCCGCAGCTGCACCGCGGAGCCGCGCGCCACCGGCATCGTCTGGTCCGTGTCCCGCGACGTCACGAGGTACGCGGCCCTCCTCGCCGAGCCTGGCGAGATCGCGGTGTACCTCGGGAACCTCGTCGATAGCACGTACACCGGCGTCTACCACGCCAACCTCACGCTCCACCTCTACTTCCACCCCGCGCCGCCGCCTCCACCTCCGCCGCAGCAGGCCGATCTGATCGTGCCCATCTCAAGAAGCTTGCCTCTGAACGATGGCCAATGGTTCGCCATCCAGAACTCCACCGATGTGCAGGGCAAGAAGGTCGCCATTCCGTCGAACACCTACCGGGCGGTCCTTGAGGTGTTCGTCTCCTTCCACTCCAACGATGAATTCTGGTACACAAACCCTCCCAACGAGTACATTAAGGCAAACAACTTGTCCAATGTCCCTGGCAATGGCGCATTCCGGGAGGTCGTTGTTAAAGTCAATGATGATATCGTTGGTGCTATTTGGCCCTTCACTGTGATCTACACCGGCGGTGTCAATCCGCTTCTGTGGCGGCCAATCACCGGCATTGGTTCATTCAACCTACCTACATATGACATTGACATTACCCCATTCTTGGGCAAGTTGTTGGATGGCAAGGAGCATGATTTTGGGTTCGGTGTGACTAATGCACTGGATGTATGGTATATTGATGCCAATTTGCATCTTTGGTTGGATCACAAGAGTGAGAAGACAACTGGGAGCCTGATCAGCTATGAAGCCTCAGGACTGGTTCTGAATGTGGACTCAGGGTTCAGTGGGCTGGATGGGCAGTTTGTAACCAGCGCAAGCTGGCATATCTCCGCCACCGGGTTGGTGAAATCGTCTTATGGGGAGGTCACCACAAATTTCTACCAAAGATTCAGTTATGTGAACAGCAATGTGTATACCAAGAACGGCTCGGTGCAAGTGGTGAACCAAACCATTGATGCAAAGTCTGGTGTTTTTGCCAAGGATGCTTTGGCTGTGCTGCTCTCTGAGGACCTTCACCAGATCTTCCCTCTGTATGTTTATACTGGTACTTCAGATGAAGAAGCTGATGAGTACACATTGATTTCTTATGTCAAATTGGGCGTCAACGAGAAGGAGACGTTGGGTGGGAAGATGGGGTTCTCATACAATTCTTTGCGGAATGCACAGTCGGCCCGTGGCAGTATGAAGGTGAAGAAGAATTTGGTCGTTGGTGGATTGGGAGAGACCCATCAGGCGTATAAATATGTTGGTACTGATGGATGCTACTTCAGGGATGTTAGGAGCAAGAACTACACAGTGCTTTCAGACCAGTCTGGTGATTCCTGCACAAAGAGAAATCCTTACAATGGTGCTAAATTCTCTCTCAGTAACGATCAATCAGCAAGAAGAAAGTTGATGGTGAATAATCTATAGTGTTGTATAGCTTGGAACAAGTAGGGAACTGAACTGTCCATGGTTCTCTCCATGTTACTCTGTTTCTTGATCTCTTCAATAAAAAGAGTATAGCTTAGCTTATCTTATCTTTGATGTAGTCAGTAAGAAACTTGGAAATTTCTTTATAACCACTTCAAATTCAACCCCCCTAGAGAACAACTTCGAACTTTCCCTGCTAGATAGTGGAAAAAAAAGCATTGGCTATTCAGATCAAGATTCTGAGGGATGCAATCTCTCCCTTTTGTTTTCTCTTTCATGTTGAATTGTTTTGTGTACAGATCTGAGTCCAGACTCCAGATGAAGCATCTTGACCATTCCAAACCCTGACCTTTTTTTTTCAAGCTTGAACATGGTACTGTATCTCTGAATCCCTGATCCATTTTGAACATGTTAACTCTGAATCTCTGATCCATTTTTAGTCTGTTATCTCTGAATCTCTGATCCATTTTTAGTAGTAATATTATACATATAAGATGACTCAACCAGACGAAAATGCTGCTCATATTTTATAGTCTATTACATTCGCTAGCCTCGTAGTCGTAGGTACACTCAACTACTACTAGCAAAGTAGTCCAGCCTCAGCTTCACGCCATCGGTTCGCGCTCCAGCCACCGGCCATGGCGTCGCGGGGCACCACCAGCTCATGCCTGCTCGGCCTCCTCCTCTTGCTGCTCCTCCCCCTCGCGCCGCTCGCCGCGCCGCGGAGGAGCCGCTTCCCGTCGACCCTCCGCCTCGCCTCCTTCGACGCGTCGCCGCCGCCGACCACCTTCTTCGAGGTGGACCGCCCGATCCGGCCGCCGCGCGGCAGCGTCGGGCCCTGCTCCGCGCCGCTCCTCTCCCACTCCTTCGGCTACACCTACGGCCGTCCCCCCGTCACGGCCGCCTACGCGCCGCCTGCCTGCCTCGCCGCCGCGGGCGGGTCGTCGTCCCTCGCGCTCGCGGTGCTCGAGTGGAGCGCCGACTGCAGGGGCCGCCAGTTCGACCGCATCTTCGGCGTGTGGCTCTCCGGCGCCGAGCTCCTGCGCGGCTGCACCGCGGAGCCGCGCGCCACCGGCATCGTCTGGTCCGTGTCGCGCGACGTCTCGAGGTACGCGGCCCTCCTTGCGGTTTCCGGGGAGGTCGCGGTCTACCTCGGCAACCTCATAGACGACACCTATACTGGCGTCTACCACGCCAACCTCACGCTCCACCTCTACTTCCACCCAGCGCCGCAGCCGCCGTCGCCGTCGCCGCAGCAGCAGCATGCCGATCATATCTTGCCAATCTCAAGAAGCTTACCTTTAAACGACGGGCAGTGGTTCGCCATCCAGAACTCCACCGATGTGCAGTCCAAGAAGCTTGTCATTCCGTCGAACACCTACAGGGCGGTCCTCGAGGTGTTCGTCTCTTTCCACTCAAACGACGAGGACTGGTACATGCACCCACCGAACGAATACATCGAGGCCAACAACATCTCCAGCCTCCCTGGCAATGGCGCGTTCCGGGAGATCACTGTTAAGGTCGACGGCGATGTCGTCGGAGCTGTTTGGCCCTTCACTGTTATCTATACAGGCGGTGTCAACCCGCTTTTCTGGCGGCCTATCACCGGCATTGGTTCATTCAATCTCCCAACTTATGGCATTGACATCACTCCTTTCCTTGGTAAGCTCCTGGATGGTAAAGAGCATGATTTTGGGTTTAGCGTAACAAATGCTTTGGATGTATGGTTCATTGATGCCAATCTGCATCTGTGGTTGGATCACAAGAGTGAGAAGACATTTGGGAGCTTGGTGAGCTATGAGGCTCCCAAATTGACACTTCATGTGGACTCGGATTTCAGCGCGCTGGATGGGCGGTTTGTGACAAGCGCAAGCCAGCATGTCTCTGCCACCGGGTGGGTGAAATCGTCATATGGCAAGGTGATGACAACTTTCTACCAGAGGTTCAGCTACAGGAACAGCAATGTGTATAGCAAGAATGGTACATTGCAAGTGGTGAACCAAACAATCGATTCAAAGTCTGGTGTTTTCGCCAGAAGCAGTGTTGTGCTGTTCTTGGAGGAAGTTCATAGGGCCTTCCCATTATATATTTTTTCTGGAACCTCAGACCAAGTGGGTGATGAGTACTCGTTGGTTTCAGTTGTGAAAATGGGCTTCAATGAGAAGAGGATATCTGGCAGGATGCCAGAGCTTTCATACATCTCTTTGCGGAATGCACAGTCGGCACATGGCTATATGAAGGTAAAGAAGAATTTGGTAGTTGATGGATTAGGGGAGACCCATCAGGTGTATAAATATGCTGGTACAGATGGATGCTACTCCAGATATGTGGGCAGCAGGAATTATACCATAATATTCGACAGTTCTGGTGATGTTTGCTCCAAGGGATTACCTCATAATGGGCCCAAATTCTCCTCTGTGAAGCTTACTTGAAAGATCAGCTAGCAAGATGGAAGTTGCTGGTGAATAGAGAGCTGCATCGTTTTGGTTATCTCTTTAATAAAGATTGATTAGGTTACTTGAAATATGGAGTTTCTTTATAAATACACTTCTTCAAATCAAGTGTGCTACAAGTAGCTATCAATTGAGACAAGTCCCTAACTCCTCTAAAAAGATGACCAGCTGAATTCTGAATTAAAAGCTAAGAGAAATTACATAGATTCTAGCAAGTAATTTTGTGTCACCTCCTGTGTGAGGAAAGACTCCAGGGGGCCTTTCTTCTTGTGGTACTTCTTCCAGCATCGGTTGTGGTTCTACACTCGCCCAAGAAAGTCTTATCACTTTTACTTTCCAGTCGGCACAGTTGTCTCTGAGCCACCAGTCGAAGGATGACACACACTGCAGCTGCACAAGATTTAGCGCCAAATTAGCCAATGACAACTAAGAATAAGTGCGGTTTATCTTTTTTAACAAAAAAAATGTTCCTCCGTAACTTTGTAAATATACTTTGTGTCCTTGCAGTTGCAGATGGAACAGAAATCTGGTAGTTCTTGTCTTGTGGCTTTGGAAAGGCAATTCTTCTCCTCATATCCAGGTTCCTCGGAGAAGGATGCACGGATGCCGAAGAAATCAACAAAATTTATCATGTAAAGGTACATTAGATTGGAACCCTTGTAAAATTATATCAAATTTCTTTGTTCTTGTTCATGTGTTCATTGAATTAAACCTGGAGTGTAGGGCTCAATTGCTGGTTCAATTAATTCGAGGAACAAGTATTCATTCCATGATTTTCTTTTTGGGAGTAGATAGATGTGAAAATCTTGCAGTTTTGGGTGAAATGATTACCTGTAATGTGTATTGCACAATTCTGAAAAAGTTGCGCCTGGCTGTACTCACAAGCAAAACAGGCAATTATCACTGGTAACATCAGTAGATACCAACTTAGGAAAGAAAAGGAATGCTAAAAATGAATTTTCTGCTTTGATTTCGAGGAAATAACTAGACTATGCCCTTATGTATACGTGGCCACTATCGTTGGCAGCAAGTGCGAAGCCAGGATTTAGGGATCAGGGTGGCTGGTCACGAGACTAATATGTTGGGAGAACCCATTGGTGGCTCGGCAAACAACAGAGTGGACGTGTGGTTGGCGTCATGTCACGGTAATCAGATGCCAGAGCAAAGAACGAGGACTCACATATCAACCGCTTGCTGGCTCTGCACCTATGGAGTGCCAACCTTCGTCTCGATCAGTCGTCCCTTCGTATGGCATGATCGGAATCTTGGAGGTTTGGGGACAGCAACGCCATGATAGTGAGACACAATCGGCTCCGTTGTGTCGGCCGTCGGAGGAGCGCACGTCGTGTGCCAAGCGGTGTGGCATCTAACGTACATACATCAACCCATGAATACGTCGTGCATCTTGCTCTCTCTCCTTCTCTCCTATTCTCAGCTCTGGGCTGTTAGTACTGAGCTGATAGGTTTGTAAGGTTTGTATATGAATACTAGCTGATTTTCTACACATTGCAGCGAGAATTACTAAACAATCTTCACTATATTTTTTTTTGTCAACAATCGAGTTAGGAGTAAAAAGGATATTACTTATTAATAACAAATTAAAAAAAAAAGCAAGAAGACCTATGGTACTAGTAGCAGGAGCTGGTCACTGCTGGGCACATAGCGATTAAGCAGTATTTGAGCTGTATCTTCTTCATTGCCATCAAGAACCACCAAATTCTCATCTCTTTCCATGTTTCGGGATAAATCTGGTTGAGGGGGCGATACACAAACTCTCCCACACAAAAGCATATCGTTCCAAACGTTGTGTAAGCTCCAATTATGAGGAGGTATGAATAAATAAAGTGCGATAAAGAGTAATTCACATAAAGTAGCCTATGCACTTCTAAGTGCGTTGAATGTTGCATAGGGATTTCGTTCCATGAAAGATAGAGGCAGTCCTAGTTTCACTCTTTCTAGGAAAAGTGTTTTTTTCACACTTAGAAAATGCTTTACGCATTTTGATATGTTCGGAAAAAATATGTTTTTTTTTCACAATCCTTTCACCCTCTATGTAAAACCAGCTTAAAACTTAAAAGAAAAATCATCTTCATCAACTGTACTTCAAAAACTTGTCTTTAATGATATGTGCAACAATCTAAATCAATGAAATGTGGACCAGAATGTTAAATAATCAAACCTATTTTGTAAGGTAATTTATTATCTTTGAGAAGTTAGCAGAAGTTATCATATTTTCTAATATAAATCTTGATATCAGATATCTCGAGATATAAATTCTACTATGTACTTTTTAAAAAACTGTAATTTTTTTTTGATTTTATATAGTTTCAGAAATACCATAGCCCTGGCTCCTTGGAAGGGATACCCATGGCCGAAATAGTCCGCGAAGGCAGCGGTTTGGCGCGCGCGGCGGCGACGGGCGCGCGGCCCTTGCCTCCGCCTCCCCCTAAGCCGAATCTAACCACCTCCCGCCACCTTCGCGCGCGAAATCCCCCCACCCCTTCGCGCCGCCGCCGTCGTCGTCCAACCACCAATCCCGACAAGAATCCGTCCATCTCCGCCGCTGACAGCCCAGCTTCGCCGACGCCGCAGAGACACCGTTCCGGCACGGGCGACCCATGGGATCCGGCGGATAGCTCGGCCTCCCACGGGGCTTGCCGGAGCCAGCTCCCGCGGCGTCGTATCGTGATCGTCCTCTTGTGATCTCATTCCGGGCGTCCTGACGAGGACGAAGAGGAAGAAATCGACCGGAGCCAGCGCCTCTGCGCCGCGGTTGTTTCGCTAACCATCATCGGCTTCGTTTGGTTCTTGATTTCCTGCCATCTCCGGCCGGAAGAGGGCGGCGGCGGCGGCGGGTGGCCGCCGGGCTGCCATTGTCCGGGAGGCGCTCCCCGGTCGCCATGGGTGCGCGGTGGGGGGCTCGCCGCACCACCGTCGGGCCCCACCTGCGCGACGCGCTGCGTCACCTGCTCTTTGTCTTCCTCGTGCTGGTCCTGGCGCAGGCGGGGCGCAGCGGCGCCACGCTCAACGGCGAAGGTGAAGACGAGTCGGTGAAGGAGCAGCTTGCCATGGTGGTGGTAGCCGTGTTGCTTGGTCTGACCTCCCATGGCGTGGCGTTCCTGCGTGCAGGAATGGCGTTGCTGGAACTGAGGGAGAGGGTGGAGGCTGACCCCCATGGAGCCTTGCGGGATTGGGATCCGACAGACGCCACGCCCTGCAGATGGTCCGGCGTGCATTGCTTTGACGGTAAAGTTGAGATTTTGTAAGTCTGTTTTTCTCTATGTTTTCCCCAATACAATGTCTACTGTGTAAGCCACTAAATATTTTTTTTCTTCAGGCTCCAAATTGAATTAATATTCGATACATTTCGATGTGAAAAATGTAGGAAAATGAACTAATTCCGGTGATGCCACAATAGGTGATTCTTATGTAGTAAATGGTTTGTTCTTTATCATTAGCATGATTGTTCAAAACCACATTTCTTACAATGATGTTATTTAGCCTGGCATATGTTGATGTTTTTACTGTGCATCATGTACCTTGAGTTCTTATCTGCGTCAACATGTAGGAACTTAACAGGCCGAGAATTGGTGGGAACTCTCGCACCTGAGATTGGACGTCTTCAACTCTTGAAATCTCTGTGAGTGCTTTACCTGTATGGACGATCTGAACTTAGTTTCTTTTCAGCTAGTTCAATGGATTATGCTTTGTAGAATCCACGGGTTGACTGATATTATTCCTACTGGTTATTCTTACCCAGCATACTTCGAAACAACAATTTCTGTGGGAAAATTCCTAAAGAGTTCGGAGGGTTAACTGCCCTTGAAGTACTGGATTTGAGCAGCAACAACTTGGATGGAACGATTCCAGAAGAATTAATGGCAATGCCACTGCTCAAGCAGCTGTAAGTCTAATTGTGCGCTTCATTCTCTGCTAGTTATTTCGTATAATGAGCAATTATCATCTTTCAGGTCACTTCATGACAATCAGTTCCAAGATGGTATCTCTTCTTTGCACATTCAAGATATAGCTGATGAGCAGGCAGGATGCTTGAGCAGAAAGTTAGGTTGCTGGTATGTGGGCTATTTTGATGTTACCTTTTCAGTTGCTTATAGCCTTCTAATATTTCCAGTATTTTTTAATTATTTCTAAAGGTTTTATCTCACCTCCTAACAGATCTTTATTTTACAGGGCGGGGTTTAAGGATTGGACTTCTTTCAGTGATCTCCAAGAGAAATATTCCACAAACCTAGCAAGTAACGGCACATTCAAAAGTTGTATAAATAATCAGCTCTTCTTCCTTTTGTTATGCACATCATTAAACATTAATTTTACATTGTTTTATGTCTATCAGGTCTAGGCGAGCCACACATCATGCAAAATTTGCAGTCCTTTGCAAGTGCCATGCGCCGCAGGCTGCTCAGTGAAGTCGGCAATCTGCCTGCCCTTTCAGGGAATGATGCTAAATCTTCTGGCCCTGTAAATTCAGAAGAGATCCAAAGGGCTATTGATGTTCTCTCTTTAGGGAGTGGTTCATTCTCTGCATTCCCAAATTCAGAGGCCGAAGTTCTGGAATCAGCTATAAATACTGATTCTGCCGCAATGCAGTCTGGAGCAGCAAATCAATCAACTGAGGAAGTGTCTGGTTCAAAGTACAGCAAGTGGGCATATTTTATGATAATTCCAGCTGCAATATTGCTGATTAGCCTGATTGTTGCGCCGATCTTGGTTTGGCGGAAGCGAGGGCGTGCGCCAATAGGACCTTGGAAAACGGGTCTAAGTGGCCCACTTCAGAAAGCATTTGTAACAGGTAAACATTCTTATTATCCTATCTGCTTTTATGTTTTGGGAAGTAGATAACATTGCATGCAGAAAAACCCAGGAACTACTTGCCAAGTACTAATCTATCATCTATAACAAATATCATTTTCACTTGCATAGTTGCATAGCTATTCTGCATTACTCTTATAGCCTGACAAATTTTCAAGGACCTGCTTGCCTTTTGCGAACCATTTAATATTTAAGCTGTGCTCGATATTTATATTTAGAACTGGCCCATGGTCAGCTCAGGAAGTTATTTTGATTTCGATTATAATTTTTGATATTTCAGAGAGGTAATGCAGTTAACCTTTTGTATGTCAATTGTTGGATTCAGGTGTTCCAAAGCTAAACAGACCTGAACTCGAAGCCGCTTGTGAGGATTTCAGCAACATAATCAACACTTTCCCTAGCTGCACCGTGTTCAAAGGGACATTATCTAGCGGAGTTGAGATCAGTGTTGTTTCCACTGCCATTTTGTCGCTCAAAGAGTGGCCTAAGAGTTCAGAGACATGCTTCAGAAAAAAGGTCCACGGCTTCCTACATCTTCTAGTTGGAGCAGTAAGTCCTTCAGTGCTAGATCTTCCCTAATCCCCTGATTTGCTTGTGTAGATAGACACACTATCAAGAGTAAACCACAAGAATTTCATCAACCTCCTAGGCTATTGCCTGGAAAATCAACCCTTCATGAGAATGATGGTGTTCGAGTATGCTCCAAATGGCACTCTCTCTGAGCATCTCCACCGTAAGTTGTTTTATTTTTTCATGACTTCCTTGCACATATGCATACTATTCTGCTGCTCATTGAATGTGCTTATTTTGCAGTCAAAGAATTTGAGCATCTGGACTGGGCTGCAAGGATGAGGATCATCATGGGTGTGGCGTACTGCCTCCAATACATGCACCATGATCTCAATCCACCTGTTGCGATAACCGACATGCGCTCCGACACAATTTTCATGACAGATGATTATGCTGCCAAGGTACAGTTTCAATTAGCTGTAGTGATCTCGGTAACATATGTAGTGTTGCCACTCGCATCTAATTTGTTGCTGAATAACATGTCATTTCGCATTACGACACAAGGTTGAATTGATTAAAATGGATGGTTAACATGACCCTTCTCTTGAGCTAGTGTGATGCTATGTACTCTTCTTGTGCAGATTGCTGATGTTGGTATCTGGAAAGAAGTCGCCACAAAAGCAAAGACTGCAAAGGAGGATAGCAGCAGCCGTTCTGAATGTCCTCCTGATATCGCGAGCAACGTCTACTGCTTTGGCACACTTCTGATAGAGATCATATCCGGAAAGCTCCCTGAAGCAGACGATCAAGAATCCATGTGCAACTGGGTAAAATCATGCAAACCCGAATCAACTCCAAAAAAATCCCAACTCTTCTTCTCTTTAAGAAGGAAACTTAATTTCTAGCAAAACACAATTCCAAATTGAATCTCTCTTTGCCCACAGGCCGCTGAGCATCTGAAGGGCAAGAGCTACAGCAAGCTCGTTGACGTGTCGCTGAAGGAACACAACTCCAACGAGCTCGAGGCCGTCTGCGAGGTAATTCAGGAGTGCATTGATCCCGACTCAGATCAGAGGCCGACGATGAGAGACGTCACCCGCAAGCTGAGACAAGCTCTCAACATCTCGCCAGAGGCAGCGACGCCGCGGCTCTCACCTCTCTGGTGGGCTGAGCTCGAGATACTTTCTGCAGAGGCAACCTAGTAGATTGATCAGTGATGTATACTGTTGCTCGTGAACCAATACTCGCAGCGGCATCCCTCTTTCACAAGGCTAAAAGAAAAGGCCTGTTTATGTACAGAATTCATGTTCTTGATCCTATGAAAAAAAAATCGCTATAAACTTGCTGACTGCTGTGATCATCCATAGTTCCATACAGAAAGATGATGTGTGACAGATGTGCGACTATTGGGCCTAATGTGCATTGATCTTTACACAAGAATGGAATGTGATTTGTATGAATATTTATAAGTTTGATCAGTGTAAAAATCAAGCAAGTTCGCTGCTGTTATTCCATTAACTTGAAGCTAACCAGCAAGATAAGATAAAATGAAATTGTTTGAGATATGGTTCTTCACAATTGAAATAAAGTAAATCCGATAAAAAAAAAGACCATAGGTACAAGAATAACATAATTTATAGGGACATCTGTGTAATGTGCATGAATAGTGTGTATTATATAATTTAGCACTACCTGGATCAGGAAGTGGCATGAAAAGTGAAACCTCACTATGTACTTAATGAAAGTACAGCATATTCACAGCGGCATGATGCCATAGTTTAGGATTGTTTTGGTTGTGTACCCCCACAGTGTTATTCGGATTTATAAGATCATAAGATGTGCTTTTTATTTGATTCTGTTCGTGCAATACACCCATAAAGTAGTTTAAATATACTTGATGCATTACCATTGCTTTTGTGCCTGATTAATATAGGTACAAACTGATAGATAGATGCTGCCTGTTTTGTACATTAAAAATGCAAACTTAAACCAAAAGCCAATCTTTTTGGACTTTAAAATTATTAGCTGGTCAATGAGATGCCTAAAAAATGTCACATGGGATGTAGTCGACAATGTCTGTATATCTGTTCAAGATATCAACAGGCATACAAGATACTACCCACTGTCTCCTAAAGAAGGCAAAAGCACTTGACACCAATATTTGAAGTTTTTAAATTTCTGAATAACCAGCATACACTTGTATTTGCATGCGGCTCACGACTGTTTCACCAGTACCAATAATGCTAATCCAGTGTCTGACAAATTCCCTAACCAATGCATGGCTCCGGCTTTCTTACCTGTCTTTGTTGCTCATGGAAATCAGGTACAATTATTCAGAAGCTACGTGGTTCCATCACAAACTTCATGTTAATTTTGAGAAATTTCAGATTTTTGGATGTCTGAGTTCAGGTACAACTTGTGACAGATCATATAAATCGCATGTTTGCCACATGGAACGACCCTGACGTATAACTGTAACAGATTAATGATTTTGTGTGATAAAAAAAGTAGAGATTTTAGGGGTTTGTAATCATCCAGTACATGATTGAGAAAAAGTGTGCAGACTGTTTTTTTTTGTTTTTTTTACTATCGAAGAACAAGTAGTTGTTGATTGGGTAATCAAAGAAAAGTTCAGCTACTTGTCCTAGCAAAGATGAAGTAGTAGTAATACTCTCTGGATGGTACAGTTTCAATTATTTGCATGACTTGACTGAATGAAGTTTACTCTGACAGAGATACATGTTCCAATTCAAATTAATGCAATTTATATCTAACTGTTGCCAAATAAGATTGAACGCCTGTTCTTTTCTTATCCGTCTATCCTACATAATCATGTTAATCATATACCAATAATACATAATCTGCATCTGCCAAATTTAAACCGATCATGCCAAATCGATTTTCTTGATGTGACAGGTTTAATCTGTCAAACTTAATTTAAAAGCCTCCGAAAAGTCACATACAGCTGAGTATCTGGCTCCCTGTAAAATGGTTATGCAAATAGCTTGTGCCCTTGACAAGTGGATTTAGCATCGCTTGAATTGTGGTCTTTGGCAAGCCAGCAAGCTGTGACATCTTCTACGGCTAAAACTTGTTAATTATTTACTTATTTCATCGACCGATTTCTGAAGGTAATGAAGGGTCTCATGTGCACGATGATTATGTTCAGAGAACGCCAGAATGGGACGGATTGGAAGCTAGTTAAATATCTGAAGGTGACTAGTAGAAAGCTGCACTTTCTGAATTCATCCGTGCCGATTTACAGCCAACCAAATGTCCCATTTTCGCTCACCGCGTGTATCCTGCGAGAACCTTGACGTTTGTGGCAAACTGGCAACCTAACCGTGAGGCCAACCTTGGCTCGTACACCCTGACGAATTCTTCTCACAAAAATGAAAACAAAAAGTTTCGAATTCAGAATAGTGCATGATTGGCTTCAAACATGTACTCCCTCGTCCACATTATAAGATGTTTTGCCTCTTCATCTCTCGTCTAGATTCAGATACATATATAAAGCATATACATAGATTCATACATTAATCTATTCAAAATTCAAAATATATTATAATGTGAAACAGAGGAACTAACTTTCATAGATACAATACAAATACACTGACAAAACTGAGTGAGCAAGGTTTGGTATTAGTCGTGTCCACATAACACTAGAGTTGGGTTAAGGTCTTAATGACAGCCAAACTCTGCAGAAACTTTTTTTGTTTTAAGAGGATGCAGAAACATATCTTGACACATGCAGCTCTTAAAAGAAAATCTAATAGTAACATGCATGGTGATACTATGTTATTAGGTTTGCCACATGCAGCTGAATGATACGGTGCCTGCAGCTGCACCCAGAACACGCTATCAATTGCCACAAGTAGATCATAGAGATAACATCTCATCCATTTCATATCTCAAAGAAACCAATGATAGATGCAATGCAACCACAGTTCACATAATTCATTTTGCAGAGCCCCATCATGAAAGACACATGTATTAACTACATAGAGGATGTAAAGGTGTAACATGGATGAATTTAGAACGCACCACTGATCCTACAAATAGCATGCAAAACTACAGCCGCTCAACACAAACACCTAGCCTATTATTAGGCATCCTCTTCCATCTCCAGAGGAGAACTGAGTCCCAGCCTCATGTCACAAGGAAAGCACTAGCCACCATAGAACTACCTCTCTCTTTTTCTCCTTCCTCCTAGGAGGATCCCAAACACACCAATCGTGTCTTGGATTTTCCCAAACACAGCGCGCACTCTCGCCCTTCACCTCTCCTCCCTCTCACCCTTCCATTACATGGATCAGGGAGTGAGGAAGATGGAGGCCTGAAGTGGCGCAGAGTAGGCGCTCCTAAACAATCCCCCCATTTGCTTCTTTTGCACTGAAGAATCCCTGAAGAATCCAGCAGGATGGAGAAGAAGGCATCCATCCTCATGAACCGGTATGAGCTCGGCCGCATGCTCGGGCAAGGCACCTTCGCCAAGGTGTACCATGCACGGAACCTTGCATCCAACCAGAGTGTCGCCATCAAGGTCATTGACAAGGAAAAGGTATTGCGTGTTGGCATGATTGACCAGATCAAGCGAGAGATTTCCATCATGCGCCTCGTCCGCCACCCCAACATCGTCCAGCTGCACGAGGTCATGGCCAGCAAGAGCAAGATATACTTTGCAATGGAGTATGTACGGGGTGGTGAGCTCTTCAGCAGGGTAGCCAGGGGGCGACTCAAGGAGGATGCTGCAAGGAAGTACTTCCAGCAGTTGATAGGGGCTGTGGACTTCTGTCACAGCCGTGGTGTCTACCACCGAGACCTCAAGCCAGAGAACCTCCTCGTCGACGAGAATGGCAACCTCAAAGTGTCGGACTTTGGGCTGAGCGCTTTCAAGGAGTGTCAGAAGCAGGACGGGCTGCTCCACACGACGTGTGGCACACCTGCATATGTTGCACCAGAGATAATCAATAAGAGGGGCTATGATGGAGCAAAAGCAGACATATGGTCTTGCGGTGTCATACTTTTTGTTCTGCTTGCTGGGTACCTCCCATTCCATGACTCAAATCTAATGGAGATGTACCGGAAGATAAGCAAAGGTGATGTCAAGTTCCCACAGTGGTTCACTACTGATGTCCGAAGGCTTCTGTCCAGGCTGCTTGATCCAAATCCAAACACTAGGATCACCGTTGAGAAGCTAGTTGAGCATCCATGGTTCAAGAAGGGGTACAAACCAGCAGTGATGCTAGCACAGCCAAATGACTCAAACAACCTCAAGGATGTCCAGACTGCTTTCAGCGCTGATCACAAGGACAATGAAGGCAAGGCAAAAGAACCAGCAAGCTCTTTGAAGCCAGTGAGCTTGAATGCATTTGACATCATCTCACTCTCCAAAGGATTTGATCTGTCAGGCCTGTTTGAGAACGACAAAGAGCAGAAGGCAGACTCACGGTTCATGACACAAAAACCAGCATCAGCAATAGTGTCAAAGCTAGAGCAGATTGCTGAGACAGAGAGCTTCAAGGTGAAGAAGCAGGACGGACTGGTGAAGCTCCAGGGATCCAAAGAAGGGAGGAAAGGGCAGCTCGCGATTGATGCAGAGATCTTTGAAGTGACACCATCCTTCTATGTTGTTGAGGTGAAGAAGTCTGCAGGGGACACGTTGGAGTACGAAAAGTTCTGCAACAAGGGCCTAAGACCTTCTCTCAGGGACATCTGCTGGGATGGTCAGTCAGAGCTTCCATCACTGGCAGAGTCATCAACTCTGACTCAGTCCTCTAAGTCAATCTCGAGACATGCCATTTAAGTGCAACCTCATAAGAGATGCAATAACAATCCATTTTCCTCTCTCCTTTTCCCTTTCATCGAAGTGCTGAGAGCCTGAGAGTATTCTCACTTGAGCATCAGGCTTAGGGCTCTTTGGTGATAATTTTTGCCAGTTTTCCTTGTATAGTAGCAGTTTGTCTACATGGATCTCCTGTTCCTTTCACCAATAGAAGCAGGGAGATTGACTACAGCATTCTTTTAGTTTTTATTTGTTGCTTTGGGACAAACATACCATCAGTCCATCACCTGCAGAAAACAGCATTTAGGAAATTGAAACTTAATAGGATAAAGAAATCCATTAATGACAGTAAAGAAATCCGTTAATGACAAGAATGAAATGGTAACTGACATGGGAAAATTGTCAGAGAGGACAAAATGAAGGATAAGTAAGACCCACCAAAGCATTCCAGGATGTAATCTTGTGAGTTGAGCACTTCCTAGTCGTTGTGATGTTCAAAATGGAATACTGACATATGAAAGAAAGAAAGAAAGAACATTGATGTGTAGAAAAGAATATTCCAAGGATGCTGGACTAATTATCTGGCTTTAGCAATTACATGTTACTTCAGAATTCAGTAGAACCAAGATTAAACAAGAAAAGGATATAAAATGGTGCAATTTACCAAGTTGTTCACCTAAAATAAACAAAACCACTTAAGCTGACAAGCATATTTCCATTATCCTCTGAAATTCACCATAACTGCTGCAAGAATATACTAAAGCAAGGATCTGAAGGTTTCTTGCATCATGTGATTGATGCATAGTAGATAAATTTATGGAACCCTTCATATCAAGAACTCCCAGTTGCCTGAAAATTCAAGCCCTGTCATCATGGAATATGGTAATGATGAAAAAAGGGCAGACAAAAGGATATCCTACTTAACAAATCTCTTCATAAATGTACAGATTATTAGGAATAAACTCTTCAAATGCAGAATCCTTCTTTGAGACACCAAGTTACACCTTACCCATATAAGTGGCCCTGAGCTGAATGGCCCCAAAGTATCTAACTATCAGCCAACATGGATATACAAAAGGCCTAACTGTTCCAAGAGCACTATAACTCATTTTTTATCAGTCAGTATCTATGGTTTGACTAATTATCCTCCACATTAAAATAGCAGAACAGTGAATCAGAACATTGAATAAAACAGCACTGGCATTGTACGACTAACAGCGAAAGAACAATGATCACAATTCATGACTCCGTAGGAAAGAGAGGTGCTAATATTATTCATCAAACCAAAATCAACCTCAAAGCATTTGCAGTATCACATCACATGGCAAAGAGGTTGTTCCTGTCGAATTATGTTATCATAAATTCATAATGCGTTACAAAAAACAGGGGTATCATTTTTCCCCCTTCAGGAGTGTCCAGCAAGCATCACCCCAAAATCCCAAAATCCCTAACCAGCGGAGACAGAACCTCCTCAGGGCTTCGCGGCGGCGGCGGCGGTTGCCGGAGCGGGGTCGGCCGCTACCACCACCACTGCCGCTGCTGCGGCCGTGGCGGAGGCCTCCTGCTTGCGCTCGTAGTCGCGGTACGTGTTGATGGCCTTGGTGCAGATCACTGGAGACGAAGCGGGACAACGCAGACGAACACCACCAAATGGTCAGAGCGTCTGATTAGCGCGCGGGGGGCACGGATGTACGCGGGGAGAGCGAAGGACGCGTACCTCCGGCGCCGACGAAGCAGAGGAAGCGGAGGAGCTTGGAGGAGGCCTCGCCGGCGGGGGCGGCCATGGCGGTCGGCGACTCGCCGGAGTAGATGGATTTGGCCGAGGGGAATCTCAAACTGGGCTTCGTCTCTCGGCTCCAGTTGGAAGTAACCATCCGACTATGGGCCATGTGGGCTTTAGGCCCATTGATAGATACAAATGAGACACGTGTAAAATTTGGGTATTGGGCTTGCTAATGCCTAGTACATTGCTACATGGTCCTGAGAAGATATTACTCCTTCCGTTTTTTAATTGCGTGACATTGTTGGTTTTTGAGATAATGTTTGATTACTCATCTGGTTCAAAAATTTAATATAAATTTTAATAAATATAAGTTAAAGTAAAAAATGATACTTACGTACTCCCTCCGTTTCATATTATAAGTCGCTTTGACTTTTTCATAGTCAAACTTCTATAAGTTTGATTAAATTTATAGAAAAATTTTAACAATATTTCTAACACAAAACAAACATATTATCAAAATATATTTAATTTTATATTTAATGAAACTAATTTAGTGTCATACATGTTAAATTTTTCTTAAAATTTGGCCAAACATAAAAAATTGATCAGAAAAATAGTCAAAGTGACTTATAATATAAAACGGAGGAAGTAGTTTTTAATAAGATAAATGACGAAATGCATATCCAAAAGTCAACTGTTCGTACATTTAAAAATAAAAATAGCGTTATTATTGTAAAATAGAGAAAATCACCGGTTTCATTCTGTTTTAAAACTTAATTTGATTTCTTACAATTATTTCTATAACTATCTTCTAAAGTGGTTCCAAAAATTGACAAGGGCATCTTAAAATTATAGGAATTTCATATAAACTAGTTCAATTCCCCTAAATTTTTCACAAAATTCCTCTATTCCTTTAAGGCCTAAGAGCAAAGATAATAGTGAGCCCTAAGTAAGCTATAAGTTTTATGTGAAAGAGAGAGATAAAAAAATTGAGGATGTTGACTCTTATGCAAAAGTTAGCTGTACATATGCTTCAAAAATATGCACTAAATTCATAGTGTGAAAAAAAGATGAGTGAAAAAATAAAACTAACCTTATATATAATGTATTATACATGTTAGCTTTAGAATAGAATTATAGTTAGTAGCGAGTTCTATTATTAAACTTGCTCTAAGTATAGCAATGCAAAGTTGCAAACTCACCCTTGAAATTCTTGAAGTAGAATCAGCTCGATATCGACATTCTCAGCGCAATCTCCGATGTGTGCGCAGTTTTCCTTCTTATTTTTGTAGTATAAAAAACGCAGCCACCACCAGGTTGGAAAAACCGGCGGTAACCACGTGGTTACCGCCCGTACCGCGGGGGTACGGTTACTCGTACTGCGTGGTACGGTTTAATGAAATTCGTCCAAATTCAAAAAAATTTTAAAAAAAGAAAAAAATCAAAAAAATGGTGAAAGTAGTGCTTGATTTGTAGTGTTTTATGGTGAAAAAATTTCTCAAAAAAGAGTAATATTTATTCAAATTTGAGAGCAAAACGGAGAATAAATTTGAAAATTAGAAAAAGAAAAAAAAATGGGCCGGCCCGTTACTGTGCGGCCCGTCACACATCGCGCGGTAACCGCGCCAAACCGCGCGGTTTGCCCGAATTTTTGAATTCAAATTTCGATTTGTAAATTTGTCGCGGTTTTACGCGGTTACCACGGTTACCACCGGTAACCGCCGTACCGTCGGGTGACGGTAACCGGCCCCCGACGGTAAGTCCAACCCTGGCCACCACCCTAGCTATGCTCATCCAACTTCATCCGGTTCCAGAAGTTGCTAGTAACCAAGTGACCAATCCACGAAAAATCAGAAATGGAGCCAATTAAAAATGCAACACTTCTGCCAAGCCACTAGCCAGAACACAAACAGCAGATCAAGCGTACTTGTTGGACCATACACATCACTCCAGTGGCAGCTCAAAGTCCGATCAACTGTATCTTAATTTTCCGTTAAAATATTTGAATCCCGACTTAATTCGCCATATAATAGTGATTGGCCACGTTAAATGTTAACACCTGTCCTGTTTTTCTCGACAAATTACGTGACGGATTTCTCTCCTTCTGTGACAGAGTACGTACGTGTGCAGACGCAACAGGAGTTTAGCGGAGAATCAGGTAAACAAATTAAGCTAAAGTATGGGAGATTTTGGTGGCCAGAAATGTCAAATTTGAGCCAACGTGTAACGGACAAACTTAAAGACAGTGATCTTCTGGCTGGTTCGTCAAAATTGTTTAATCAAATGGATAGTTTGATAAACTGAAAAATTAATTCTTGGTCCATATGCTTTGGCCTTGATGTGAAGCTAAAACAATATTGAAACTTTGAAATTAAGTTTTTTTACATCGTTTAGATAGCTGTCCCGAAACTGAGAGATTGTGCACCTCCAACATTTTTGGGTTCTCTTTCCTTTCCAGATTTTATTATCTCTGCAGTTGATGCTGTTGCGGCATCACATTCTAGCATTATTTAATATCCCCCAGCATATAAAGCATTATGATTTACTGGTCCTTGTGTAACACTCATAACTATATATTTTCTTTTTTTTTCATATCTAGCTCTCTCATAAATCATGCAAGCTTTTGAAAAAAAATTCAATGAATGTTTTTGTCACGAATAAACCAATGGCATTTTCCATCTCCAAATACACAGGTGAATACATCAACAACAGCAAATCTCATGGTTTACAGAGCTACATATACATGTGGTCTCCTAACACAAAAAATTAATTAATTAATTAGGAGTACTATACTACACTACACACAGAAACACATTTCTCGTTGCAAAATCAATTATTTTGTCGTGTATACACGTATATATATACTTCCTCGCATACGTGCGTACATACATAAATTTCTACGTTCATATGGACAAGGAACGTGCCATGCATGCAGGCCGTGTCGTGTGCCGACGGTCAAAGGCTCCGGGAGAGCTCGCCGGAGTCCGGGCATGGCCGGTCGTCGCAGACGAGGTCGCGGAGGCTGGGCTTGAGCCGCGCCCGGAAGAACTCCTCGTACTCGGCGACGCCGCCGGACTTCCGCCGCACCTCCACCACCACCAGCTCCGGCGTGAGCTCATAGATCTCCGCGGCCACCGCCAGCGCGCCGTGCTCGCCCTCGCGTGTCCCCTCCATGCTGATCGACCCGTCCTCCCTCTCCCGCACCGCCATGCCCGCCGCCGTCGCGGCCGCCTCCAGCGTCGCTAGGATCACCTCCACCGGCGCCGCCGACACGAACCTCGCCGTGTGGCTCTGCTGCTGCTGCTCCGGGACGCTCCCGGCGCCGCCGCCGTCGTCCTGATCGAACAGCCCCGAGAGGTCGAACCCCGGAGAGAAGGAGATGATGTCGAACGCGTTCAGGCTCGACCGCCGCCGCGAGCTCCCGCCCAGCCCGAATCTCCCTTCCAGCAACGACGGCGCCGACTCGCACGACGTCAGGCTCCCGGATTTTCTTGGTCGCATGGGAGCAGCGCCGTCCACTGTCCGCGGCGTGTCCGGCGGCGAGGTGGGCGCGTCGACGGCGGCGGCGGCGTCGTCGTCAAGTTCGAAGCAGGTGAAGGAGCGGTCGTCCTCGATGCGGAAGGAGAAGCGGCGGAAGCCGATCTTGAACCACTCGTTCTCCATGATCCCCTCGGCGGTGGCGCGGCGCTGTGGGTTGGTGACGAGGACGCCGCAGAGGAGGCGGATGAGCTCCGGCGAGAACCACTTGGGGCAGCGGAAGTCGCCCTTGTGGATCTTGCGGTACATGCCGACGAGGTTCCGGTCCTGGAAGGGGAGGTAGCCGGCCATGAGGACGAAGAGCACGACGCCGCAGGACCAGAGGTCGGCCTTGGCGGCGTCGTAGCCGCGGCGCGAGAGCACCTCCGGCGCGACGTATGCCGGCGTGCCGCAGAACGTGTGGAAGAGCCCGTCGTGCCGCATCTGGTCCGCCACGGCGGAGAGCCCGAAGTCTGACACCTTGAGGTCGCCGGCGTCGTCGACGAGGAGGTTCTCCGGCTTGATGTCCCGGTGGAACACCCCGCGCGCGTGGCAGAACGCCACCGCGGACACCAGCTGCTGGAAGTAGCGCCGCGCGTCGGCCTCCGGGAGGCGCCCCCTCGCCACGCGTGCGAACAGCTCGCCGCCGCGGACGTACTCCATGACGAAGTAGATCCGCAGCTTGGTGGCCATCACCTCGTAGAGCTGCACGATGTGCGGGTGGCGGACACGCCGGAGCACGGCGATCTCGCGCTTGATGTGCGCCGTGAGCCCCGACTTGAAGATCTTCTCCTTCTCCATCACCTTGATCGCCACCTCCTCGCCGGTGGCCACGTTTCGCGCGTGGTACACCTTGGCGAAGTTGCCCTGCCCGAGCAGCTTCCCCACCTCGAATCGCCCCAGCAGCAGCGGCTTCTTCGCCTCCTTGCCGCCGCCGCCGCCTCCCTTGCTGATCCCCAGCCGCGCCATTGACGATCCAGCAAGAACGCCACCACCACTAACCAGCTTAACACAAATTAATGGGAGGGAAACGGAGGAAGAGAGAAGATAATGGAGAGGGGTGCATGCTTCTTTATATAGAGTTTTTGAGAGTTTTTTGGGTTTTTTTTCTTTTTGGAGAAGATGATGGAGAGTGTGCTAGGCTAGCTGCCAGCTTGCTTAAAAAAAGTTTGACTTTAATCCATTGGTGATATATATTTTCTTCGTTAGTTAATTTTCCTTTAGAAAAATATTGAGTGTGTTTTACTGGTTAAATAAAGCCTTGACTTAATAGACAGCTGCCTAATTTGCACATTGGTGACGTGGTTGTTCTTGGACCGTTCGATGTGGATTGTGGTGCTATCCTGGGCGTTGGTTCTGAGTAAGGATATATATATACCACTTCATTTGGTTGGTGAACTGGAGGGTTCTTTCTCTTTTTCTTTCTGATTTTGTGTGTGTGTGTGTGTGTGGTGACAATGTTTCTGAATATTTCTGTGCTGAGTTGGACTGGAAAGTCGGTGCGGTATGACGTTTTCAACATTTTACGGGCAAGTTGTTGCTATCCTCCACGTTGGAAAAAGGTTGGTGCGAACCACTTACTGATATGTTGGTTAGATGCCACCTGTATGTACTGGTACTATTTAAACTCTTGTAAAGACCATTTGATTTTTCATCTTTGAAGCAGAAAATGTACTGAGTTTGAGCAACTTAAAAACAACTCGTGAGTCCTGACCACATGGAGAAATATAAACACCCTGCCTCTGCGTCGTCACTCTCTTTCATTTCACATATTCGTAAATTGTTCAGGAATAATTCTTTCAATTCAGCATGGGAAAGCATTAAAATTTTCTTCCATTTTTTGGTGTGTACATGTGGCACGCGTGCTCATATGTGATTTTAACTCGAAAGAGATCGTCAATAAAACGTATGTTCTGTATTATCAAACTTGCGACTGGAGTTCAATAAACAAAAACAGTACCCTTTTAGTTTCAACAAGGTCACTGATCTCCTGGAA
Source organism: Oryza officinalis (assembly GCA_008326285.1). NCBI lineage: Eukaryota > Viridiplantae > Streptophyta > Magnoliopsida > Poales > Poaceae > Oryza > Oryza officinalis. The sequence goes on along the minus strand of BDMV01000001.1, from coordinate 8,844,070 downwards.
CATAGCTAGATGAAGAAATAATGCCAATTGTCAAATTCTCATTTCAACCCTCCAAGAGTCCATGGGGCAATTCTTGTTGAGTGTAAATACAAGTAATTAGCCCAATCTCAATTTTCCCAAACACACGACCTTAAGCCTCATAATTTGGACAATCACAGCAACTACTTTTTCGTAGTGTTGCATGCAAGCCACGATAAAATGATCTAAAAGCTTAGAAAAATGAGATGAGAATTGTTCTGATTGATGTTATTAATATTGGTTGGCACACCTATACAAAAGAAAACTTCAAAATCTGATAAACAATTTTTCAATGCCCATAATATATACTTCACAATGAAAGGGAAAATGGATAGGGAAGAACGTGTCTGTCCGAGATTTAGTGTTACACGTCAGATCCAACACAGAGATCGGGAAAATATCAAAATATAGCGTAAAAACGAAGAGTGTGACCGACACTAATATTGTCCAAAAACAATTTTCCAATTTTCTGGCGTATTAAACTGGGTTCTCCAATCTGAATCTATGTATTCTAGCTAGCTCTTCGGTCAAATGCAAACTGCATGCTTTACATTGGCAATCTCATGATTTTTTTTTAGATAATGACAATCCCATGATTAGTACTGCATGGTTCCATATAAACTTTATTAGATGAGCAATATAAGTTTCTATTAATGGCACACAAACATGAAACCATTTTGTTTCTCCAAAAAAAGAACATGAAAGCATTTTGCTTTGAGTGGCTTCCTTTATGTTTCCAAGACTTCCATGGTTTATTGCCTCTCGCATTCACGGCGCTCTAGCAGACGCTTCCTTTGTACGCTTCGCCGGAGCAGGTGGAGACGCGAGCAAACCCAAAACCCTCGCGGCGACGCCATGGCCGCCTCCTGCCGTCCTCGTTCCCTGGACCCTTCGCCAAGGTATGAGCCATCCCCCCCGCCTCCTCGCGTCGCGTTTCGGTGATCACCGACCAAAACCCCTCCCCCCTAAAATTTCTTGCTCCAGGGCGGTGGCGCCGCCTCCAACCTCCACGCCTCGCGCGGCGCGCTCGCCCCGTCGATCCAGGCGCCCTTCGTGGTCCGTGGCTACTGCTCCACCGGGGTAAGGGTTCCGATCGAGCAGCGACCTCTTCGCCGTTTCACCTTCCGTAGCTTGCTCCGCGGCTGCTTGCTGACCAAAATCGCACTTCTCGCAGGGAGGATACGCCGCCGGAAACCTCCCCGCCGTGCGCCCTGCTCGCGGCGCCTCTCCGCTCCAGGTACCCTCTCTGGTACGCCACTACGGCTCCACAACTGTAAGGTTTCCAAGTGGCCACATTTAGTGCCACTACTCACTGAATTCTAAGGTGTGTTCTACATATTGACTGAATTCTGAAGCCCCGCTAACCGAGAAATGTTCCGCTTACAGGGAGCCACTGCTACCGCCATCCCTGCCGCTGGCGTCCCTGCCCTTTACCGTGCATCTCCACTTCCCCTCTTTGTGCCCCGCCGCGCATATGTTTCACCCCGCCGCGCATACGTTTCACCCCGCCGGCGCCGTCATTCTTCTGATGAGTATTCTTCTGAGGAGTATTCTTCTGATGAGTATTCTTCTGAGGAGTATTATTCTGATGGGTATTCTTCTGGTCAGGTAACCACAGATTCATCATCCATCCAAGCCTGTGCTTTTTGTCTTAGTTAGTCCTTGTAGGAAAAGCTGTCTGGCGTAATTAGCCACCGCTTGTTACATTTGATCCAAAGCCAGTGATTTTATAATATGTGTTGGAATGAACTAATGCCAATAAACGTGTGGTTTGCATAGAATTTCCAATCACCATGCATGTTGAGTTATAGACCAATGCATGCACTTGGTTAAAAAAGGAACCAGCACCAATCTCCACAAACCCAACTAAAATGTGCATATTGGAGTTTTGTCTGATGCATTGGCCTTAAGCATGAACCACCAGAGCCCACAGGCGTCAGTCAGACGACCTAGGTTCTTCCTGCCATTAATTTGGAACAGGTGGTTTATGGGAATGGGATTGTGTGTGGATACAATCTCCCTGTGGTATGTGTTAAAATTGTTCCCTTGTACTTGGTTTGCATGGTTTCTATTAGGCCATTTTTGGAATCCATGACTAATGCTATTAAAGAGAAAATTGTCATGTTTTACTCCTAAACGAAGGAGGCCACTGAAAATGCTCCCTCCACTATTTCAAGTTTTTCTTGTTGCTGCTTATCCACATAGCATCTGGTGTACTCCCTCCAGTCACAAAAGAAAGTCGTTTTGAACTCTTCAAAATCAATATGATATAACATGTGTTATGACAAACTAGGATATATCATTTTCGTATGTTCAAAACCTATATCGTAAATGATATTTATGGTCAAAGTTAACGTGTGTTGACTGGATACGCACTCTAAAACGATGTTCTTTGGTGATCGGAAGGAGTATATCGTGGCATCATGCAAAGGCTGCTAACCTTCTCTCTTGTCTTCTGGCTGCTTCCAGCGGTCCAGGCCATATAGTTACATTTATTAAGCATTTCTAAATCAACACTTAAAAAAATTTGCTACAAGTGAGTTGAACTCAGCCGTGCAAGTTGCTACATTCTGTGCATAGCTAATAACCTGCAAAATAACAGTTCCATGTCACCATCAGCTCATTGTCCAACTGCAGCAGGAAGCCCATGGGTGTGGGATCAGCTAACTGTAGGTAGAAATAGCTAGCTCAGGTCATTCTTGAAGATCCAAACGTTCCTGAAGCTAGAACTGGAGTGGAGCATTCTGCCAACCCTGAGTTTGTTTCTGTCAAGCCCCTAGATGCATGCTGTTGAGTGATCCTTATTGCTCTCTATTTCAGGCCACATAACGTAGTGTGTTTTTGCAGGAATACAAGTATCTGGAGGATTGCCACGTGGCTAAGGTTTTGGATCATCAACTCAGAAGGATTGAGAAAGTTGAGGCCGGACTAAAGCAGCTCTTGTGGTTCCAAATGATCACGATTTCATTGCTGGGATTAGTTACATATCAGTGCCATTCAGAGGTTTCCCCTCTCGACAAGGAAGTCGCTGCTCCAAAGAGCGAGAGCCCATAAACTCAAGAGCATGGTCCCTGCTGATTGTTCCATTGATGATTAAGACGACGATCTCGCTTGATGCTCATGAAACCCTTAGTCTTGCCAAGTGTTTTGCACTGTGGTGCCCGCCACTTCATCTACTGATTGATTAGCCGTAGTTTCTGAACGTTGTCAGTGTAGTTTGCTGGTGCTGCGCTGCATATGTTTCCATTTTGATTCGTAACCTGATTAAACCCTCAATGCCCAAACTTGGTGTTTTGTGTCCCTTTGCTTTTTGCGTGGGCGCGTTAAGTTTGGTATCCAGCTCTGCTGTACTTTCTTATGCTGGACCTGGGATGTTTCTGATGTGAATGGAAAATGGATTATCATGGCATTCATGTAGTGCACTTCGATTCTTCAGTCGACACAAGTTAATGCATGTTGTTCTTTTTATGAGGAGCACGCTCCTACATCAAGATGCAATTACTGGAACAGGGACGAATTAAGCTACTAGTTGATAGTTGATGAGCAAATCGGTCACAGCAAAGCTTTCATTTCCGCATCAGCCAAACGAGCCACCCACTAAGCACAGAAAAGGACCGCAATTTGGTGAGGACAATTAAAAATAGGGGCCTAATAAATGCAGAATTGTTTAAGATCTCTACCATTTGTAGCGATCCAAAGTACTAGTAAAACTTTCTGCAGAGCTTCCATCAAAAACCGGGACCCAAATGAAAAGGCATAGGTCCCTTCCCTTTGGGCTTTACTTGGGCCGTCATGGGCTGGTGCACCGAGACGACGCTAACGATGCAAGCCTTCTGGCCCAGCTCGGCCACTGTCTCCCGCGTATGCCGGCTCTCGCCGCCTGCGCCGCCGCGTATCAAAGCGACAAGCACGCCATGTCCTGGGTCCATGGTCGTCGGGTCGGCGGCGCCGCACCCCGGCCGCGTTCCCGGCGTCACCGTCCAACGCTTACCTTGCGCCAAGGTAAGAAGAGGCGCTTACGGCCGGTAGAACCGCCTCTGCATTTGCTTAACCGAGATAATCTGACGAACAGGGAGCGCTCCAACAGCATTCAGATTTTTCGTTACACGTTTTTCAAACTGCTAAACGGTATATTTCGTGTGAAAAAAAATTATTTTAAAATATCAAATATATCTATTTGTTAAATTTATAATAAATAAAAATTTAATTAATCATGTGCTAATGGTTTTTTTGTTTTATGGATATTAACTTCATCTTTATCTTTATTATTAGTTTCAAACATCACCATCTGCATCCGCATCACTTCGACGATAAAATTATCGAGCTCGGCATCGTTTGATGTGCATTAATTAGGCTGCACCTTTGCTCCAAATATCTCATGAGCTGTATTAACTTTCTTGCTACTTCATTATCCCCAAAATTTTTACATTTTTAACTTTTTCATAAAACGTATTCTATAAATAGATCATGAAAAAACTATAACTAAAATTAGACCTCTATCTCAGCATCATGGACCTTGGCTTTAGTGTTAAGATTAGAGACTTAGCGTTATACGGTTTGGCGCTGAGTAATATACAAATTAATAAATAATGTGAGTTGTTTTCTATAATGTAAGTTACTCCCTTCTTATAACTGAAGGTGCTAGGTTTCAAGCCTCCTTTCGCGATCATTGTTTTTTTTTTGCCACTT